>JAULJL010000028.1:14310000-14910000 GCA_030761205.1 Fremontodendron californicum | reverse complement strand
AAAAAAATTAATATATATATATATTTTTCTTTCTCTCTTCCTTTCCCATCAATTCTCTCTGATTTCAGGCCGACCCGACCAACCACTAATCGGGTGTGCTGATAATTAGCAGTGTTAGAGCCTTAGAAAAAAGTATCACATTAATTAACAGAATTATAATACAGGGATCACATTATATATTTTTAGAATACATATATCACATTAAATTATTTACTATAGCTCAAAAACTAAATATAATATTATCATTTTTTTAGTTTTTAGAATAATGTTTGGAAATTAATTGGAAGGCAGGAGAATTTTACAAAGCTGGCAATTAGCGAAGGAAATTGCGTGCAAGCTGAAGCAAATACAAACACAACCCGACATTGGAATAAAATTCAAATCAATTCAATTTCAATTCAAAACTATTTTATCATTCAAATGAGCAAAGTCCGATTTTGCTTAGAAGCTGACTGAATACAACAAAACAAAATCAATCATTATTACCCTATTTTATATATACTAGTCTCATGCACATTCACCTTTTGGGCAAAATAATAATTTTTATTATTATTTAAATAATAAAAAGATTTTATAATTATTTTGAAATGTAAGATAAAAAAAAATTCACGTGACTTTTTTTTTAAAAAATAGAAAAAAGGTAAGAAGAAGTGGATACTTGAATTTTAAAATAAGAATTTTTAATATATTTTAAAAAAATATTATTATAACCTTATTAATATATTTTTATTGTATAATTTATTTTTTTAATCAACTTCTGAACTCAATTTATCCGACTCGTGAAATCAAATTAATCAAAAATTTTAATTATATCTATAAATAAAGTACTTAATAAAACTCCATGATTTTCAATGGATCATGCAAGAGGACAGATTAGTTTATAAGTAAAGACTAAAAATAAACAAATAAACGTCACAATCAGAGCAAAAGTAGATTTGTTTTTTTAATTTTAATTTATGCTTGTTTTGAGTCAGATTAGGACCTATTTTAAAACATCCTGTCCGGATAATTTATCTAAAATCCGGCAGAGTTTCCTTTCTATCTCAACTATAACCCTCCTGCAAATAACACTCAATTCATATCCTCAACTAGCAATATTTTTCAATATTATTATCACATATATCCATGCATATTCAAAAATTATCCATGATCAATTTATGCTCAAGTCAAAACATATTGATCTATCGTCTCATATCTTCAAATATATATAATATATCCAGAAGTAAACCTATCTCAGCAAGGTTTACTAGATAAAAACATCAAGAGATCAAATCTTCTAGAAATTTAGATATGATACCCACCACGTCAATATACTCTTGAAGCGGAGAGTAGAGGAAGGCAGCAATCTCGACACCTAACTGTGTTCTGAAAATGAGAAATAAGAAGAGGTGAGATATATGAATATCTCAATGAGTAGACAATATTTAAAGCGTGTGAAAACTATAATGGTAACCTGTAAAGCATAATTGACATTTTCAAAATAAATAATAGTAAAACCATAATGAGTAATTCAAATATGTAGCGAAGTTTTCAAATGTATAACAATATTATAATATTAAATCAATGTATAAAATCTGTAAAGTAAATCAAATTACGTATAGTTGGGCTCTAACTTACTGTCATGCATAAGAATACATCCATGAAATAACCAGGCAATATCCATGTAGGCATACTAGTAGCCGGCCCCAAAGGCATACGTGTCGCTATGATGTGCCCCCAAAAGGCTACTATAAAGGGATAGGGACTCTGGAGGTGGCTCTCACCACAAAGGCGTAGCACGCAACTCCCATACCCCAGTCTAATATCACGGAATTGGGACTCTAGAGGTGGCTCCCGCCTCAAAGGCGTAGCACGCAGCTCCCGTATTCTGATAAAGGGTATAATCTCATACATTAAGTCAGGTGGAGCCAAAACTATGTACGTCAAATTTTATGTATAATCATATTTCATAAATCAACCAACTTACTCGATATAATATTTTTTGAAATAAATGTACTTTAATAACAAATCAATTCATATGATTATATATCGTATATACCTTTAATACGTAAAATAAATATCATGCTAAAAATATATATATAATTATAATTAAAGAAATTTCAAATAACTATAGTTGTCGTCTACTCACAATCCTTGAGATGATCTCACTGTACACCTCGATATGAAACTTCGGGATCCACAAGTGACATCGGATCTACGTGGCCTAGAGAATAACAATAATTAGTATCTATACATGCTCCAAGCATTACACAATTATGAATGCAACTTAAGTCTCATTAATCTACCCCATAGTCAATACTGATTTCTCATACTCAAAACAACATATCCTTAATTTTTAATATCATTTCCATGATCATTTTCTCCATAATTCAACTCCATATTCATGTCCTTATCAAATTCCTTTCTAGTACTCCCATAATTCAACTCCATATTCATGTCCTTATCAAACTCCTTTCTAGTACTCCCATAATTCAACTCCATATTCATGTCCTTATCAAATTCCTTTCTAGTACTCCATGCCTTAGAGATTTTCATAATCCATAACCATCATTTATTACTATATTTATCTTAAGCAATAAATTCCTTACTATCAAGCTATATTAGAAAATCATAACTTGAGTTTGGTAAGGAATTTTGAAGTGATTCCAATTGGTTTGTTTCAATCAATAAGTCTACTTTATGAAGAAAATAACTAACTTAGACAATTAGAACAAAATCTTGATCAAATTTGATAAATCCCGAAACTATGCCGAAACAAGGGTCAACACAGAACAACCAACTTCACCGAATTTTATCTTTTTAACCGCTTACCGGTTTTTGGTGATTCAAAAACCAAAATTCTCGTATTGAAGTCTAGTTTCTCAAAAAAATATCAAAAAAATACAAACCTAGATTTTTCGAACCCAGAAAATCCGAACAGCAAGCATGTTCAACTTCCCCTGTTTTGCTTTTTCTTCCCATTTTGTTGTTCATGCTTTCAAATCCTTTTAATTCTTACTAAAGGTGAGTAAAACTCCTACTTAATAGATGAATTTCAGACCTTAACATGTTTATGGAGCTAAAATCTTAGCATATTCATCTAGAACATCTAGAGAAAAAGAAAAATTAATCAAGAAACTAATCTTGGATGTGATTATTGAAGAAATTTTTGGTGTAAGATGTTTGAAGAAAATTTTGAGAGAATAAGGAGAAGAAAGGCCGGCTGCCACTTGAAGAATAGAATGAAAAATTCTAGAGTTTTCAAGAGATTAAATGAACTTAAAGATATTTTTAAATTTTTGGTATAATTGCATATTGGTGCCTCAATTTTTTATAAATAACCATTAAGCCCTTAAACTTTTTAATATGTTCAATTTGATCCTTTCTTCTTTTATTTCCTTCACTTATAACTTCTTACCAATTTTCAAGTTTATCCTTAAAATTTTCGGGATTTAACTTTACATGATTGTACGTAACCTCGGTTATTACATATTTGAAAATCTGTTTCATTTTTAAAAAGTATTAAATATTAATATATATATATTTTTTATAATTAAATTTAAATAAAAAATATTTTTTATTTAATAAATAATAATTTAAATTGAATCATTAAAATTTTTATTTAAATCCCAATTAGAATTAAACGAATTGTTTGACTCTTTAACAGAGCAAAGCAGTGACATGATAAAGTCACCCAATGAAATAACCATAAATCCGAAATTGTCATTTTCAAGTTTTTTCTACATATATATCAAAAGATAAAGAAATTTCCTTTTCCCCTTCGCTTTTCACGTGGAATTGGCTGTCTTTTTTAAATATAGAAAAGCAAAAACAATGATAAATTCTTCAAAATACAATTAAATCTCTAGAATTCTATATATGTCATAACGTGCCAAATATGAATTCAACAAGCTAGACATAAACGTGGAGTCGTCACTAATCTTTTACATGGTGTGATTAGATCACCTATATGAATCTATTCTTTCTAAAGTAGTCCTAAGCTCGACTAAAGTACCCTAAAAAGAATAGGTTCTGGTCTACGTTTAGAACTAGGTTCGGGAGTTCATTTACGTGTGGGGAAGGATCAACACCCCCACAACGCCTGTCCCAAAGACAGTACCTGGTTAGTTTTGTGATATCTAAGAAAGTCCTAATTTGTTTTTTTAAAATGTCATTATTTCCTACATATTTTATTCGAGAACAAGCTTTGATTTTCATATATTAAATGACTCGCCTAAACCTTCTATCAATCTGGCAAAGTTTAGGCGAACATTTTTATCTAAGAATTTTTTAAAAGTCTACTCAAACGTAACCCCTCAATAGTTCCATTGTCGGAGAAAATCCTCACTTGTTTAATTCTAATGACTAAATTTGAGATAAATAATAGATTAAGTTTTATGGAGAGAATAAAATGTTGACCTTTAAATATTGAATTTCAATTTTTAAATCTTTCATTAATCTGGCAAAATTAAAATAAAAAAAATATTCTCATCTAGAAATATCTTAAAGGTCTACTCGAACGTAGCCCTCTAGGAAAAATTTAGGATCCATACCCGACCGGTTAGGGAAAATTTTTTAAAGATAAATTTATTTTATTAATTAATTTTAGTTAATTAATTTTATTTTTAAATGATGTATTTAGAGGGGTTGGTCCGCATGTTAACTCGCGGGTCGATTTAGAATTTATACTAGACCAGAAATGAAAACAAAGTTAAAAAAAGAAAAAAAATATTAATTATTTTTTTATTTTTAAATGATGTATTTAAAGGGATTGGATCGTATATTGATTCGCGGGTCGATTTAGGATCCATACCCAACCCGATCGGAAAAAAAATAAAAAAGAAATTTATTTTTATTAATTATTTTAGTTTTTTATTTTTTTTAATTGATGTATTTAAAGGGGTTGTTCGGCACGTTGGCTCTTGGATTGATTTAAGATCTGTACCCGACCCACTCGAGGAAAAACACTTAAAATAAAAAATTTATTTTATTAATTACTTTTATTTTAATTTTAAATGATGTATTTAAAGGGTTGGCCCATACGTTCACTCGCGGATCGATTTAGGATATGTACTCGACCCACTTGGAAAAAAAATTAAAAAAGAAATTTATTTTATTAATTATTTTTAGTTTTTTATTTTATTTTTAAATGATGTATTTAAAGGGTTTGATCTGCACATAGACTCGCGAATCGTTTTAGGATTCGTATCCGATCCGCACGAAAAAAAATTAAAAAATAGACATTTATTTTATTAATTTATTTTTATTTTATTTTTAAATAATGTATTTAAAAAGATTAGTCTGCACGTTGACTCGTAGGTTGATTTAGTATCCGTACCCAACTGGCCCAGGAAAAAAGTTTAAAAAATTATTTTATTAATTATTTTAATTTTAATTTTAAATGATGTATTTAAAGGGGTTGATCCGCACGTTGACTCGCGGGTCGATTTAGGATCCCGTACCCGACCGGCTCGGAAAAAAAGTTAAAAATTTTATTTTATTAATTATTTTTATTTTTATTTCAAATGGTGTATTTAAAGTGGTAGGTCTGCACGTTGAGTTGTGGGTCGATTTAAGATCCATAATCGATCCGTTCGGGAAAAAAGTAAAAAAAAAAAAGGAAAAAACGAACTTGTTGCTAGCTTATGTGAGAAAATCGATCCTACGAGAGAATAAAATACAAACCACAATTTTATTTTTTATTTATTAGTTTTTATCCCCCATAAAGAAAAATATACAACATAAAATAAAATCTAAATATTTTTAAATATATATACAAATAACATTTGAAAATGTATTTATATTACGTAATTTATAAATAAATAATTTTCATAATTAACAAAATATTATTATATTAATATTATTATAATTTAAAAATAAAAATTAAATAAAAAATTATTATTTAATAAAATATAATTTAAAATTACTTTTTTAGTATTAATTAATAAAAAAAGTTATAAAAAAAATTCAAAAATACCCCAACGAAAGAGAGTTTCTAATTTCTAATGACATTATCATTTTTTAGTTTGTAGAATAATGTTTGGAAATTGGAAGGCAGGAGAATTGTACAAAGATGGCAATTAACGAAGGAAATTGCGTGCAAGCAAATACAAACAACACCCTTCATTGGAATCAAATCAAATTCAATTCAATTTCAAATTAAAACTATTGTATCATTCAAATGAGCAAAGTCCAATTTTGCTTAGAAGCTGACTGACTACGATAAAACAAAATCAATCATTATTACGTACCCTATATTTATATATACTAGTCTCATGCACATTCACATTTTGGATAAAACAATTACAATTTTTTTATTTAAATAATAAAAATATTTTATAATTATTTTAAAATGTAAGAGATAAAAAAAATAATAAAACAACTTAACCTTATTTTTTTAAATAGAAAAAAAAGTAGGAAGAAGTGGATAATTGAATTTTAAAATATGAATTTTTAATATATTTTTAAGAAACAATATTATTATAACCTTATTAATATATTTTTTATCGTATAATTTATTTTTTAATCAATTTCTGAACTTAATTAATTTTATCCTACTCGTGAAATCAAATTAATAAAAAAATTTAATAATATATATCTAAAGTACTTAATAACAATTCCATGAATATTTATACCAAAAATTGTCATTTTCAAGTTTTTTATACATATATATCAAAACATATAGAAATTTCCTTTTCCCCTTCGCTTTTCAAGTGGAACTGGCTGTCCTTTTTTGAACATAGAAAAGCAAAAGCAAAAACAATGATAAATTCTTCAAAATACAATTAAATCTCTAGAATTCTATATATATGGTCTATTTTATCATTTTTCAATAAAGGAAACTAAAAAAAAGCAAGAATTAACCAAAAAAATCAGGAATTACTTTTTTAAAATATATTAATTAATTATTATTATCTCGTAAAAAATTCTCCCAATTAACAGCACAGCTTAAGGATTTCTTAATTCCTTGGGCATTCTTTTCTCAAAAATAGAAAAGAAATCCTTGGGCATCCTATATTTAGCAGTGCAAAAAGAGAGAAAACTTTAATATTTTCCTAATGCATCAAAACCAAATAGTAACTTATTTGGTTGGTTATAACCGAAAATAATAATAATAAAAAAAATCGATTGGTAGGAGAATTTATGTAATTATTTAGGTGAAAATGGTGGAATTAAGGTATTATTATACAGCAATTTTTAGGTACGTGGGCCTAGTGGATAAGCATAATTGGATTAAACACTTCATCAATATTTGGATTAAACACTTCTTAGAAGGAACCAAGAGTAGTGTGATTGAATCCGACGTTTAATTTAATTGATTTATATTATTATTCTTAAAAGATAATATTTAATAAATTTAAAATTTGAATCTCAATATCTGTATCTTTTTTTTTTGTTTTCAAGTTACAACATCCTTTATATATATATGGAAAAAAATAACTTGATCCATTGATAAAGTGTTGAATTTTTAATTTTAATAAATAAATTCAATTTCGAGTAATTTCATTATAATAAAAAAAATAAAAATTTGAAGGAAAATAATTTATCTTGGAAATACAAATATATTTAAACTAGTGGCAACTTAATTAAACTTATAATTCCGATCAAAATTCCTTTGATATATTTATTGGTTTTAAGTATGGGTTCTATCAATATATATATATATATATATATATATATATATATATATATATATATGGAAAGTTGATTTTGAGCTTCACTTAATATAATTTTTTATAGAATTAATAATATTATAATATGTTCAGAAGTCAAAAATTAAAAATCATCCTATGCCCCACAAACAAGAAAGTAAAGTATTTTAAATTTTTAATGAAGAAGCATAGATGAGCATTGAGCAGCCTAAATAATAGCTATAGCAAACCTCTACTTCTCTTTTGTAACGTTTAACTTTCATAAATGAGCAAGGCATGAAACACATGCTTCTCATAAAATTAATATATGAAATGCAGAATTCGAAACTTAATTCAATTAGTTTATATAGTTATTTTTAATTAATGTTAAAAAAATTAAATTGATCCGAAAATCGGTGGCTTATTTGATTCGGTGCATATCATAGAATCGAAAATTCTCTAAACTAGTAAAAAATCGGTTTTAAGCTTATTTTTAATTTTTTTTATAAATTATTGTATGTAATGAGATTTGAACTTTTAATCTATATTAAAGATAATACCATTTAATCAAATATATATTTTTATTAAATATTTACTATATTTAATACTTATTTAATATTTAAATTCTTTTTTTAATGCAATCGGTTTGTTCAATCAGTCGGACCGGTTAAACCTGGTGGAAATCTCACCAGTTTGACTTTCGGTCTGATTTTTAAACATTACTTTTAATAGGTGGCATCTACCAGATTTAAATTCAAATCTCAATATCTACAATTTTTTTCTTCTATGTTTTATCTCAAAATTGTGACATTCTTTGTACTAAAAAGTAATATTTGAAAAGTAAGAAACCCATGAAATTGAAACAATATGGTCATTTATTCAATTTCTCAAATTCAAAGGGATAGGCTAATTTTTGTTATGAAAAGTCTGTATTCTAGAAAACAAGGGGCCGCTGGCTAAGCCTCATTTGTTAGACAAATAGCCTGATATGGTCAACTGTTTAGTTTAATCTCATTCCTTCTTAACTCATCAGAAGTTCAAACTTTCTAAACCCCCAAACAGAAGGCTCTAGAGTCCTTAGAAATTCAACCCAACCCACCCTTAAAAAGGAGCTCCCTTAAGCCATCAATTTTGTTCACCAAAACTCTCCCTCCTCTTTTCTCTCTCTCCCCTACAATTTTTCTCCAAGTACAAAAAAAACAAGCAAGAAAAGAAGAGTTGGATACATATATAGGAAGACATATATGGGTACTTTAGTGGGGCATGTTGCACCAGGTTTTGCCTTCTTTGCACTTGGTTTTTGGCATCTTTTTAATCACATCAAGCTCCATTCTTTCCACCCAAATTCCTACACATCTTCCCCATGGTTCCCCACTTCAAAATTAAGGTACATAGAGCTGTTCTTAATCATGCTAGGCTCCTCCATCTCCATCTCCATGGAGCTCTTTATTGGCCCTGCAAATCACCAACCTTTTGATTCTGATGGAACCATCCCATCAAATCATCTCCACAACTTTGAACACTCAGCTATATCAATGACTTTCTTTACTTATGCAGCTTTTGCTATACTCCTCGATAAAATTAGCCCCAAATCTAAGTATAGCCTGACACAGTTTCTTGGATCAGTTGCCTTTGCCCAACAGCTACTCCTCTTCCACCTTCATTCAGCTGATCACATGGGAGTTGAAGGTCAATATCACTTGCTTTTACAAAGTGCCATAGTTGTTTCTTTAGCCACCACACTCATGGGAATTGGGCTTCCAAAGAGCTTCATGGTCAGCTTCATTCGGTCTCTCAGTATTTTGTATCAAGGTTTATGGCTCATAATCATGGGGTACATGCTGTGGACTCCAGGTTTGATTCCCAAAGGCTGTTTCATCAACTCTGAAGAAGGTCACCAGGTTGTTAGGTGCTCAAGCGATGAAGCACTACATCGAGCTAAATCATTAGTAAACATTCAATTTAGCTGGGCTTTGATAGGTGTCACCATTTTTGCGATGGTTTTCTATCTGGTTTTGGTTAAATTGTATGGAGAAATGGTTGAGTATTCGACATTGACAAAGCAAGACGATGACAACCTGGAACTTGAAGAAGATTCTGATGATGTTGAAGCTCAGAAGGAGAGCAAACATGGAGAGCCCAAAAGCTGTATTCATATGGGAAAAGGCTATGCAGTTATGGACATAGAAAGGTAGATTATTAAAGAGAAATTAAAAAGGAAGAATTAGATGTCAATTAGGTATTGTGTACAAAGTTAATTAGTTTGGTGGGAAATCCCACTTCGTTTTAATTAAGCTTTGCAATAAGTTGGGGCTTAATGAAAGCAAAAATGTCTTGTGGGGAGGGGTGGGGGTTGAAAAAAGTTGTTGTTAGGGAGAAATTGGTGTGAAATTGTTTGGTTTAATTCATGGGCTTTGGGGTTAGGGCGATTTCATTGTGATTGTATGTACAGAAAGTTCTTAAACAAAAAGAATTTATATATATGATATCTTGAAAGTAGAGGTGCTCAAGGATCGGGTTGGATTAGGTCGCGGCTCAGAATTTTTTTTTCTTTATCTAGGTCCTGCCTTGGACGGACCTGGATAGGCCCGCGGGCCCGGATAAACAGTAAATCCTATAAAAAAATTTATTTTTTTATTTTTATAATTAAATTTAAAAATATATTATTATTTTATTTTGTGAACAGTAATCCAGACTGGGCAAGTCTGGTTTACAAATATTCTTGCCCAGGTCCGACCGGGCAGCCGTGAGCAGGTTTATTTGAAAGCAAATAATTAAGGTTTCATGGTTTAAATTTGAGATTTAGTTCAGTTGATTTCATTCTTAAAAGATGGTATTCAATAGGTTAGAGTTCGAATTCTAATATATTTATCCTTTTTCTTTATCCCCAAATTACAAATGTTTTTGTAAAAAAAAAAAATAATAATTAAAGTTTCATTTTGAATTGATTGTAAGAATTTTTATTTTTTTAGATTTAAGCAATCTTCAACTATTTTGTTTGACTTGAAACAACATCACATTCAATATCAACGATTTAAATAACGGCCGCAACACGATATTACGGTCATTATTTTACGTTTTTGATTACTTCCGTCTCCGATATTTACGACCAATATTTATAGTAAATTGATCGTGATAACATTTATTATATTCGCAACCACGATAAAAGCGATGCAATCGAAAAGATATCGTAATTTAAATCCCAGTTCATAATCATGTTTGTGTGTTTTTTTTTTTTTAAAAAAGCAATAGCTAACCCCCATCTTTTTTTCTAATTTTCTGCTTCCAAGAAAGGATGCTGATTCTGCCACCCCGCCTTTAACTCAAATTTGGAGATCTTTCTAATTAGCAATCTAATATGTTTGAAAATGCTTCGATCGGATCAGAAACATCACGACCCTATCCACCAATATAATAAATAAAATAAAAAATGTGAAGAAATATAAAGTGTTATTGTTTTTGTCAATAATAAATTAGAAGTATGATGATGATTATGAGATGAATAATACACCACTTGCAATTGACAGGTCAGATTTGAAGTTCCCAGGAGCAGGAAAGGAGATTAATTAGGATTAGATATATTTGATGTAGGCCACATGTCAAAATTGTTTTTTTTTTTTTTTAAAGATTGTAATTTGGAGATAGATCAGAAAAAAAAAATTATAAATATTGAGATTTAAATTCAAATTTATTGAGAATCAATTTAGCATCATTGTTGAAAAAACTTCGGTTAAAAAAAGCTTGAGTTGAAAAAATGTGTCTAAAAAAATATAATTTAAAAAATTTGTTTGGTATTGCTGTGAATAAATTTAATGAGAAATTAAAATGTAAAAAAAAAAAGATATGTTAAAAATAATAAAAATTTAAAAATATGAGGATAATAAAAATATTTTATTCAAAAGTTAGCTTTTAAATCGCAAAAACTTCATTTTTTTGGCTTTTTGGTTTAGGTTGTCAAACCATGATTTTAATCGTTAAAGCCAAAAAAATTTACCCGTTTAGCATTGCATTTATAATGAAATGCAGCTTTTGACATAAAAAATTGTATCAATAGTAATGCTAAACGAAATTTGAATGTCACCTTTTAAAAATGATTGTATAAAACAATTGAAAAATTCAGATTTTTCTTTTTCTTTTTGGCTGCTTGTCAAAGTTTGACAGAAAGTCCCAAGGGGTATAATTACATTTACCAGAGTGAATCATATATAAATGGGTTTTAATTTCTTCTAGCAAAATGAAACAAAGACGGATTTAGAAACTTCTGTGCATAAAAAGAAACGAACAAATATGAATTTGGTGGAGAGAACTTTTAATTACAATTAGTGTTTTGAATTCTCGCGTTGCTTAGATTTTATTATGATTGATAATATATTTAATACGAGTATAACATAAAAAAAAAACATGAATTTAGAGTTAAAATTGAATTACTATGATAAAATATATAAAATATCTACACTTGATGACAATTTTTAAAGTAAGGTATAGATATAAAATAACACAAATATAATATGAATACACGAATCTAATTCAGTATATGTACATTATATGTAAAAAATTAATATAGATATCAAAATTTAATTCATTTAGATTATATTGATATCCATAATTTCTATTCATATTAAAATATATATATATATATATATATAAACTTAACAACTATCATACAATAACTCATAAATTATAACATCATGTAACATATATTTTTTTACTATTTAATCATCATAATATTTTTTTTCTTTTGATTCAACAACAAAAGTTAAAAAAAAAAAATTACTTATATCAACTCATCTCATATTATTATTTAATATTTTAATTTTTACTGATAATTTATCAATACAATAATTTTTTATTCAATAATATAAAAATCAAAAAATTAATATGATTTTAGTTTTCAAAAAAAAAAAAATTAAACAACTAATCAGTATACAACACGTGACACAAAATTAAAAGTTATTTGAATATAAGTGTCACACACGAATATGACATATAAAAATAATTAAAATACGACACGAAAAAATAATATGATCACGACATGAATACACGAACTTGTTAAAATTTATTTATTAATAAATAGTTTTTATGGAATTTTATTAGTCCCAAAATTTATATAAAAAAAGAATAGAACTTTCTAACTCATTAGAATTTCTCAAAAATATGTATACATGTTGTTATAAATTTTATACATAAGAAATCTTTATAAAAAAAACTAATAAATCTTCACACGATTAAAAAAAAAAATTGTAAACGAGAAAATAAAATATGGATATTAATTTCATATAATGATTTGGTCATGAATATTTTGGAAGTATATCACTTATAATTATTGAATTACAATTAATCAATTATAATTTAAAATTATGTGGGATCCATTAAAATTTAATATGAAGCTCACACTTATAAATGATAGATTCACGTAAATTTTTGCTGTGATCGGATAGCAAAATTCGACCAACCCATTGGATTTCGCAAAAATCCGTTTCAAATAAATTTTTTTTTTTTTTAAAAGCAGAATAAGGGCGGAGCAAGATGATTTTATAAACACTTGTTTCGTTTTATCCCGTCTCGCTTTTTTAAACTATCATTTTACACTTTAAAATATTTTTTTATACTTTTAATATATATTAGATATATATTAAAATCATATATACTAATATTATATATTTATTATATATATCAAAAACTAAATATACTAAAATTATAATATTTTTCTCTACAATATTAATTACAAATAATTAATAAAAATGAGGAGGATCGGGATGGAGCGATTATAAATGTAATCGATGTTGAAAATCAATGATTAATTTAAGTGTATAAATATGAAATACGTATACCAATACGTAGGTTGTCATAAGTAGATACACGGTGTATAATTTATGTACATAATTGATATCATGTTTGAATGAGAAATTGGTCTCATAAACACCCACTTAAAGAGGAAGAAAGTTGGTTAATATTGTATATGGTATGTAATCCCACATTGAACAAAGAAAGGCTTAAGCTTGTAGTTTATATAGGCTTAGATACAATGTTGGATTAGGCTTTAAGGGGCACTCAAGTTTTTGTGAAGGCTGAAGACTTACATGAACTTAGGCTACCACACGCGTCATCAAGCCGGGCTGGGTCAGGTCAATAAATGATTTTTTACTGTCCAACCGATTTTTTTTTCCGGTCCAAACTGAACCTGTTCAACCAAACCGTGTCTATTCCAATGGCCTTGTCTGACCGAACCGTTCGTGTCTGTTCCAAAAGCTTTGTTTGACCGAAAAATTCTGTCTGTTTTCAATAATTGTGTCTTGTCCGAACAGACTCCTGCATTCCTATAAATACTCAGAGGCTTTGCATGTTTTAAACTCACTAAATAGAAAATTCCCTTCCTTCTCGGTTCTTGCATACAGTCTTGTGAGAGAGATTACTTCATCTTTTCGGTTCGCTGAATTGTTTCGAGTGTGCTCTCGATAGCAACGTTATCAAGGAGGTCTGGGAAACGAATTGTAATATACTGTAAGCACCTGATAGACATGCAATAATCGTCTTAAAGTCAGAGGTTCTATCTTGACTCGATATTCAATTTTTTGGTTCTACCGAAATTGTGAATATATATCATTTAATATAATATCAATATATTCGTATTTGAATGTTTTATAAATTATGTTCACATTATTTATATATATGTTTATGTATGCAGTAATGAAATAATACTAAGTGCCTATAATACGCCCAACAATCGATATATGAAGATGAAAGCTGTAATAATATTTCAATATAGAATAATGCAGATCCCCGCGCCTGGCCTCGCCCCCCGCGGCCCCACCGTGCTTCATTATTATTTCTAATTTCAAGATTACAGTTAGAGTTGTAAATAAATTAGGCTTGAATGAATAGGTATTTGTTTGTATTTATTTATTTATTTATTTATTTTTGAGCTTGTTTGTATTCGATTCGTGTTCGTTAAGAATTTTAAAATTGTGTTTAAGCTCTGTTCATTTAAAATTGAGTGTGTTCGTGTTCGTTCATTTAAATTAAATGAACTTGTTCGCGAACATTAAATGAACATGTTCATGAACATATAATCGAACATGTTCGCGAACAATTAAAAATATGTTCATGAATAATAATAAAACAAATCTATACAATTTTAACAAAACAAACAAATAAAAAAATAAGTGAATTTTAAATTATTATTAAATATAAAATAATAAAATAAAAATGTAATTAAATTTAAGTTATTATTAAATTATTAAATAATATTAATTATATTATAAGTAACTAAAATAAAATATAGATAATTATATTATAATTGAACAATAAACGATTTTTAAACGATTTATAAATGAGCTTATTCGTGAATATAAATGAACTAAACAGATCTTGTTCGTGTTCGGTTCATTTAATAAACGAACCTTAAAATCATGTTTATAATCGTTTATTTAACTTGACAAACGAACAAAATTAAACTGTTCACGAACTGTTCGTTGAACACTCTGTTCATTTACACCCTTAATTATAGTAAAGAAAATTATAAATAAAATGGTCATGGTTATTTTTTCATTTAAAATTTATAGGTGGACCCGTTGTATGTGAGGCTCCAAAATCCAAATCCAATACCACAAACCATAAAATCACTTTTAAATTGAAACAAAATTCATGTGATAAGTGAACGACTATCTAATTTGGTCCAAATGGAGAAAAAGAAGTTGACTTTTCATCATTTTAATGTTTTGAATAAAATTAGCGGCTGAATCGTGAATTTTATTTGACCAATCTTAGTTCAATGAATTCTCAACTCTAATTTTAATTCAACTAAATATGGCTCAAGTTTATAAAAAACAATATTTCCTTTTGAACTTTATCCAAAGTCCCTTAATAATTAAGTCATAATCCTTTAGAAAATTTTATTGCTAGATAAAATTAAAGTCAAAAACAAATATACATAGTCCACTTAGGCTTAGTTTGGGATTATCATTGGCGATTGGAGAATTGTGGTTTTATCAACTTTATTGTAATGAAAAAAAATGATTAATAACTTTTTATTTTAAAGTTTCAAAACTCTTTGTCAATACAAAGGGTAGATTCAATCACAATTGAAGATTCCTATAATTGCTTTTACGATTGGAAGCAAACTTAAATAACACAATCGAGATTTTTTTAATTGTAATTTTTATGATTTTCAACATGAAATTGTAGTCAAGTTCATCGTTTGCACGCAACTCCAATCGCAATCCTAAATGAATTCTTGATTGATTAGTATTTATTTTATTTTTAGACGAGCCATATATGTGATTCGTGATTGTGAATAGAATTATTTATAAATCGAATTGGGTCAGGTCGAGTTCGAATAGTAAAAAAAATTTATTTGTCTAAGATTATGCTTGATTTATTGGATTTGGAAAACTCGTTTTACAATTTAAAATATACTAAAATATAATTATTTTTATATTAATATTTATATATATTTTAAATTAATTTTAAATAAAAAATATTTTTATTTATTAAATAATAATTCGGATCGAATCGACTGATCCAAATTTAAAATAATCTATTCTAGAACTTGCTAAATTCAAATAAAATCGGACTTGATACATGTGAAAATTAATTGGACTTAAGTTACATCGCAATAAATTAGTTGCTAGAGTAATTTGGTTAAGAAAAAATTAATCTTTGTTTCATTTTATATGTTTATTGTTCAATTACTGATTGATTAGTTTTTGCGGATGAGGTTCGTGGTCTTATTGTCTCACTGATCATATTAGCTACGAATATCAAATTTGTGGCATCAAGCTTAATATTATGTTGAGACGTCGGTCCAAGGATTAGGCTGAACAACGTCACCAGTGACTTCAATTTTAATGTGTTTCTTGGGGACCAATTAATGGATTAAATGTGAACTTTGACGAACATATATTAATTAATTAATTAGTACAAAGAAAACAAAAACAGAACATTTAGCTACACCAATTAATTTTGAACACTATACAAAAATATGACACAAACACAATATATTTAATAAATATAAAAATAATATAATGAATACGATACAATACAATAAGTTTAAATATAATTATACGATTGTTTAATATAGTATTATATTTGTGTTTAAATTTTAATCTATTTAATAATTTATATTATATTTATATTTAAATAATTATCATAAAAAATTATACAGTCATTAATAAACGTACATTTAAATCAGAAAAAAAAATAATCAAGAAACCAATATATTGAGATACACACTACTTATTTTGGATTTCGTGGATGTACACGAAATATTTTTTTTATTATATATTAAATTTAGGTATACTTTTGAAGCAAGACTTGTAAAATAATGGCAGATGGTGGGTACGGTATAATTAAAAACATATTCAAAGGAAAAAAATAAAAAAAAAAACAGGATACACCCCACAATCTCACAGATTTTAAGGACCGATTACAATCTCATAAAATAATTTAATTTCATATTTGAATATCCAAATTCATGTTTGAAACGTGAATTATAAATAATTAGAGATACATCCTCATGGCCGGGCCGCGGTCTGAATTTTTTTTTTTATTTTTCATGCCTAGATCCGGCCCACGATACGAATCATGATTCATTTATTAATAAAAAATATTTTTTAATTTTTTTTATATATTTTTATAATTAAATTTTTAAAAAATAATATTTTTTAAATACGTGAACAGTGATCTGGACAGAACCGGACCGCCCGAATCACAAATATTGACGCTCAAGCCCGGCCATGAGTACGTCTATGCCTAGTTAGGGTTTTTATTTATTTATAGAAGTTAGGGGTTAATTATGGTGCCATTATTAGAAGGGTAAATAATTAGTCATTCTAACTATTCGGATGTTCAAATCCAGTTCATTCTTCAGGTTGAGCTTCAACTTGAATCATTTAAGAAACAACTTGAGTTTAGTGTAAATCATTTTATACTCAGAGCGACTTACAAAATTAATTGATTTTTTGAATTTTTTATACAATATTATTGAGGCAAAAAATCATTCATATAAATTGGATTAAGAATTTTAACCATAAAAGTTTAAATTAAGTCCAACTCAATCCAAATAACTGATTGGATTAAGAGCTAGTTTAGTATTGCTATTGAAAAAAATTTGGGTTGAAAAAAGTGTGTTCAAAAAGTGTGATGGAAAAATATGATTTACTAATTTTTATGTATTTGATATTATTGTGAAATGTCAAAAAAAGATAAGTTTAACATAATAAAAATTTAGAGATGTGAGGATAATAAAATTATTTTACTCAAAAGCTAGTTTTCAAATTGTAAAAGTTTCATTTTTTTGACTTTTTAGTTTATGTTGTCAAACCATGATTTTAACAACAAAAATCATAAATTTTTACCTATTTAACATTGTTGTTGCAATGAAATGCAGCTTTTGGTCTAACAAGCTGTGCCAACAACAATGTTAAAAAGGACTTAAAAGTGATTAGTTAGTGATTAATTAATTAATTAAGAAAGATGTACCACAGTCGAAGTCCAATTTGTAGAAACTAGACCTTACCACAGGCCGAGTCTAGAATAGGTTTTTAGCAATCCGGCTCGACCGGCTCAAATGACTATTTCAATAATAAAAAATATTTATATTTAAATTTGATCATGGAAATATGTAAATATTAATATAAAATAATTTTTTAATATATTTTAAATAGTAAAACGAACTTTTAAACCGAGTTGAGCCTGGACAAGTAATTTTTTTTTTTATTGGAGCCTGGGTTCAACCTTGCTTGGTTCATGGACATCTCTAGTAAAACTAAGGGTCCGTTTGTTTAGCAGAAATTGGCTTTCAGAAAATATTTTCTGAAAAATGTGAAGATTTTTCGAAAAAGTAGAGATTTTCTGATGTTTGGATGATTTATTGAAAAATATTTTCGGTTGTTTGGTTATTTTCTGAAAAATCTACTTTTTTCAAATATCAATATTGACATAAATATTAAATATTTAAATATTTAAAATGATTTCTTATAAAATATTAATATTTTAATAATAATATTGAATACTAAAATATTATATTAATATTAAATACTTAAAATAATACTATTTATTATTAAAACATTAATTATATTAATATTTAAAATATTATAATTATTATTAAAATATTATTTCTATTAATATAATAATTATTAAAATATTATTTTGATTAATATAATAATTATTAAATTTTATTTATATTAATATTATTATTATTATAAAATATTATTTTTAGTTTTTCAAATAGTAATATTGATTTAAATATTAAAATATTATTTATATTAAAATAATTATTATTCAAATATTACTTCTACTTTTTTCAAATAGTAATATGGCATAAATATTAAAATATTTATTATTAAAATATTAAAAAATAATATTATTATTTCTATTAATATTATTTATTATTAAAACATTAATTATATTAATATTTTAAAATATTTAAAGTGTTCTAATAATTATTAAAATATTACTTCTATTAATTAATATTTATACTATTAAAATAATAATCTTTTTATACTAAAAAACATTTGTTATTAAATAATAATAAAGTATAATTTATATATATTTATTATTAAAATAGTAATATAAAATCATTTTTCAATAAAAAATTAAAAATATTATTTAAATTTTAAAATATTTATAGTGTTACAATTTATTATTAAAATAATGATATTGTTATATGAAATAATATTTTTATTAAAATAATAAATTATAGTCATTATATTAATAATTTATTATTTATTATTAAAATATAAATATAAATATAAATATTATATAATATAATATAATATAAATATGTAGGTATAATAATTTTTAAATAAAATATTGAAAATTACAATATTACAATATGTTTATATTAATATTTTACTATATTTTTATAATTAAAAAATAAATATTTTTATTAATATAATAATATTTGGCTCGAGTCAAGTTAAGTTTCGATCTAAAATATGATGTCCAAATTCCTATTCGAGTAGTCCTACTCATGTACTTATGGCAGTTGTTTTCAGAAAATTGTCTTCCCCTTTTGAAAAGAGAGACAATTTCCACACAAAAAAAAAAACCCTTATTTTTCGTTTACCAGCAAGTTATTTTCCGTTGGCCAATCAAATTTTCGTCAACCAAACACCAAAAAAATGCAAAAATTATTTTCTGTAAATCATTTTCAATGAAACAAAAGAACCCTAAAAACCAACACTTTTCGATTAATGGAGATTGTGTGTGAGAGAGAGTTCATAATCATATGGATTGAATCCAATATGAGAAAACCTAGAGAGTCTAGTTCATATGGAATCTTATGGCCACTGACCTTTGTTAGAGAAAATCTAGCATAAAATCATTAGTTGTGCTATTTGTGCTAGATGATATTCAGTGTCATAACGATTTGTCGACTGCTAGACGAATTTTAAAAAAACTACAGGGAGTCGTCACCAATCTTTTTGACTAGGTGTGATTGGCCACCTGAGAAAACTTATCCTCTTAATAAAATCCTAAAATTGATTAAGATCTATTAAAAGGATAATTTTTGGTCTGCGAAAATAAAAATCGACTTCAGAAGTACGGTTACGTGTGGGGAATGATTAGCACCCTCACAACGCTCGTTTAAAAACGGTACTAAATAATCACGTGTTATCCTTGATCTTGAAAAAAAATTTATTTTAATTTTGGTATTTAAAATTAATTCCCTTAATCCCTTTTATTTGCCGACAAAATTTCTCGAATTTATTTTTTCGTAATAAAAACATTTATTATTATTTTTTAAAAGAAAATGTAAACCTTTGTATTGAAAAACCGTACTAAAAATCTCAATACTTTTGAAGACTTTTAGAACGTTTTCCTCAACTCAAGATTTCGTCAAGATCACTACTTGTATTCCCTTTGAGTACGATCGTCGGAGGATCACATCTCTTAAAGCCTTTTTTATTAATATTAAAAACAAATGAAATATCTTTTATAATTAATTCCGAAATAAAAGAAATTGTCTATGTAAAAATAATTCCCGAATCACTCCGATACTTTCGATAATATTTTGATAACTATTTTTACTTAGACTATTTCGAGGAACAATTGATACTCTGACCATCCCAAGAAAAAATCTGTTTTTAGAAAATTTCCTTTAACGAAAATAATTTAAAAGACACATTTGATGTTTATTATGTTGCACTGCACTGCAATGCCATATTTTTATTTTTAAAAAAGAGTAATAACACATTTAAAAATACAAATAAATAACAAAGATAATAACAAAGAAATTTAAAAAATGAACATAAATGAAAATAAAAACTTACCTTAGAAAATTGCGAAGATTCAAAACCTGAGTGCTTGGATTAGTTCCTGAAATTTTCTTTATTTTTCCTTTATTTTTTTTGTTTTTTATTTTCCTTTTATTTTTCCTTCTTCTCCCTCAAGCCAGGTCAGGCGGGCGGACCCCAGGTCAGATTTGGGTTCCCGCGCGAATCCTTCTTCTACTGAAACGGTGCCTTTTGGCACCCCCTATATAACCCGAAAAATTCTTTTTTATTTCATTTCCTCCCAAGCCTCTCTCTCTCTTCTCTCTCCCAAAAGACCGGCCACCACCTTCAAAGAAACCCAAAATTCGACGCCGATCCACTGCCTTCTGCCGTCACTGCAGTCGTCGTTGGAGCTCTTTACCGGTCCATAAAACATACCAAAACGAGCCTTTCCTTCTCCCACTTCAAATCCAAGCCTAGATTTCCCAAAAATCGCTTCAAAACACCCAAATCTAAAATCAAAGGTTCGACCTATTTCAACATCGATCCGCCTGACCCACCGTTGGATCAGGCCTTAAAATAAACTCGAGCCTCCCCTCACCACTTCCTCACTACCTACCGTTGCGATCTAGCAAAATCTTACCCAAACTCCTAAAACCTAAAGAACCCGAGACCAATGGTTCTTTTTTGGTGTGTGTTGTTTTTTTCTTTCTTTTGTGGTTATTGTGGTTGCTTGCTGTTTTTTTTTTTTTTGGAGGGGGGGCGACTTTGGGGTTGGGATCCGATAGAGTAGGGGATGCTTATCTAGGTCTGTTTTTCTAGGGGGGCAAATCTAATGGCTTGGTGATCTCTCAAAATGGGGTGGGAATCGACTGACTACTGGGATCCAAAAAAAAAAAAGGAAAAAACCTCAGGAACTGGGTTTGGGAAGGGGTTTTTATAGGTGGCCTTTTGGCGGTGGTTAAGGGCGGTGGGGCTAAGGGTAGGTTTAGATAGGTGGTGGCTAGATCTAGGGGCAGCAGGCAATTTGGCCTGCTGGGGGGCTGCTGTGCAGGCAAGTTGCTAGCAAGGGAGGGCGGTGGAGCAGGTGGGTGCAAGTGGGTGTAGTGTGCAGTTTCTAAGGACAGTGATAGCAAGGCAAAATGGGCTGTGTTGGGCCTGAGGGTTGGGTCTACTGGGTCAGGCCTCCTTGGCAGGTTTGTGTTCTTGGCCACTTGGGTCTCTAGGCCCAACAACAATTTAAACAAAATTTGGGCTCTTTTGAGCACACGGCCTGAAAACAAAAAGAAAGACAAAACTCAGATCCAAAATACTTAAATTGCTCGAGCCCAATTACATTTATTCCAATTTACAAACCCGATTAAAATTAAATTTTAATTTATTAAAAATGATTTACCAATATCAGACTAAAGCATACAAACAACAATGAAAGTCCAGTTCGGGTCTAACTAAAGACTCGATTTCAAATTCACATGACAAACGACCACGATTATAAAACTTGGATTAAAAATAAGAACCGGACTTATGAAGACACGATTTTACTTAAACCATTCATTCCAAGATCTAACTCAGGTGTGATACAGGCCTGAAAAGAGTTTGAAACGGATGGTATCCGAACAAAATTAGGTTGCTACAGCTGCCCCTCTTTGCAAATTGCTGGGAATCAGGAATAGGGCAAAGACATAAGCAATAATTTTGTTGGGAATCATGGGTCTACACAAAATTCTTTTTCTCTTATTTCTTTTATTTTTTATTATTTTTAATTTTTTTTTTCTATTTTCTTTTTTGACAACATTGCTTAAACTTTAAAAAAAAAAAAAAAAAACCATCTAGGCTTTACAACTTTAAATTTTGAAAAAGAAAGTGTCCACAATTTTGAAAATTAAAACGATGCTTCTCTAATTAGAGGCTCCACAACTTCGAAAATTAAAAGTGAACTTCGAATTTTTGACAATGAGTTTGAACACAACTCAGATCACTATCTCACTTTCTGCTTTTAGTCTTACGAAAGGTGAGGACTCATTCCCGGATATCGCCACCGGAAAGGCTTAGAACTTAAAATTATGGATGTCACCACCAGAAGTTTCTGATATAGCCACCGAAGACTTTAACAATCTATTTTCCAATCCACTTTATGCCTGTAGTCTTATGAAAGTCAAGACTTATTCCTGGATATCACCACCGGAAATAAAATTTCGGATATCACAGCCAAAAGCTTCGGATATCGCCACCAAAGACTTATCATAACCAAATTTTTGGATATTGCCACCGAAAGCTTCGGATATCGCCACCGAAGACTTATCATAAACAAATTTCGGATATCACCATCGAAAGCTTTGGATATCACCACCGAAGACTTATCATAGCCAAATTTCACATATCACCACCGATGAATTATTCAAATCAAATTTCTGGATATCACCACCAGAAGCTTTGGATATCATCACCGAAGACTTATCATAATCGAATTTTCGGATATCACCACCGAATTTTTCGGATATCACCACTGAAAACTTATCATAACTAAATTTTGGGATATCACCATCGAAGACTTATCAATCTCTTTTCTTGTTCACTTTCTGCCTTCAGTCTTACGAAAGTGAAAATGTGCCCGGAAGTCATTGAGAATCATGCCCCTAGGTCTTAAACTAAGAATTTTCTCCAAAAAAATCTCCACCAACAAGGAAATTTCCCTATTTTAATCTCTTTTTTTTTTTTAATTCTAGCTTGAATAATTTTCAGAATTTTCACTTTATTTTCTTAATGCAATTATTCTTGAATTTCAAACATCACCACTGAATTCTTAAGATATCACCACCAAAGACTCGACAAAACCACTGAAGTTTTGGATATCTTCATTAAAGACTCGAACAACTCTTATCTAATCCACTTTCTGCCTTTAGTCTTACAAAAGTGAAAACTAATTTTCAAATATGACCATCGAAGACTTACCATAATTGAATTTTCGGATATCACCATCGGAAGCTTCGGATATCGCCACCGAAGATTTATTATAACCAAATTTCAGATATCACCACCGAAGACTTATCATAATTGAATTTCTAGATATCACCATCGGAAGCTTCGAATATCGCCACCGAAAACTTATCATAACCAAATTTCGAATATCACCGCCGAAAGCTTCGGATATTACCACCGAAGACTTATCATAACTGAATTTTTGGATATCACTAATGGAAGCTTTGGATATCTCCACTGGAGACTTATCATAACCAAATTTTGGTATCACCACTGAAAACTTCATATATCACCATTGAAGACTTATCATAACTGAATTTTCGGATATCATCATCGAAAGCTTCGGATATCGCCACCGAAGACTTATCATAACCAAAATTTTGGATGTCGCCACCGGAAGCTTCGGATATCACCACCGAAGACTTATCAAAATGAAATTTCTTATTAGATGCTTCAGATATCAACATTGAAAACTTTACCAAATCTTAAACATTCTTTATTTTAAAAAAAAAATTCCAAATATTCTTCAACTTTGACAACACCTAAGCATCCATCAATTCAAAAAATATTTTACATATATTTTCAAAAAACATGGGAATTTTCTTACTCAAAAGTTTCCTACCTTTGGAATCATCCACTTTTATTTAAACATGTCTTTCCTCATGCGATGAATGTCATCTTTGTTTTATAAATGCAATGATTTGTTGGTGATGCATATGTCCCCTTACTAATGCAAATAATGAAGATTCTCACTACATGGTGCAATGTAATGCAAGTGCTCACTAAATCCTATGATCGATCCCATGATGCATATGCTTGCTGAATGATGCAAGTATCTCTCAAATAAATGACATTGGCTTTCCCCAAGTTTGTCTTGACTTTCCTATTTTGCTTTCGTTTCACATCATAAAATTCTGAACAAGCCTGTACCAAAATAAAGCATCCCCACTTCATCTCACGTATCTCGCTGAAGACAGGTTGATCAACATCGTTCTTTGTCGTATAAGAAGGGAATATACTTATTCAAGTCTTCAGCCAAATCTCTCACTATCTGTTTACCCCAAGAGGAAACAATTTCCAAATCCACCATTATTCTGTTGATCCCCATATTATCTTGTTAACTTGTGCAAGATCTCCCGACGAGCTTGAGTTTGCAGCATTCACTTTTTCCCAAAACTTTTTCTCATCCAAATTCGAAGACATCTCTAAATAAACAACATTCGTTCCAACATTTCTGTACCCCATGATCATGAGAACTCTTTCTTTTTATCAAAACATTGTATTTTCCTAGATATTAAAAATTCCACACATTTTCAGAGAAAACCTACCTTTGGTCAAAACCTCTTGGACAAAAATTTCTCATGATAGTCTCGAAAGTCTCTTCATTTTTTGCAATTTACTTTTCATTAACTTTCTAAAAAACTTTTATCTAGCGAAACGTTTTGAACAAAATGTTGCCCCACGAAAATTGTTTTCTATTATCAAAGTATGTTATTTTCAAACAATCTTCTTGAAACAATCGTTTTCAGAAAAAAAGACGTGACATTCAAGCTCTTGAAACTTGATGACCACTGTTAGAAAATTTTGACACAATGGAAGTTTGGTCTTTTCAAATGACATAGAATCACAAGGTTTTGGTTCATCCAGGAAAGATTTTTCAATAGAAAACATGCCCCTATCATCTAGGTTTACCAATGAAACATGAATATTTTGGAAACAATGAATTCATCGAGAAAGACTTTATGAAATGATTCATTTTTTTTGAAGTGCAAGCAAATTTAACATCTTTTAGTCTCCATGTAATGGTAATTTGGACAAGTGTCAAGACTAGCCGTGATAGGCTCAAGATATTGGATGGTCATTTTGGAAAGGAAGGTTTTCAAAGTCAGACCTAAACCGTTGAGAAAAGCTGTTATTCTGGAATTTCGAAAAGTCTCGGATGCTCATTGGTTTCTTCAAAATGACATCTATTTTTCCATAGGTTTTGGCAACATCATAGGTGGCTTTCGAAATTTTATTTCAACCTAACCTGCCCCATTTCTTCTAAGTTTTCACTTTAGAGCCTCACTTTTTCTCTTTTTTTTTTTCTTCTCTTCTTTATTGATTGCTCCATCATGCATCTAAGAACTCAAATCTTGTTCAAAATGTGTCGAACGACTCAAAATATTTTGAGAAAGAAAAGAGGGATTGAAGTCTTATTCAAGAAATAAGCTATTCAATTCAAATGTCCATGTTTGATCAAAATAGGCTTTGCAAGGTATGTAATGTTGGAGGTTAAGGGTTCTGGAAAAAAAAGATAAACAGGCCCAGAAATACATGTTGAAGGGTAATCACACCAAGGATCACATCATACCCTGTGAAAGGCTCCTTTCGAGATATTTATTTTTCATTTCTAAAACCACTTCATTTCATTTCATTTTTCCTTTTTTTTACCATCAATTTCTTACTTTTTTCTTCTATCTTCTAGTATATATTTCCACTCTTGATCTAGTAATTTCAAAACTTTTTGGATCCCCATTTATCCTGCATTTGCCCCTTGACATAAGATCTTATAGTTTGTTCTCAAAGCATGAATCAATGATCCTTGAAAGGGTATTTTCTTGCATTTGCTCCCGTGTAGAGGGTGATCCTTGGTTAAGGTTCATTTGAAAAGAATTTATCAGGCTTAAAGGGGTAACTAGTGAATGATTTTCATATTTGTGAAAGGATGATGAAAGAAGGCCATTTGTCATTTCAACATGGTTACTCAAATCAAAGAGTCATTTCTTGAAGATCAATTTGAAAATGTCTTTTTTTTTTTCTCTTTTAAGGTTATTTTGGATATTCTAAGTGCATGATGTCACTCTCAACTTTTTTTTTTGTTGCTCTTTTTCTACTGTATGCCCCGATAACTAGTTCACCTTTGTCCACCACATCTAAGATAGTGATTCACTAATTTTGATTCACCCATCAAACGAGGGCTCATAAGATAGTGAATTTGGTCATGATGAACATCTTGGAAATGTTGAGCTAGTGTATAGGTGAGGGGAAAAGTGATGGCACAAATTGAGCTTCAGATGGCTTTATTCATTCATTGAAAAGTGGGCCAGAGGGTAACCTTGGAGAAATGGTTAAAACATTTGCATTTTATGGCTACTTGAAAGAATTTGGACAGTTTCGGTATGTTGGAAGTTATAGCTCAGTCATGACATTTATCAAATTACCGCTGTCTAGATTCTTTTGAAGAATATCATGTTTGTCTAGTTCTCAAGGAATTCAAGAAAAAAATTTCTAAATTGTCTGTTTCATAGTCCATAGCTTTAATAGAAATTTTCATCTCAACTCCCTCAAACAAAACCCAAATTGGTGCTTCTTAAAGCTAGAATGGTCTCAACTGGTGTTTATCCAAATGATATGGTGTTTGGAATGTTTGGAGGAGTCATGGTATTTGCTAGGACTAGTTTGTTCCTAACCATGGTCATCAGATGTCTTCGAGCCCTTTTTTATCACATCTTATTTCGAAAAACATTTTTCAACTTTGATCCAAGAACTAATTATTAAGGTCAACTCATTGCAAATTGACTTTTCTTAAAACTTTTCAAAATTTTGAACAAAATCTTTTAAGTCCATTGATGGAAACTCAATTAAGAGTTGTAAACCCAAGTGCAGGTTATGTTCAAGTAATAAATTCTCGGGTGTCCGAGGTCGAACCACAGGGAAGCGTATTAGTAATTATAAGTTTATAAATATATAAGAAAAAGAAAGTAAACAAGATATTAAGGAATCAACAACAAAACAAGATAAACAAGATATTAGAGAACAAAATAAACAAAATAACATAAAAGAAATTAAACAAGATATAAAAAACAATAAGAAAAGATGTTGAGGTTAGAGAATCCACTCTTGGTGTTATGCTAAGATTAATCTTGTTTTATTACACAATTGAAATCCACACATAAAGGAGGTTCCAATCGGAAGGTTTAGCAATTCAGTCCAAATTGTCCAACGTCCATAGCATATGATATTATGTTCATTTGGTATCCTCAAAACTCATAAAAAGAGTCCAAGCATTCCTTATGCCAAGGTATATGTCTACAACAAATCAAGGTTATGAAACCAAGCATTTACTGTGCCATTTTCCTTGTCAATAATGAATCAAGATCCCTACTTTGTAAGTATGATTTTAAACCAAAAGAAAATATTATCTATACTAGTGTTTATAAATGATGATTCATTTTAGCTCATGTTTAAGAGACTAACCTTAGCATTTACCAAGAGCTTCACCTCATCACCTCAACAATATGATTAGAAACACATACTAAAAATGAATAAAATGAAAAGAAATGTAAGAAGCATAAGTAAATATAGAAAAAGAAAACTAGAGAAAGGAAAGAAAAAGAAAACTTAGAGAATTTTATTACAATGGCTAATATCCTACCAATGTATAATTGTTTCCCAATACTCATCCAAGGCCCTCTATTTATACACATTTTGGAGGGCTAAATGACAAGAGACAAGCTTTACAAATTTCAAAGGTAGGTATAATAGGTGGGTGCATTTTTCTAACAATTTTCGTCATATTGTATGACAATTCTGATCAGCCAGCTTGATGGTCGATTTTGTCAATGTTGGAGGCTCGATCTGATAAAATTGTCTTCTAGAAAAATATACCTCTATCAGTTACGGATCCATAGCCGTTGGAATCAGCTCATTTGCTGATGTGGATAAGAAGATATGGGCAAAATACGAAAACAGGTCAGCACAGACGTCATTGCACATCAGCCAACTTGATGGTCGATTTCACTAGGGAAAACGACTCCGTTTCAAGAAGTGTAAAACATGAAAAAGATAGATATGCCTCTTAGCTTTGCACGGCTACAAATTTCAGCCTTATTGCTTCAGTGAAACTCGAGATATAGCTGATATGGTAAACGGTGTCGGAACTGGAACTGAACTGGATTTGCCCTTAATTCTAGTAATCTGAAATCACTCAAAGAAACTTGTGAAAAACACCAAATTACATAAAAATATAAAATATCATAAACACAATTAGACTAAACAATGATAACTCGTATTTGACACAAAACAATAATAAAACATAACTAAAAACTATATAATTATACGAGTTATCACACCCCCACACTTAGATTGTTGCTAGTCCCTAGCAACGACTCAATAAAAATAAAATAAGAAAATCTAATCTAATCCATTTTCGTAGGAAATCACGGTGGCACTTAGCATGTGACACAAGCCTTTAAACCCCTAGGTGTCCCTAGTGGACGAGTTTAGTCTCGTGAGGGTTTACTAGGACGATACCCACAAACATTGAAGACATAAGAAAAACTAAAAATAATAATTATAACTAATCCTTCCAATATAAATTAGAGATAATCATTGGACAAGTCTTAAAAACTAATCAATAGCTTAAAGAAATTCACAAAAAATCTTGCTTGAATGTAAATAAATGAGTTAAGCCAATATTAACATAACATATTTCAATCAAAATAGTGCATATTCAAACTTAATCTCAACTTCTCACATGGGATACTCTCTTGATTTTCACTCTTTAAAGTAGTGGTAAAGTGTTTACACTCAATCAATCTCATGAAAACACTTCTACCATATGCTTGCTTGTCCACCTATTCTCCACTATTTAGATCATACAACTTCATAAATCAAGAGGTTTTTATTCAAGGTTGTAATGGGGCCAAAGGGTTATAATGTGGTTAAAGAACAAAAGGATAAAGATATCACAAAGGTTCCAAAGAGTTCATAGATTTTAGAGACATAATAAGATCATACAAATAAAACTTCTCAAAACTCTTATAAAGCACATAATAACATAGGCTAAATATTCATGTTGAGCCTTTGCATCATTCTAACTAACTTTGTAACATCTTTTTCTAGAAGTTCAAGAGAAGATTCTTTTTTTTTTTTTTTTTAATATGGGAATGTATTTGACAATGATCCCTTTCTTTTTCTCTTGACTTTTTCTTTTCTTTTCTTCCCCCACACTTATCTTTTGTTTCTAACCCAAATTTTCAACTAAAAATATCCCTTATTTTTTTTTTTTTTAATATGTCTCAAAATATAAAAATCCATCTTTAGAACAAGGGTAAGGATATAAGTATATTTAGGCTAGGTGTAAGTTGTGGTTACCAATAAAACAGCATATTTAATGTAGGCTCAAATTGGCTCATAGTGGGGATGTTCTCTTAGAACATTAATAAGGGATGGCTGTTTGGCTCTGGTTATAATCCTAATGCCTCTATCATATTCATGTTGTCACATGTATCAATATAGTATCAAACGGTTTAAAGCAAGTTCTAGAGAATCATGTAATCATAAGAGCACTCAAGAAAGAAATTAGATTGATTTGTATAATGCATCAATCATTATAGGCTCAAAAACTCACAAGGATGATTATACAAGTCAGATTAAGTCTAAACATGCTTCTTTCTCAATCAACATATCATATTAACATTGGCTCATAAAAAGGTTGACATCAAGCTCAATTCTCATGAAAATCTTCTCACTAATAAATCTGTTTTAGACTTATGCAATTCATATCTCATCATTGTATTAAAAAGGAACTAGAACACATTAAAATAATAATAATAATAAAGACTCATAAAAAAATAGTAGACAAAAATAAAAGAAATCCTAAATCGTTCCCCCCACACTTAATTCTTACATTGTCCTCAATGTAAGTCTATTAACCCAAATGAAAGAATCATGTGTAAGAGAAAAGAACTAATAACATAAGAATAGGAACAACTAAGACTCAAAACAAAACAAACTCATGCAACCTAAATAATCCTAAAATACTAAACAAAAATTAACAAGTAAACATAAAAAGGTTAAAATCAAACTGACAAGGTATGTCTCAAGTCTCCCTTACTCAGACCTTGTTCAGAATGAATACTTCTAAATGGCTTAAAACACATCAAATTTTTTTTTTTTTGAAATTAGCAAAATATGTCCCTTACCCCCTACTAAAGGTAGAATTTAGGAGATATTACCTGCAGAGGTTGCTAACCACTTATTATAACTGAGACACAACAAACAAAATGTTAGATAATGTCACAAAGACAAAGTGCAATCCATTCCTTGCTCGTCCATATCTCTTTTTCTTTTTCCGAGCGTTTGCGAAACAACCATAGCAGATAAATACTCATAAGCTTGGAGCTTTTTGAGTAAATCTTCAATGGTTGTAGCAGAAATTATGGTTCTCCTTGCCTCTGAAAACATGAATCCATTATCCACAGCATTATCTAAGTATGAAAGCAAATTACTAAAATAACCATTAATATTAAGCAAACCAATGGGTTTCTTATTTGTGACCAAAGATGACCAAGAAGCCACGCAAGCTATTTCTTCCAATGTACCCAGACCTCTTGGTAAAGCAATGAATGCATCGGCAGAATGGTACATGATTGTTATCCGTTCAGGGATATTCCAGACTTGTATTTCCTTACCCACGGTAGGTCCACAAAATTCTGTGAATAGTTTTGGCACGATTCCTAGAACTGGACTTCCTCCGGCGTGTGCTGCTGTAGCGACTGCTCCCATTAAACCCGTACTACCGCCTCCATAAATCAACTGGATCTTTTGTTGGGCAAGTATTACTCCAACTCTTATGGCTTCATCAGCGAATATGTTATTTTTCCCTGGATAAGCACCTCCAAAGACACAAATTTTTTTAATGCGCTGGGACGAAGTACTTTCCATTTTTTTTCGAGTGCCTGAAAGAGAATGAGTACATGGTGTAATATATAGAGGACTGAGTAGTGAATCAGACAAGAGTAATAATGTCGCCGAAAGTGTATTTGACCTGTCAGAAGAAAATGTTAACCTAACAAAAGATTTTTGCATGATTTCAGGAAGAAAATCAAAAAGAGAAGAAAAATCAACCGTAAAAGACCAATGCAAAAAAAAAACGAGAATAATTACACAAATCGTAAATTAAACCGAAATGAAGTTATTGCAAATCAAACCAAAAGCTGAGAAGTCATTTATTGTAGTTGTGATTGTGGCTCACATCTTCCTCTGGTTTTACGTCCAGAAACGGCTTAAACGCCTTCTATGAGTCGAGGATATGCTTCCCATCCAGTTTTCTTACAAGCTGGCAAACAGGATCTTTTAACATCAGATTCCCAAGATGTTGCCATTCCCTTTGGAATTGCGGCCATAAATCAAGAATTTCTCTTTGTACGTCTCCACTAGGATGCGTCTCAAGAGAAAGTTGGATATTACCCAAATTCTCCTTACTCAGTCCATCCTTAATGAATTCAATTTTATCATCTCGATTAGAGGACGGAATCCCAATAGAACGACATTTACCGTTACACGTCCATCGTGCATATTTGTGGCAATTTGAGCTCATGCGCTTTGCTCGTCGCTTCTTTGCAAAAGTGCTTCTACCTGTACCTGGTAAATGCAAAACAGGAAGATATTCATCTTCACGTACCTTGGCTTCAATTATCCAACGTATGTCTTCAGGAATCCCTTTGTGCATAAGCATTCTTAATCTTTCAAATCGAACTTGGTAAAGCTTCAGTAAAATATTTCGAGGAAAAAGAGGAAATCGTTTCTGCAATCTTGTGAGAATATCATCCATCTTGAATACGTTACCATTTTGAGGATTCTCAATGTCAACTGCTCCATAATGATACACATGTTTAACCACAAATAGGCCAGTCCATCTTGATCTCAACTTACCAGGAAATATGTGAAGTCTAGAATTATAAAGTAGAACTTTTTGCCCAACATCAAATGTTTTTCTTGAAATTAACTTGTCATGAAAGGCTTTAGTTCTTTCTTTATGAATTTTAGAATTCTCATATGCATCATTTCTGAGTTCCTCAAACTTTTGTTTCCAACAATGCTTAACCTGAAAAGAATTTAACAAAGAATCATTGTGTGAAATTTCTGAAGCATTATCAAACTCACATTCAATTAAATAAGCTTCTAAAGGATCATGGAATGTGGTAGTGGTGAGATGTTCATGAACAAGTTCTTCAATGAAATCCACTTCATGTACTTCTGAATCATCACCAGGTTGCTTGCAAATGTTGAACACATTTAATTCTAAAGTCATATTTCCAAAAGAAATGTTCAAAATACCATTCCTGCAATTTATCAGAGCATTAGAAGTTGCAAGAAATGGACGGCCTAATATAACAGGAATTTGAACATTTGGATTTGAAACAGGATGTGTGTCCAAAACAATAAAATCAACAGGGAAGTAAAAATTATCAATTTGAACCAAAACATCTTCAACTATCCCTCGAGGAATTTTTACAGAACGATCAGCTAGTTGAAGTGTAACAGGTGTTTCCTTGAGTTCACCTAAACCTAACTGTTGATAAACAGAAAAAGGCAAAAGATTAACACTAGCACCAAGATCAAGCAATGCACGTTCTATTCTAGTGTTTCCAATGATGCATGAGATTGTTGGACATCCAGGATCTTTGAATTTTGGTGGAGTAAGGTGCTGAATGATTGAGCTCACACTTTCCGTCAGAAATGCTTTCTTTTGTACATTATGTTTCCTTTTAACTGTGCACATGTCCTTCAAAAATTTAGCATAAGATGGAACTTGTTTGATTGCATCCAATAAAGGAATGTTAATCTTAACTTGTTTGAAAAGTTCATATATTTCTGCATTTTGATTCAAATTCTTTATTGTTTGCAACCTTTGAGGAAAAGGAGCAGGATGCATACCTTTTTCTTGGTCCAAATTTTCAAGAAGTTCAGACTTACCATCATCCTTACCATTACTTTTCGGAGGGGAAGGAGGATCTTGGTCTTTTGATGGAATGTTTTTGTCAATTGCCTTTCCACTTCGAAGAGTTGTGATAGAACTGGCATTTTCCTGTTGAGTTTCATTGGAGCAAGAAACAAGACATTGAGTAGAAGGGTTAGGCTGAGGTTGAGCAGGAAACTTACCTTTTTCTTGAGTGCGTAATGAAGCTGTCAATGTGGACAAGGTGTTTTTGATCTCATTGATGTCCTGTGAAGTTTGGTTATTCACATTTGCTTGTGTTTGCATGAATGCTTGCAATGTCTCTTCCAAGGTTTGTACACGTGAAGGTTGATAGGAAAAAGTGTTGCCCGGCTTTTGAGATTGTGGTACCTGAACATGATTATTATTCCACCAACTGAAGTTGGGATGATTTCTCCATTCAGGGTTATACGTTTCAGAGTAAGAAGAAGCAAAAGGCTTTTTAAATGTGTTTATGGAATTTACTTGATCATGCAATGCTTCTTTAAGAATGGGAATGTTTGGACATTCAGAAGTGGGGTGTCCCATGATTTCACAAATTCCACAACTTTCTTCATTTTTAACCGTTTTGACTTCTTTTACTTCTCTAAGTTCCATGGCTTCAATCTTTCTAGCCAAATTAGCTACTTTAGCTTTTATCTCATCTTCTTGACTAAAATGATATTTACCTCTGTTAGAAACAAGATTAGATCTATTGGAACTTTCAGAGGAATTATCTGTGTGCCAGGCTTGAGAGTTATCTGCCAAATGGTCTAGGTAGTCAAAGGCTTCTTCAGGTTCTTTTTCTAGAAACTCACCGTTACACATTGTTTCAACAAATTGTTTAGTTTCGGGAGTTAAACTTTCATAAAAGAAACTAATAAGACGCCATTTTTCAAAACCATGATGTGGACAAGAACTTAACAAATCTTTAAAACGCTCCCAGCACTGAAAAAATGCTTCATTTTGATTTTGATTGAAATTTTGAATCTGTCTTTTCAAAGCAGTAGTTTTATGTGCTGGGAAAAATTTCTTTAAAAACTCAGTTTGTAATTCTTGCCATGTGCCAATTGACCTTGGTTTGAAATTATGAAGCCAAATTTTTGCTTTATCTTTTAAAGAAAAAGGAAATAATTTTAGCTTGACAATTTCATTTGTACATTGTTGGTCATTAAAGGTGACACATACATCCTCGAAGTCTTTTAGAAACGAGTAAGCACTTTCCGATTCTAACCCATGGAAATTTGGAAGCAAAGCTATCATACCTAGTTTAAAACGAAAGTTGTTTGCATTGAGAGGAAAAATAAAACAAGAGGGTGATGAGCTTCGAGTTGGTTGCAAGTAGTCACGCATGGTGCGTACTTGTCTGTTCTCATCTTCAGCATGAACACTTTCATTGTCAGCCATGGTAGGAGTTGTATTAGAAAGATTACCTGAAAAAATTTCACAATAAAATCTAACTAAACGACGAGATCTAAAATCACGTCGCCAAACAAGCATAAAACAAAGTTAATAAATAGATAATATATAAATATAAACTTTACAATATAAATATATAGAAAATTAGGCGGTATAACCAGCCAATAAAAATATATATACTAAATTAGGCGGTATAACCAGCCAATAAAACAAAGTTAATATACAAATTAGGCGGTATAACCAGCCAATAAAAATAAAACAAAGTTTATATACAATATAAATATAAATATATAGAAAATTAGGCGGTATAACCAGCCAATAAAAATAAATATACTTATAAACTTATATATTTAGTATTGCCTCCCCGGCAACGGCGCCAAAAACTTGATGGAAACTCAATTAAGAGTTGTAAACCCAAGTGCAGGTTATGTTCAAGTAATAAATTCTCGGGTGTCCGAGGTCGAACCACAGGGAAGCGTATTAGTAATTATAAGTTTATAAATATATAAGAAAAAGAAAGTAAACAAGATATTAAGGAATCAACAACAAAACAAGATAAACAAGATATTAGAGAACAAAATAAACAAAATAACATAAAAGAAATTAAACAAGATATAAAAAACAATAAGAAAAGATGTTGAGGTTAGAGAATCCACTCTTGGTGTTATGCTAAGATTAATCTTGTTTTATTACACAATTGAAATCCACACATAAAGGAGGTTCCAATCGGAAGGTTTAGCAATTCAGTCCAAATTGTCCAACGTCCATAGCATATGATATTATGTTCATTTGGTATCCTCAAAACTCATAAAAAGAGTCCAAGCATTCCTTATGCCAAGGTATATGTCTACAACAAATCAAGGTTATGAAACCAAGCATTTACTGTGCCATTTTCCTTGTCAATAATGAATCAAGATCCCTACTTTGTAAGTATGATTTTAAACCAAAAGAAAATATTATCTATACTAGTGTTTATAAATGATGATTCATTTTAGCTCATGTTTAAGAGACTAACCTTAGCATTTACCAAGAGCTTCACCTCATCACCTCAACAATATGATTAGAAACACATACTAAAAATGAATAAAATGAAAAGAAATGTAAGAAGCATAAGTAAATATAGAAAAAGAAAACTAGAGAAAGGAAAGAAAAAGAAAACTTAGAGAATTTTATTACAATGGCTAATATCCTACCAATGTATAATTGTTTCCCAATACTCATCCAAGGCCCTCTATTTATACACATTTTGGAGGGCTAAATGACAAGAGACAAGCTTTACAAATTTCAAAGGTAGGTATAATAGGTGGGTGCATTTTTCTAACAATTTTCGTCATATTGTATGACAATTCTGATCAGCCAGCTTGATGGTCGATTTTGTCAATGTTGGAGGCTCGATCTGATAAAATTGTCTTCCAGAAAAATATACCTCTATCAGTTACGGATCCATAGCCGTTGGAATCAGCTCATTTGCTGATGTGGATAAGAAGATATGGGCAAAATACGAAAACAGGTCAGCACAGACGTCATTGCACATCAGCCAACTTGATGGTCGATTTCACTAGGGAAAACGACTCCGTTTCAAGAAGTGTAAAACATGAAAAAGATAGATATGCCTTTTAGCTTTGCACGGCTACAAATTTCAGCCTTATTGCTTCAGTGAAACTCGAGATATAGCTGATATGGTAAACGGTGTCGGAACTGGAACTGAACTGGATTTGCCCTTAATTCTAGTAATCTGAAATCACTCAAAGAAACTTGTGAAAAACACCAAATTACATAAAAATATAAAATATCATAAACACAATTAGACTAAACAATGATAACTCGTATTTGACACAAAACAATAATAAAACATAACTAAAAACTATATAATTATACGAGTTATCATCCATATTCACAAACCCAATTTTATCTTAGAACAGAATATGACAAAGAGTGCTTGGAAATTAAAAACCCTTTCATTTCATGCAAGTGATAATGTGAAACAAGAGTTCTCTTTCTTATGGGTACTTTCATAATTAGAACAAGTCCACAAACATAAGTTTCCCTCATGACATGCAAACCATTAGTTTTGTGTTCCTTTTATCCTATCATGCCGCCCATTATGCCATCTATGTTTGCCCCACCATGATTAGGCAACAATCGACTCTCCGTTCTTATCAAAGCTCAACAACCTAACTTTAATGAGATCTCTGATTTTATATTTCAGTACAAGGCAATTCTCTATCGAATGGCCTTGATTACCACAACAATAATCGCAACACTCATTAGCATTATACCAACTCGGGAATGGAGGTTTAAGGGTTCCGACTGTATTAGCATCACAATGAGGTTTTGGACGAGTCAGGGTAACAGCTCAATGTAGGACATGAGAATCGAAGCGACTCGATTTCTTTCTTAGTTTTTTCTTGACTTCTTTTGATCATTCCCAAGGTTCTTTGAATGGTTCCTTGATCGAGGAATAAGGACAAAGGCAAGTGAATGGGAAACAGTGTCCATTTGTGATTGGATATTTATCGGGTAGACTAGCTGAGAAAATGATCTGTGAGGATGCGGGTTATGAGAAATGTTGTTCATGGCTGGATAATAAGGGTGGCTTGCAAGATAAGGTCGGTATGGAGCAATGTTCTCCGGTACTCGATCTTTAAAACTGATGGCTTGTGCTTCTCCTTTTTCTTCCTTAGGTAACCCTTTTTTCTTGGGAGTAGCAATATCTCCCGTATCAATTTTCTCGCTTTTGATCGCACTTTCAATTATCTCACCAGAAATAACTATATCAGCGAAATTTCTTGTGGTGTTACCAACCAATTTGTCATAATACGGCGTCGGTAGTGTACGAATGAACAATAAAATGATTTTTTTCTCAGTGAGTGATGGTTGCACTTGTGCTGCCAAATCTCTCCACCATTGGGCATACTCCTTGAAACTTTCAATTTTCTTTTTTTTTTTCATATTTTGAAAGGATAACCTATCAGGTGCCATGTCGGTCACGTACTTATACTAAACCGGGAAAGCTCTTGCCAAATTCTTTCAATAACGGATATGAATTCGATCCAATTGATTATACCATCTCGCAACTGACCCTGTTAAACTGTCTTCGAAGCAATGAATTAGCAATTTTTTATTGTTAGTGTGGCCACCCACTTTTCGACAGAACATAGTAATGTGGGCCTACGGATACTTCGATCCGTCATACTTTTCAAATTCGGGGACCTTGAATTTTGGCGAAATCACCAAATCTAGGACCAGGCTGAGCTTATTCGGATCCACATTCCTGAAAACGTCTATTCCTTCGATGGCTTTAAGTCTTACTTCCAACATATCAAATTTTTGCCGCACTTTTGTGTCTTCCACTTTTTTTTTCCATAAGTTTTTTCAACTTCCCTTGTTCTATCGGATCATCTAGGTGCGGAACAATAATCGGGTCTGAAAGATAAGCTCCCGAGTTCAATCCAAATTTTCTTTGGCCCTGTTGACTAGTGGGAGCGAGCATACCGAAGTAAGTGAAAAGTCAGGCAGGGTGGGGGCCCGAATAAAATGGCTTGGTGGTCTCTCAAAACGGGGTGGGAATCGACCAACTGCTGGGATCCAAAGAAAAACCTCAGGAACTGGGTTTGGGTTGAGATTTTTATAGGTGGTCTTTTGACGATGGTTCAGGGCGGTGGGGCTAAGGGTAGGTTTAGGTGGGTGGTGGCTAGGTGCTAGGGGCGACAGGCAATTTGGCCTGCTGGGGGGCTGCTGTGCAGGCAAGTTGCTAACGGGGGAAGGCGGTGGAGCAGGTGGGTGCAATGGGTGTAGTGTGCAGTTGCTAGGGGCGGTGATAGCCAGGCAGAAGGGCGGTGGCAGTGCAAGTTGCCTGGGGCTGTGTTGGGCCTGGGGGTTGGGTCTGCTGGGTCAGGCCTCCTTGGTAGGCCTGTGTTCTTGGCCACTTGGGTCTCTAGGCCCAACAACAATTTTAACAAAATTTGGGCTCTTTTGGGCCAAAGGCTTGAAAACGAAAAGAAAGACAAAGCTCAGATCCAAAATACTTAATTTGCTCAAGCCCAATTACATTTAGTCCAATTTACAAACCCGATTAAAAGTAGAATTTGATTAATTAAAAATGATTTACCAATACCAGACCAAAGCATACAAACAACGGTGAAGTCCAATTTGGATCTAACTAAAGACTCGATTTTAAATTCACACTACAAACGACCGTGATTATAAAACTTGATTTAAAGATAAGAATCGGACTTATAAAGACACGATTTCACTTAAACCATTCATTCCAAGATTCGACTTGGGTGTGATTCAGGCCTGACTAAAGAGTTTGACTCGGATGGTATTCGGACAAAATTAGGTTGCTACATTTAGCACAACAAAGAGTCAAACCTTAAAATTAAGGAATCGAGGAGAATTTAACTAATGAAACTCCCAACACCTTGAGAAGTTATTGAGAGGGATTTAGTGTTGATGAAATTCAGCATTAGTGAAGATATTTCATCTTTCATTTGGAGCAGTTACTAGCATTAAGCCAGAGACAGATTTGACTAAAGGTAAAGAATACAACAACAAACCTGAGGTTTAACCCAGTTGGTTCATGCAGCCACTGTTAAGAGGTGACATTCAGCAGGTCAGGGGTTCATCTCAACATCTGCATCCCCTTTCCCTATCCCAAGATTACAATCTCCTTTATTAAAAACAGAAAGATTACAGCAACGTCACAGTAAATGACTCTACATTAACAAGAATAAGAAATAAATTTACTCTCTTATAGGGATGGCAATGGATAGTAAAAAATTAGATATCTGACACTATCCATTTATTTTTTTCGGATTCGGATATGAACCATTGGATATCCGTTATCCGAATTCACTTTAATTTTAGTTTGAATAGTGTCAGATATCCGAATCCGTTATCTGAATCCTTTTTATTATGCAGATAACAGATTGAATATCCAAATCTGATATCCATTTACATATCTAGTTTTTGTTTTTTTTTTTTTTTTTTTAAAAAATGATTTAATGAATTCGGATATTTAGCAGATTCTGAGATATTGCTCTTTAAATCGGATGTGGATTTAGATAATAAGCGAAAAAGAAACAGGTTCGGATTTTGAATAAATTAAACAGACCCATATTCAAATATTTAAGAAATTACAGATATTCGATATGCTGCTGTCTCTACTCTTTTACGCTTTGTTAATTGGCAGTTTTGATTTATGCTATTACTTTTGGAAGAAAAAAGGGGTATATATGCACTTGATACAATAGCAAATAAAATTTTGAAAAATTATATATAAAATATGTTAATTTTTTAGATGAGTAAAATAAATGGTTTTACTTATATATAAATTAATTAGGTTATAATTAGTATTATTTTCAATTATTTTTTATTTAAAAATCAATTTATGTATTTTTTTTTTACTTTTTTGTTACTTTATAATAACTCAGCAAAAAGAAAACAAATAACAAAAAAAACAAGTAAGAAAATAATCAATTAAATGCTTTTATTAATATTAGTTTTGTGGGTGAATAAACAAAAAATTTACAACTATATAAACATGAGAAAAAAATGAGATAAATTAACATACAATTATTTGTAACCGAGAAAAAAAATTCAATTCTTACTTTTAAGTAAAAGCAAAATATTTAAATATCCTTAAATGTATATTTATTTTATTTGAATTTTGAATAATTTTTTCAATTGAATTGGTGTCCCATGATTTATGAAGTCAAACTCATGATTGGATATTTTATAAATAATATAAATAACATGGAATTACGTATGATATATAGAGATATTGTATTAAAGTGTGAAAAAAGTAAATTAAAAATAATTATTGTTGTACACACCTGATTTTGTCCGGATCAATAAATCATGTATGTTTACTTCCTAAAGTGATGTTTTAGAATGCAAAAAGACTTTTCTCATCCTGCAGGTGGTACTCTGAGACTTAGTTTAAAAAAGCAGACATAAAAATTCAATCTTGAAAAAGTCAACCCCAAAAAAATCAACCCTAAAAGGTCAACTACTAAAAAAGTCAACCCACTTTCAAAATCAAGGTTCAAAGTTCAATTGAAAAATGGTGAAAGAATTTTGATAATTCGAGGTCTGCAATGAAAGATATGGAGTTCGGAAGTTGGGTTATGAAAATTCAATAGAAAGGAAACCCTAGTTCAAAAAATTTGGAGAAAAGTGCTTAAACGATCAAATTGGTCAAAATTGAAGGTTCCAAATGAAAGATAAGCACTGACTACGGGTAATGGAGAATCTACTTGGAAGAAAAACTGAAGGAAAAGTCAATTCGGAAGAAAATCGAGAATTAGGGTTTTTAGTGGATTTTGGTGAAATTGGAAAAAATTGCAGAAATAGCCCAATTCAGTAAAACTAAAGCCCCTAATTTATAAGGATTGAGTAAACAAGGATAGCCCAATGGTCAGTTTGAAGTAATTCCGAGAAAAGAGCCGATTGGAGGAAAACGAAAGAGCGAGGAAATTCCCGATACTGAATAGAGGAAAAATCAAAGTGGAAGGGAATTTGATAGTAAAAATTGGAATTTTTTGGACCAACTCCAATTCCATATATGAAAAAAGAATAGAAAAAGAAAATCTAAAAATCAGACTTGTTTTGAGCAAAATCGGGCTTTGTAGACAAAAGGGCAAAATTGGAAAATTTGTGAAAAATAGCAAATGAGTTCAAAAAATTCTGAAAATTTTCAGATCTCGTTCTTAAATCATTTGGAAGAGATTGGCAAAAGAAAATCTGGATTCGGAGTTCGTTTGCAAAATGGCAAATCCCGGGCCCATTAAGCTGAAAATTCTAGAAGAAAAATCCCGAAAAAATAGCAAATGAGTTCCAAAAATTCTGAAAATTTTTAGATCTCATTCTTAAATTATTTGGAAAATATTGGAGAAAGAAAATCCAAATTCGGAGCTCATTTGTGAAATATCAAATTTCGAGCCCACTAAGATGAAATTCAATAAGATAAATCCCGAAAAAATAGCAAATGAGTTCCAAAAATTTTGAAAATTTGCAGATCTAACTTTTAATTTTTTTAAAGATATTGGTGAATAAAAATTTAGATTTGGAGCTCGTTTACAAAATGGTAAAAGTTCGAGTGCACAAAAGGGCATTTTTGGAAGAAAAAATCCCAAAAAATAGCAAATGGGCTCCAAAAATTTTGAAAACTTCCAGAATTCAATTTTTTATTATTTCAAAAGTATTGAAAAAAGCAAATTTCAATTTGGAGTCTGTTTGCTATATATTTAGGTTCGTGGGTCAAAAAGGTTATTTTACCAAAGAAACCGAAAAAGGCCTCTCTTGCAATTAAAAAAATGAAGTGTGGGCTGGGAATGTGAAGAGGCAGCCAGACAAGGCCCATGCAGGATGGATATTATCTGATTTTTTAGATCAAAGGGCCGAGTGAATAGGAAGGTAGTTATTTTTCTTGATCAAGCCTTTGAAATTGTGACACATGGACCAATAGATGGAGAGAGATGATGTCATATTTGTGATCCTATTTATGACATCATCTTCATGACATCATATTTAGGAGCTGATTATTACAATCTAAGGGTGATAATTCTACATAGAAAGCATCTTGGATTAAAGGCCATAGGATCAAATTGATTTAAAAAAATTCGAGAACCTCCTACACTCTTCCATATACCAACCGGTCATCACTAAGGGGAAGGGCTCTCTTTCATTTTTTTTCACTCTTGCTTGTCTGAATACTCTCCATTTTTTAAAAGCAAATAGAAAGTTTATAAAGGCAAAGAAAAGTAAGAAGAGGAAAAGCTTGCAATATAGCTTTTAGAGGTAGCTAAAAGCACCATACTTTTGCACTTGTTTTTCATTTACATCATTGATTTGCTGTTTTCATTTGATATTTGGTGAATTTCTTTTGATTTTAATTTTAAAATAAGTGTTTTTAAGCTTTCTCTTCAAGTTCTTCTTTTATGTTTCTTGAAAAACTTTGAAAAACCAATTTTTTTTACATTTTATTGAAGTGGTCGAATGGTATTTTTTTTTGTTTCATGTTGTTGGTGATGTCTAGCATGTTTTTGATGTTTTATATTTTCTTCAAATAACAAAATATGGAGCTTGTTTTAATTTTGTAGCTTACTTACCTCTATTTTTGATTTTATTATCTTGTTTTCATGTTTACTTTCCTTGTTTTACCATTTTTCATTTTCTGTTTTCAACATGTTTGAGTTGTTCATGGTTTGCATCTTACTATTCTATGTGTTTGTGAAAATGTCTAGTCTTGTGCATTCCTTTACTTCATATTTACATGGTTTAACATGTTTCTTTTTAGCTTTGCATTTTAGTATGTCATGTGTTTGTGAAAATGTCATGCTAGGATTCCATCACATTAAGCATGTATCCATTCGGCTTCCTCCTTTTCTTGGTTTTGTATGTGCTTTTTCATCTTGTTTGTTGATTTGTTTGCATTTCCATGCTATGTTTTTGTGTATTTTGATTTAGTATACTATGTGTTTGTGTTATTGCCATGCATAGTTTAGGTCTAGGTTTCATTTGTGTTGCCATGCATTTCATGCATGATTAGACCTAGGTTGCATTTATTGCCATGCAAGTTCATATTAGGTCTAGGCCATATTATTTATGCCATACATTTTCCATGCCATTTAGGTTTTAAATCATGCATTTCATACATTCAATTTGCTGTATGTTCATGCATCTCATGTCATACCACTTGATTTATGATTTAGGCCAATCAATGGCTCAAAGTCATGCTCACTTGAGCATACTTGTGGAAAATTAAAGAGTTGTCAAATTGATTATTCTACCTTTGTGATTTTTTTTTTTTACTTAGCCAATTTTTGTCCAAAATTTTAGAAGTTTTTATCTACTGTTTTTAGGTCCTTAAGAGAGTCTCCAATATTTTTACTTTGATTTTTAAATGATTTTATCAAAGGAAAAATAATATTTTTTTGCAAAACAGTTTTCACCCAGTTTTCTAATTTTCCCGATTTTTCTGGGACGTTATCTTTAATCATAAAATTAAGCCAATTTTTTTCCATGTAGTTTTACATGTTCTGAGTCCCCAATATTTTTTTTGATTTTTTTTTTAAATTTTAAAAATAGATTAAAAAATCGTGATTTAAAACTGGACAGTATAGTCAAATTTGAATTTGAAGGAAAATTATTTTTCTGTTTTGGCTAAGTTACTTAGAGGGGGGCTGATTAGGAAATTTAGTTACTTTAGGATGGTTTCTAGGCCATTTTAAACTTTAAAAATGATTTCATAGAGTTTGGGTCAAGGGTGGTCAAGTCCGGATTTTTAAACTTAGGAAATTAGTGTCATTTTTAAAGGGAATTCGGCTAGGGTTTGATTTTCATCCAAGATTTTAAAAATTGTTTTCAAACAATCACAAAGTATTTTGTTTTTAGAAATTTTAATTTGATGCCTTTTCCTAAGGTAGCCGGATATCTTTTTAGGTATACGGATTTCCTTATTTATAGGAAAAAATACACTTTCATGCATTGCATTTTCTATGTTCATGTATACTATATAATATGTGATTTTTGCTATGATAATTTCTATGGTATTGTTATTATTCTTTTTATTTTTTTTTATTTTATGATGTTATATTATTTGTCACATGGTTTTGAATATTTCATGTTGTCCTATGCTTTTTATTTAGTCATTTATTTTTGTCACATCATTTAGCATATACTATGTTCATGCATTATTATTTTTATTTTCATGCATACTTCATGATAACATTATTTTATGTTTTATATCATTTCATGTCACTTAGGTTATATTCCATGTCATATAAGTTATATTATTTAAAATATGCCATGTCATTTAAAATGACTATGCCATTTAAATCATATCATTTCGTTTAGAATATATCATGTTACTTAGGATATTTCATTTCATTTAGAATATATTATGTTACTTAGGATATTTCATTTTATTTAGAATATGCTATGCCATTTAAATTATATCATATCATTTAGGTTGCATTATATTATCTAGACTTTGCTATGTCATTTTATTTATGTCACACATATTCATATATATTTTTTTTAAATGTTTTGAAAAAGATAATGATTTTCAATAAAATAAAGATATTCCTGAGTTAAAATAATTCATGAGTTCTCTGCCGGGTTTGCTGGGAAGGATATCATCAATTATCATTAATAACGGAATATCTTCTTTAAAACGAGAATGATTCGGAAAATTTTTCAAATTAATAAAAAATTTTATATTTTGCCACGTTTGTTGGGGAATATAGGAAAATTTTGAATTAATAAATTCCATATCATTTTCAATTAAAAATGGACTTATTTTTCTTTAAATTGGGAATTAACTTGAAATACTAAATTAATAATCGAATTTTTATCGAGACTTGAGATAACACACGATTAATAAGGTACCAGTTTATACGAGCGTTGTGGGGGTGCTAATCCTTCCCCGCACGTAACCGAGTCCCGAACCTGATTCTTCGATTTTCTCTGGTTTATAACGCAGACTTGAAATTGGTTTTAAAAATGTTTTAATTAATTTTAAAATATTTTACAAAACCGGTTTTAATAGGTGGCCGATCACACCTAGCTAAAAAAGATTGGTGGCGACTCCATGTTTTTTTCAAGGTCATTTTCAAAACCTTCATTTTTCAAGAGGAATTAAGTCGTATTTTTCTCTGTTTTTTCCAATGTCACGCTTAACGAATAATAAAGTCTCGCGATGAGACTTGTTATTTTTTTAGGTTGCGACAGCTTAGCGACTCCATTGGAGATATTAAAGAGTCAGGCCTAGAATTAGTCGTGTGTTATCAAAGTCTCAGTTTTGTTGGGTATAATTGGTATTTAATTTTAATTCCCACATTTTTTATTAAATAAGGAGAATTTCGAAAATAATAAAATATTTTAAATATATCAATATTCATGTGCATGCATATTATTATTGTTCTCTGGTTATTTTGGTGCATATATTTATTTATTGCTTATTTGATGATTTATGTTGTTTAGTCTTATCGGGGTATTTAAAATCAGGGTTGTAGAATAGGTGGTGAAAGGTTTGTTGTTCCTCCTCACACACTACACTTGCATTTGCATAACATGAGCTCTATACCCGAGTTTCGTCCCTTTAAATGGAAGTAAAGTAGCTACGCTCTTGTGATGATCCTCCGCATTGGCTAGCAAAATGCTTTAGGAGTATAAATTACCTAAGCTCTCATGATGATCCTCCGCATGGGCTAGGGAAATATACTCTAACGAATTGAACCCGTTTTTATCGGGGTGCCTTACTAGCCTTCACAGGCGACAGTGAGAAACAATTCGGGGCCTTTTAGAACTTCGTTCACCCACATATAGTGAACCATAGAGCCAACATAGGCGAAGCTCTGTCGAATTTTGATAAATATACCGGAGTTAGGAACACATGGAAGGATACTTCTAACCTTTTATTACCTATTTTACATCCTAAATAAATTTTGTAAATCGAGCAGTGATGAACACACATCGTTTTGCCCGAGATAGATTCGATACCCCGTCCCAAAGGCGTCGTAATGCCGAATTTTCATTGGGACATTTTGTTTGCTTGTATTATTTGATTTCTTCACCTTTACTGACTTGTTTCTTTTCATGCATTTTTTTTATGTAATCATAATGCATAGGGAAAGTTATTGGCCTCGGGATAATCTTCAATCAAAAGGGCTTTCATAGAGGGTCAGACTAGTTCGATAGTGGAAGAGCATGCAGGGGTATGACAGTGGTCGAAATCAGAGCAGCGAAAAGATGGGGATTGTTTAAAAGAGGGATATATATATATCAATATTACCAGAACGGGTAGAGTTAGATATCCGACAAAGTGATCTCCGAGGGTTGATGGATATTTGGAGTCAATAGGATATGTCAGAAAAGAGGATTTCACTCAGATATATGGAGACATAGCATTATTGATACCGGTTAGAATTAATAGTGAGTTGATTCGGGCTATGATACATTTCTGGAATCCTACTTACCGATGCTTCACCTTCAACAAGGAAGACATGACACCAACCATAGAGGAATATTCGGCTTTGTTGCGTATTAAGGATAACATCCCGGATCGGATTTATTTGAAGGATTCAAAGATATTAGGGTTTAAGAAGAAGTTAGCTAGGATTGTGGGAATGGACAGTAAATGGGTCGATGCTCATGTGGTTAAGAAAGGGAAAAGTGAGTGTATTCCTTGGGATGCCATCCAATATTTGATCCAAAGTCACCCGAATAAAGAGACTGCTAGGGATATTTTTGCTTTAGCTGTATATGGTTTGGTTGGGACGTGTCGAGTTAGCCATAGTTGACCTTTTCGAGAAGTTAAGACATAAGATAGATCCGTCTCCAGCCATCCTAGCAGAAACTATTCGATCTTTGAACTGTTGCAAAAGGGAATGAAAAGTAAGATTCAGGGGATGTATGCAGCTTCCCTATGTTTGGATTCAGAACCGTTTTTGGAGAATGGAGAATGTTTCTTTCAAACCATATTTGAAAACCCTAGTACCGATCAGTGAGTTCCTTAAAATAGATTGGCCCGAAGACAAAAATGAAAAGCAGTGGATCAACCTGTTTCGAAATATTAAAGGTGAAATGATAACTTGGAGAGCTCTATGGATGATTCCTAAGCCGATATTGTACAAATATGGAGACAAGTCAGGGGTTCCACTACTCAGGATTTGGGGAGCAGTGAGCTACGCATCTCTGTTGGTGCAAAGACAGGTTGAATCTCGGCAGTTCACACCCGCGACTCATGGATTGGGTCTATTAGAGTTCACCTATGGAGAAGAGGGTTACTCAGGAAAGATGCGGGGAATAATTGAAGCATGGAAAAAGACCCATCGGATAAAGGTAGCCAGATTGCTGACATCGTCACACCCGACTACCTAGCATGGAGAGAAATGAGGGTTAATGATAGATTATTGGCATCTAATGGGGAAGAAGTTAAATTCTTGAGTTCACTACCAAAAGAAGTACCGTCGGAGTTAGAAATTTCAAAGTAGGAATTTGGAAAAGAAAAGGCCCAAATGAGAAAAAAGATTGCCCGACTTCAAGAAGAGCTTGAGGACATGAAAAATAGGGAATCAGCCCGGGAAAAAGAAATGGAAAGGATTAAGAGAGAAAAAAGACACTGTCAAGGGCGATCTTCAAGAATTACACTTGGAAAACAAAAGGTACCGCTTCGAGCTCAGATTTGAAGGGACCCTCAAGACTTCCGAGGAATGGGAGCAAAAGGTCAAAAATCTCAAGAAAAAGAATAACTATTGGAAAGAGAGACCGAAGCATGAAAAAGCCCGAGACAATCAACTGGAGAAGCAAGCTAAGGAAAGTTTGTATAGTGATGTTTCTACTGACATGTCTAGGAGCCATGAACAAGTAGGGGTCAGATTGAAAAGTAAGGCAATGAAAAGAGGATTGTGAAAGAAAGTCCAAGATCCAAGGGAGTTACTATAGGACTAGTATTTTGTAACAGCACTTTGAAATAGATAGGCGAATTATGGATTTGTCTTATGCGGTGATCCTTTTGTTTTATCTTTGATGTACTTAGCTCCAGAAAATCAATGAAAGACCGTTTGGTTGGAATTATCCCGGGGCCAATACTTTCAAATGCATTCATATTTTTTATATATTTTGTTTATTCGTACATTTATTCATAGTCATAATCATTCATATATTTATTTTTTTTAAGATTATTCATTCCTATTCATATACTTAGCCACTTATTTATTCATTTTACTTCTTCATTCATTTATTCTTTCATATTCATATACTTAGTTATTTATTTATTCATTTTATTTGTTCATTCATTCACATCTAGTCTTTCATTCATTTTTAATAAAATTTTAAAAAATGTGTCAATAAATTCTAGTCCATGGTTTTTTAAAACTTAAGGTAAAATCGGGTGCACTCTAAAAGAAACGGATTTTCGACACTGCTACAACACTAGATCTCAAGCTAGGATCATGGAGAATGATCATCTTACTCGTATTGAGAGGATGGAATGGGTTCAAATGGAACTATAATAGCTGATTAAGTCTCAGGAGGAATCAAGGGAACAAATGGCTAAACTCATGGAAATGATGAACGCCATGATGAGACAGAAAGGGCCGAGGGAGAATTCGGTCACAAGAAAAAGGGTGGTAAATGAGGAAGATCAACCTGAAATCATGCAGCTAAAGAGCCAAGCATCCCAGCATGTGGGAAATGAGCTGCCAACTGGGGTAGCCTCCTATTTTTATATTAAACCAGCGACTGAAGCACAGAATTATGCTCCTGGAAAAGGTAATATTGGGGCTGACCCAAGTGATATTATTGATGTTCCGGACTTTGAGGAACTGACTCAGAAAGAAAAAGCAAGGTTGGCTGAGCTGAAAAAAAATGGAAACTGCAGAATCTCAGAAGAAGTACCAGTTACTAGAAGAGAGATTAAGAGCAATAGAGGGGGCAGAGTTATTTGGCAGTCTGGATGCCAAAGAAATGAGCTTGGTACATGGCTTGGTGATTCTTCCCAAGTTTGAAGTACCCGATTTTGAGAAATATAATGGGACTACCAACCCATTAGCACACCTAACCATGTACTGCAGAAAAATGACAGAACATGATGATGATGAAAAACTGCTTATCCACTGCTTTCAGGATAGCTTGACAGGGTCTGCAACCTGATTGTATAATCAACTGACTCGGACTAAGATTCATTCTTGGATGGATTTAGCCAGGGCCTTTATATAGCATTATAAGCATGTATCTGATATGGTACCTGACAGGTTGTCACTGCAGAACATGGAAAAGAAAACTACGAAGAGTTTTAAAGAGTACTCTCAACGGTGGAGAGATCTGGCTACACAAGTGCAACCTCCTCTGACCAACAAAGAAAATACCGTACTTTTCATCAATACCTTAAAAACCCTATATTATGATAAATTGGTGGGGAGTGCCACCAAAGACTTTACGAATATGGTGATATCTGGAGAGATGATAGAGTCTGCCAACAAAAATGGAAAAATGGAGGAGGATGAGTCTACTACTCCTAAGAAAGTATTTCTTGCTAAAAAGAAAGAGGAAACTCACGCAGTTAGCTTCAGCCAATATCCCTATACACCTTCTACACCATAAACACCTCCTAGGCCCTATACTCCTTCTATATCCTATGCACCTCCTACATCTTAGACACCTTACCCAGGGTATAATCCTTACTACCCCACTGTGAACCACCTTACTCAAAATCCAATCTCTTATACCAATATAACACAACAACCATTTCCAACTAACGTGTCCCCACAGATAACCCTTCCCCGAAACACTGTCCCAAACACTTAGGGTACCGTGCACAATGACCAACGTTCACCAAAGAATGATCAAAAACCCCAATTTGACCCGATTCCTACCACTTATGGTGAACTATATCCCAAATTGTTGCAGGTTAAGCTTGTTGCACCTATATACCTTAAACCTTTGACACTGCCATATCCAAGATGGTACAACGCAAATGCTAACTGCACGTATCATGCGAGGATTCAGGGGCATTCAACCAAGGATTGCATTGCCTTTAAAAGGAAAGTCCAAAGTCTAATCAACTCCGGGGTTATGAAATTTGGGTCAAGGAATAGGCCAAATATAGCGGGTAATCCATTGCCCAATCATGCTCAGAACCATGTGAATGCAATGATATCGGGGAAAGTCAGTCGGGTGAAGAAGTGTATCAATGAAGTGAAGGCTCCAATGTTAAAAGTATGGGTCTAAATGGTTAGAGTCGGGATAGTTCAGGATGAGGACAGTTTGAAAGTGGTGGCAAGTAGAATAGAACATTGATGCCCTTTTCATAAATGCAAAGAACATACCATACAGAATTGTAGGGATTTCTTGGTTAAGGTCCAATGGATGATAAATAAGGGCCGAGCCCAATTCTATGAGGAAGCAGAAGAAGAAGTGGGTGCTACAGAGGATACAATTGGATACAGTATAGGTAGACCTCTGATCATTTACTATGATGAGCCGGAAGAGAAGGTTGCTCCCGTTATTGAAGAAGTCATGCCTAAACTAATCATAGAACTGCCATCCTATTTTTCATATAAAGAAAACAAGGCTGCACCATGGAAGTATGATTGCAGCATGGTTATGCCGAGCACTTCTAGTCAGCAAGTAGCAACCGACATAACAAGAGTAGGGCACTTAACTCGTAGTGGGAGATGCTATGCCCCTGGGCTGTTGAACAAGGTCTACCAAGAAAGGGAGAGGAAGTAGATAAAGGGAAAAAGGTAATTGAACCGGTCCATACTGAGATGGATCAGTCGAACAGAATGGAGAAGAATTTAGTCCCGATGAAAAAATCGGTAAATGAAAAAAAAAGCTTGTGAGTTTTTGAAGTTTATAAAGCATAGTGAATATAGTGTGGTGGAGCAATTACAGCGTCAACCAGCAAGAATTTCGATCCTCTCATTGCTACTAAACTCGGAGCCACACAGGAATGCCTTGTTAAGAGTTTTGAATTAGGCATATGTGGCCAATAACATATCAATAGAGAAATTAGATAGGCTGGTGGGGAATATTGCAGTAGATGATCACATATATTTCAGTTATGATGAAATGCCACTCAGTGGTATTGGATCAACAAAGGCTCTTCACATAACGACCACTTGTAAAGGGCACATACTACTGAGGATGCTTTTGGATAACGGTTCTTCGTTAAATGTGATACCTTTGGAAACCCTGTCTAAACTGCCAGTTGACATTTCCTATATATTATCAAGTTGCACGGTAGTCAGAGCTTTTGACGGCACCTGACGAGATGTAATGGGAACTATTGAGGTTCCTCTGGAGATAGGTCCATGTACCTATAAGGTCGACTTTCAAGTCATGGATATTAATCCGTCCTACAAATGCTTATTAGGGAGGCCTTGGATACATTCCGCTGGGGCGGTACCCTCATCTCTCCATCAAAAGTTAAAGTTTGTAATGGAGGGGAGCTTGGTTAGTGTGTCCGAAGAAGAGGATATCATAGCCTCTGCATCCACTGAATCCCCTTATATTGAACCAAACGGAGATGCTGTGGAATGTTCCTTCCGATCTTTGGAGTTTGTAAATGCTGTATTCGTCACTGAAGGACGAAGAATTCCAAAGCCAAAGTTGTCCAAGAATACAAGACTGGGAGTAAGGACTACTGTAGGAAAGGGTTGTCGGGCAGGAAAAGGTCTTGGAAAATATCTTTAGGGAATGGCCCGAGCAATTGAAGTGGTTAGAAAGAAGGACCGGTTTGGTCTAGGATATCTTTCGAAGGCTCTAAGAAAAGGAAACAAGTGGAGAAAAACCGACAAAGAAAGATGCCCCGTCTCGCGGGTATGGATATTGAATGGGAGCCTATGATCTTCCCACCAATCCTTCACAGCTTTCGCTCAACCGATTTTCTGTTCGGGGAAAAAGATTCTGATGATGTATTGATAATGATTGAGCAAGCTTTCGAGAAGTTCCATATGGATAAGGGTGAGAAAACACAGGATATGATGATCTGCATGGCTGGGGAAGAAGGAATTGAGAGTAAAGATGCAAACTGGATGGTGCGACCTTGTCCACCAGGATATAAACTGACCAATTGGAGTGCGACCGAGTTGCGTATAGTCTTTAGGTCTATTCCAAAGTAATACTTTAAAGACAATCTTAATTAACTTTGCCCAAGGATATTAAGAATTTTTCTGTAATGGGCTTTTGTTTAAAAATCTTCATTCAATAAATAACAAGCACGATGCATTTTTTTCATATTGATGTGTCCATATTCTTTCATTTATGCTATTTATTTTTCTTTCATTACCTATATATTTTCCTATATTGTTTCTTCCCCACCTATTTACAGGTGTACGGATGCGAAACATGAGGACCTTCCCGTCAGTAATTCTAAAATTGATTTTGAGAAAACCATTTGCACAGGTGATTTTGAGGCCAACGAAGATACCGAAGATTATGGTCTACCTCCGAATTTATTGAGGAAAATAGAAAAAGAGGAGAAACAAGTATTTCCTCATAAGGAGTTATTGGAAATGATAAATTTGGGAAGTGGTGAGAAAATAAAGGAGGTTAAAATTGGGACCTCATTGTCATCATCAATAAAGGGTGAATTGATAACCTTGCTCCAGGAATATGTAGATGTATTTGCATGGTCATACCATGACATGCCAGGGTTGGATCCAGATATTGTGGTTCATAAACTCCCCTTAAGGCCAGAGTGCGAGCCAATTCAATAAAAGTTGAGAAGAATAAGGCCGAACATGTTGTTAAAGATAAAAGATAGGTGAAGAAGCAGTTTGATGCGGGGTTCTTAGAAGTGGCAAAATATCCGGAATGGGGGCAAACATTGTTCCAGTACCAAAGAAGGATGGCAAGGTGCGGAACTGCATCGATTACCGAGATCTGAACAAGGTCAGTCCCAAAGATAATTTCCCTTTGCCTCACATCGATACTTTGGTGGATAATACGGCAAAGAGTTCTTTGTTTTTCTTCATGGATGGATTCTCAGGATACAATCAGATTAAAATGGCACCGAAAGATATGGAGAAAACCATATTTGTTACAATGTAGGGAATATTCACCTACAAAGTAATGTCGTTTGGGTTGAAGAATGCTGGGGCAACATATCAGAGAGCCATGGTGACCTTGTTTCACGATATTAGCATAAGGGAATTGAGGTCTATGCTGATGATATGATTGCAAAGTCACAAGGAGAAGAGGAGCATATTGCGAATCTTAAGAAACTCTTTGAAAGACTAAGAAAGTTTCGACTCAAGCTAAATCCGACAAAACGCACTTTTGGAGTCACTTCGAGGAAATTGTTGGGTTTTGTTGTTAGCAAAAGGAAAATTGAGATTGATCCGGATAAAGTGAAAGCCATCTAGAATTTGCCACCACCTTGTACTCAAAAGGAAGAAAGAGGCTTTCTGGGAAGATTGAATTACATTGCTCGGTTTATTTCTCAGTTAATCGACAAATGTGATCCAATATTTAAGCTACTTCGAAAACGTGATCCAGGAGAATGGGATGAAGGGTGTCAGATCGCTTTTGAAAAGGTCAAGCATTATCTATTAAACCCACCAGTATTAATGCCATATGTTTCGGATAAACCAATGATACTGTTATTATCAGTATTTGAGAGATCTATGGGTTGTGTCTTGGGGCAACATGATGAGACTGGGAAGAAAGAACAAGCGATTTACTACCTCAGCAAGAAGTTTACAGATTATGAGCTAAAATATTCTTCGGTAGAAAAGTTGTGCTATGCCTTAGCTTGGACTGCTCGGAGGCTCAGACAGCACATGTTGTACCACACGACATGGTTGATTGCCAAGCTAGATCCAATCAAGTACATGTTGGAAACACTTTCTTTGTTAGGGAGGACAGTAAGATGGCAAGTTTTGTTATCAGAGTATCACATTGTATATGTAAGTCAGAAAGCTATCAGGGTAGTACAGTAGCCGAGTTCTTAGCAAGTAAGGCAGTGGAAGGTTATGAGCCTTTGAACTTTGATTTCTCGGTGAAGACTTGATGTGCATCTCGTAAGAAGATGAGATTCCCTTTAAAAAGAAGAAAATATGGAAGATGTACTTTAATGGGGCGTCCAATGCCATGGGGCACGGAATTGGTGTAGTCCTCATATCCCCAGAAGAAGATTATTATCCTTTCACTTCTAGATTGGATTTTGATTGTACAAACAATACTGCAGAATATAAGGCATGTACTATGGGCCTTCGTGTTGCCGTAGACAGAAAGATCAAAAAATTGCAAGTTTTTTGAGACTCAACTTTAGTATATATCAATTGCACGAAAAATAGGAAACCTGAGATGCAAAGTTAATCCGATATCAAGAGCTCATTCTGAGTTTGTTAAAGAAATTTGAAGAAGCAAATTTCAAATACTTTCCCCGAGAAGAAAATCGAATGGTGGATGCTCTGGCTACTTTGTCATCAATGTTTAAAGTGAATGAAGGGGTTGAAGTTGTGCCGATCAATATGAGCATATATGAGTCTCCTACCTACCGCTTGAGTATCAGAGAAGAGATGGCCTCCCTTGGTATAATCTTGCAATACATCAAGAGTCAACAGTATCCTGAACGAGCAATAGAAAATGACAAGAGGACTTTGAGAAGATTGGGGATGGGTTTTGTTTTAGATGGTGAGATTCTCTACAAGAAAGGGAAAGACCAAGTCTCATTGAGATGTGTCGGATCTGTCGAAGCTCGGAGAATCATAGAAGAGGTCCATGAAGGGATATGTGGCACCCATGCTAATGGTCACATGCTTGCTAAGTAGATTATGAGGCCAGGGTATTATTGGCTGACGGTGGAAAGGGATTGTATTAGTTATTCCCGAAAATGCCATAAATGCCATATATATGCAGATAAGATTCATGTGCCGCCATCGCCATTACATGTCATGACCGCACCATGGCCATTCTCAATATGGGGAATGGATATGATTGGGCTTCACAAAGTGGGTGGAAGCTGCTTCCTATACGAATGTAACAAATTCGGTGGTATGCAGATTTGTTAATAAGGAAATCATATGCCGATATGGGTTGCCAGCAAGAATTATTTCATATAATGCTCTCAATCTGAATAATAAGATGATTAAAGAAGTGTATACTCAGTTCAAGATCATACACCATATTTCTGCACCTTATCGTCCGAAGATGAATGGGGCAGTAGAAGCAGCCAACAAAAATATCAAAAAGATTGTTAAGAAGATGACTGATGTGTACAAGCATTGGCATGAGATATTTTCTTTTGCTCTTCATGCATATCGTACCTCGGTTCGCACATCTACAGGGGCAATGCCATTTTCTTTGGTATACGGGATGAAAGCAGTGCTACCTATTGAAGTTGAAATCCCTTCACTTCGGGTTTTGATGGAGGTTGGCCTAGAAGAGGCAGAATGGGTTAGAGCTTGTTATGAACAGCTGAATCTCATCGAGGAGAAAAGATTGAAAGCAATTTGTCATTGGCAGTTGTATCAGAAAATGATGATTCGAGCCCACAACAAGAAGGTTCGTCCCAGACAGTTCCGAGAAGGGGTGTTGGTACTAAGGAAATTCTCCCTATCGTGAAGGATCCGCTAGGAAAATGGGCTCCAAATTGGGAAGGACCCTATGTGGTAAAAAGAGCTTTTTCTGGAAGAGCATTGATTCTAACTCAGATGGACGGGGATGATTTGAGAAATCCTGTGAATGCTGATGAATTGAAGAAGTATTATGCTTAAAAAAAAAGTGTGATGCTGTGCACATGGAAATTTGAATGATTCCAAGTGTAAAAATGGAAATTCTATATATCTATCTCCTCTGAGAATTGATTTTCAATGAAGAATATTCCTGCATGATATGATGAATGGTCATCTTTCATATTTCCTTCACTAAAAAGAAATTATCCTTAGTCACCCCTTTGAACCTTAGGAATTATTTTTTTTTCTTTGAACCTTGATCAAGGATCACCCTCTACACTGAAGGGCAGATGCGAGGAAATCATGGCAAAAAAAGAGAGTCATCGAAAAATGTGAAATCAAAGAATGGCAAATGAAAGCCAGTAATGAAAGAAAAAAATGAAAAAGAAAAAAGAAAAAGAAAAGAAAGTCCAAAAAAAAGAGGACAAATGTTTCAAGAATGAATTCTCCTCAGGAAATGATCCTTGATCCAATCATCCTCAAACACACTTTGGGCCTATTTATCCTTTCTTTCTGAACCCGAACCTTGGCCTACATTACATGCTTTAAAAATCCATTTTGATCAAGCATGGATATTTAATTTGAAAGTTTTTTCTCATAATTCATCCCATCTTTTGAATTGACATTTTTACCTTGGAAGCATTTAGAATTCTCAGGTGCATGGTAGAACACAAGAAAAAAAATGAAAACAAAAAAAATAAAAATTAAAAAAGAATGTAAAATGAGAGGTTTAAGCAGAAAATCCGCAAAGGGCGACTTAATACCGAATGAGAGACACTTGAGTTGTAAACCCGCAAAGGACGGCTCAATTACTGATTAAGGTTTGAATCAATGCTCCGTGTAAAGGGGGAGAAAATATCTTAAAATCAGAGGAAAGGGGAAAAACTCAGTCTGACGTAACTACGGAAGCCAAGGGATTACCCAAGTAAATTGCTCATTCAAAAGAAGTTTCAGATGGTTTTAAAAAGGAGGGGTCCAAGATATTCCGCATCCGGGGCATCTGCAACCTATAACTTTACATTTGTTTTTTATATCCTTGATATTCACTTTTATCATTTTAAAACATTTTGTTGCAATAAATTCTTGTTATTCCTTTTCTGACATTTGCTTGTTCCATACTTTCTTTCATACATTTTTTAGATGCATTTTGTTTGTTATTAAATTGAATGATGATTAGTAAACATAAAAATCTTTAAATAAAAGAATTTCAGAGTATTACTAAGGAGTAGATTTAAATCTTAGAAAAGGTTTGGAAAATTCACCAAGTAAAGGAAAACATTGAATGTGTTGGAGACTTCGTCATAAAGTCAAAAAATTTGTGAATTTCAGCGAAGTCAGAAATTGGGACTATTTGACAATTTATCTTGAGTGTAAGGTTCCTTAAGTGGGGCATCAGTGAACAACTGAAGACTCCGTCATGAAGTCAGATAACCTGTGAACCTCAAAGAAACCATGGATTAGAAATCATGACACAATCATTTGATTGCATTCATCCTTAGGAAACATACAAGCATTTACAAAGCATGTCATTCTCATCATTGCATTTAGCTAACATTGCAGGAATAAGGAAAACTTTGGCTTCTCCAAATCAAACTCGTTCTGCTTCTCAAATGAGTCAAACCCCGAGACCATCATCGAGCTATTTCTTTTTGTTTTAAATCGAACTCGTTCTACTTCTCAAACGAGTCGAGCCCCGAGACCACCGTCGAGGTATATTCCTTTCATTTTCAAGTCAAATTATTTTTCCAAATGAATCAAACCCAGGATCATTCTTGGTATTTCCCTTTGTTTTAAATCGAATTCATTCTGCTTCTCAAATGAGTCGAGCCCCGAGACCATCGTCGAGGTATTTTTTTTGTTTTAAATCAAATTCATTCTGCTTTTCAAATGAGTCGAGCCTAGAGACTATCGTCGAGGTATTTCTTTTTGTTTTAAATCGAATTCATTCTACTTCTCAAATAAGTCGAGCCCTGAGACCATCGTCGAGATATTTATTTTTGTTTTAAATCGAATTCATTCTGCTTCGCAAATGAGTCAAGCCCCGAGACCATCGTCGAGGTATTTTTTTTTTTGTTTTAAAACGAATTCATTCTGCTTCTCAAATGAGTCGAGCCCTGAGATCATCGTCGAGGTATATTTCTTTAGTTTTCAAAGTCAAATTTATTTTACAAATGAGCCAAATCCAGGGATTTCTTTTTGTGTTAAATTGAACTCGTTCTGCTTCTCAAATGAGTCGAGCCGCGAGACCATCATCGAGGTATTTTCCTTTTGTTTTAAATCGAATTCATTCTATTTCTCAAATAAGTCGAGCCTCGAGACCTTCGTCGAGGTATTTTCTTTTGTTTGAAAATCAAACTCATTCTGCTTCTCAAATGAGTCAAATGTTTAGTTTTAAAATCGAACCCGTTTCCTTAAGATGGGTCGAGCCTTGATTAGTCAGGGAACTCAATTTAAGGACAAAATCTTCAATTTATAGCTTTTTTTCAACCAAAAAAAAAATGAATGAAAACCCCTTTCCTTTTTCTTCACATATGATTTCACTAACCGGACAAAATTAGTGCTTGTTTATCTTTGCCTGATTTTTGATTCTCAGCAATAGCCAAAGAGGGGCAGCTGTAGACACTTAATTTTGTCAGGACCACTAAATCAGGTATGTTTTCTTCCTAAAATAATGTTTCAGAATGCAAAAAGACTTTTCTCATCCTGCAGGTGGTACTCCGAGACTTAGTTTAAGAAAGCAGACATAAAAAATCCTTGAAAAGTCAACCTCAGAAAAGTCAACCCCGAAAAGTCAACTACTAAAAAAGTCAACCCACTTTCAAAATCAAGGTTTAAAGTTCAATTGATAAATAGTGAAAGAATTTTAATAATCCGAGATCTACAATGAAAGATATGGAGTTGGAAGTTGGGTTACATAGATTCAGTAGAAACGAAACCCTAGTTCAGAAAATTTGAAAAAAAGTGCTTAAACGATCAAATTGGTCAAAATTGGAGGTTCCAAATGAAAGATAAGCACTGGCTACGGGTAATGGAGAAGCTACGTGGAAGAAAAACTGAAGGACAAGTCAATTCGGAAGAAAATCGAGAATTAGGGTTTTTAGTGGATTTTGGTGAAATTGGGGAAAATTGCAGAAATGGCTCGATTCGGTAAAACTAAAGCCCCTAATTGATGAGGAATGAGTAAATAAGGATAGCCCAAGGCTCAGTTTGAAGTAATTTCGATAAAAGAGTCGATTGGAGGAAAAACAAAAAAGCGAGGAAATTCTGATACTGAAAAGAGGAAAAATCAAAACGAAAGGGAATTTGATCGTAAAAATTGGGCGTTTTCGAAAAAACTCCAATTCCATATATGACAAAAGCACTAAAAAAGAAAATCTGAAAATTGAACTTGTTTTGAGCAAAACCGGGCATTGGAGACAAAAGAGCAAAATTGGAAAATTCAGGAAAACTAGCAAATGAGCTCAAAAAATTCTAAAAATTTTCAGATCTCATTCTTAAATCATTTGGAAGAGATTGGCAAAAGAAAATGTAGATTCGGAGTTCGTTTGCAAAATGGCAAATCCCGGGCCTACTAAGCTGAAAAGTCCAAAAGGAAAATCCCGAAAAAATAGCAAATGAGTTCCAAAAATTTTGAAAATTTTTAGATCTCATTCTATAATTATTTGGAAAATATTGGCAAAAGAAAATCCAGACTCGGAGCTCGTTTGCGAAATGTCAAATTTCGGGCCCACTAAACTAAAATTCAAGAAGATAAATCCCGAAAAAATAGCAAATGAGTTCCAAAAATTCTGAAAATTTCCAGATCTCACTTTTAATTTTTTTTTTTTAAATATATTGGTGAAGAAAAATCTGGATTTGGAGCTCGTTTACAAAATGGTAAAAGTTCGAGTGCACAAAAGGGCAAGTTTGGAAGAAAAAAATCCAAAAAAAAATAGCAAATGGGCTCAAAAAATTTTGAAAACTTTCAGAATTCAATTTTTTATCATTTTAGAAGTATTGAAAATAGAAAATTTTGAATTTGGAGCCCGTTTGCTATATATTTAGGTTAGGGGTCAAAAAGGTCATTTTACTGAAAAAATCGAAAAAGGCCTTTCTTTCAATTAAAAAAATGAAGTGTGGGCTGTGAATGTGAAGAGGCAGCCGGCCAATGCCCTTGGAGGATGGATATTTTTTGATTTTTTAGATCAAAGGGCCAAGAGTGAAGAGGAAGGTAATTATTTTTCTTGATCAAGCCTTTGAAATTGTGTCACATAGACCAATGGATGGAGAGAGAGGATGTCATATTTATGATCATATTTATGACATCATCTTCATGACATCATATTTAGGAGCTGATTATTCCAATCTAAGGGTGAGAATTCTACATAGAAAGCATCTTGGATTAAAGGCCATAAGATCAAATTGATTTAAAAAAAAAAAATCTAGAACCTCCCACACTCTTCCATATACCAACCGGCCATCGCTAAGGGGAAGGGCTCTCTTTCATTTTTTTCACTCTTGCTTGGCTGAATACTCTCCATTTTTGAAAAGCAAATAGAAAATTTAGAAAGGCAAAGAAAAGTAAGAAGAGGAAAAGCTTGCAATATAGCTTTTAGAGGTAGCTAAAAGCACCATACTCTTGCACTTTTTTTTCATTTTCATCCTTGATTTTCTGTTTTCATTTGATATTTGGTGAGTTTCTTTTGATTTTAATTTTAAAATAAGTGTTTTTAAGCTTTCTCTTCAAGTTCTTCTTTTATGTTTTCTTGAAAAACTTTGAAAAACCAAATTTTTTTACATTTTATTGAAGTTTTTTTATTTTTGTTTCATATTGTTGGTGATGTCTAGCATGTTTTATATTTTCTTCAAATAACAAAATATGGAGCTTGTTATAATTTTGTAGCTTACTTACCTCCATTTTTTATTTTATTATCATGTTTTCATGTTTACTTTTCTTGTTTTACCATTTTTAATTTTCTGTTTTCAACATGTTTGAGTTGTTCATGGTTTGCATCTTACTATGCTATGTGTTTGTGAAAATGTCTAGTCTTGTGCATGCCTTTTACTTCATATTTACATGGTTTAGCATGTTTCTTTTTAGCTTTGCATTTTAGTATGTCATGTGTTTGTGAAAATGTCATGCTAGGATTCCATCACATTGGGCATGTATCCATTCGGCCTCCTCCTTTTCTTGGCTTTGTATGTGCATTTTCATCTTGCTTGTTGATTTGTTTGCTTTTCCATGCTAAGTTTTTGTGTATTTTGATTTAGTATACTATGTGTTTGTGTTATTGTCATGCATAGTTTAGGTCTAGGTTTCATTTGTATTGCCATGCATTTCATGCATGATTAGACCTAGGTTGCATTTATTGCCATGCAAGTTCATGTTAGGTCTAGGCCAAATTATTTATGCCATGCATTTTCCATGCCATTTAGGTTTTAAATCATGCATTTCATACATTCAATTTGCTGTATGTCCATGCATCTCATGTCATACCACTTCATTTATGACTTAGGCCAATCAATGGCTCAAAGTCATGCTCACTTGAGCATACTTGTGGAAAACTAAAGAGTTGTCAAATTGATTATTCTACTTTTGTGATTTTTTACCTAGCTAATTTTTGTCCAAAATTTTTGAAGTTTTTATCCACTATTTTTAGGTCCTTAAGAGAGTCTCCGATATTTTTACTTTGATTTTTAAATGATTTTATCAAAGGCAAAAGAATGTTTTTTGGCAAAACAATTTTCACCCAGTTTTCTAACTTTACCGATTTTTCTGGGAAGTTATCTTTAATCAAAAAACTAAGACAATTTTTTCCCGTGTAGTTTTACATGTTCTGAGTCCCCAATATTGTTTTTAGATTTTTTTGAAATTTTAATATAGGTTAAAAAATCATGATTTAAAACTGGACAGTAGAGTCAGATTTGAATTTGAGGGAAAATTATTTTTTTTTTTTGGCTAAGTTACATAGAGGGGGCTGATTAGGAAATTTAGCTACTGTCTTAGGATGGTTTCTAGGCCATTTTAAACTTAAAAAATAATTTCATAGAGTTCGGGTCAAGGGTGGTCAAGTCTGAATTTTTAAACTTAGGAAATTAGAGCCATTTTTAAAGAGAATTCGACTAGGGTTTGATTTTCATCCAAGATTTTAAAAATTGTTTTCAAACAATCACAAAGTATTTTGATTTTAGAAATTTTAATTTGATGTCTTTTCCTAAGGTAGCCGGATATCTTTTTAGGAATACGAATTTCCTTATTTAAAGGAGAAAATACACTTTCATGCATTGCATTTTTCATGTTCATGTATATTATATAATATGTGATTTTTGCTATGATAATTTCTATGGTATTGTTATTTCTTTTTATATATTTTATGATGTTATATTATTTGTCACATGGTTTTGAATATTTCATGCTATCCTATGCTTTTTATTTAGTCATTTATTTTTGTCACATCATTTAGCATATACTATGTTCATGCATTATTATTTTTATTTTCATGCATATTTCATGATAACATTATTTTATGTTTTATATCATTTCATGTCACTTAGATTATATTCCATGTCATATAAGTTATATTATTTAAAATATGCCATGTCATTTAAATCATATCATTTCATTTAGAATATATCATGTTACTTAGGATATTTCATTTCATTTAGAATATACTATGCCATTTAAATTATATCATATCATTTACGTTGCATTATATTAACTTGACTTTGCTATGTCATTTTATTTATGTCACACATATTCATATTCATATTTTTTAAATGTATTGAAAAAGATAATGATTTTCAATAAAATAAAGATATTCCCGAGTTAAAATAATTCATGAGTTCTTTGCCGGGTTTGCTGAGGAGGATATCATCAATTATCATTAATAACGAAATATATTCTTTAAAACGAGAATGATTCGGAAAATTTTCCAAATTAATAAAAAAAATTATATTTTGCCACGTTTGTTGGGGAATATAGGAAAATTTTGAATTAATAAATTTCGGATCATTTTCAATTAAAAATGGAATTATTTTTTTTTAAAATTAGGAATTAACTTGAAATACTAAATTAAAAACCGACTTTTTACCGAGACTTGAGATAACACATGATTAATAAGGTACCATTTTATACGGGTGTTGTGGGGGTGCTAATCCTTCCTCGCACGTAACCGAGTCCCGAACCCGATTTTTCGATTTTCTCTGGTTTATAACGCAGACTTGAAATTGGTTTTAAAAATGTTTTAATTAATTTTAAAATGTTTTACAAAACTGGTTTTAATAGGTGGCCAATCACACCTAGCCAAAAAAGATTGGTGGAGACTCCATGTCTTTTCAAGGTCATTTTCAAAACCTTCATTTTTCAAGAGGAATTAAATCGTCTTTTCCTTTGTTTTTTCCAATGTCACGCTTAACAAATAATAAAGTCTCGCGATGAGACTTGTTATTTTTAGGTTGCGACAATTGTCGCAACCCAAAAAGAAAAAATACCCCATCGCGGAACATCGCTCGTTGAGTGTGACGTTGGGGGAAAAATGGAGGAAAAGACGACTTAATTCCTCTTAAATAAAATGGAGGGTTTGAAAACAACCTCGAAAAGGAAATGGAGTCGCCATCAATCTTTTTTGGCTAGGTGTGATCGGCCACCTATTAAAACCAATTTTTTTGTAAAACATTTTAAAATTAATTAAAATATTTTTTAAAACCAATTTTGAAGTCTGTGCTTTGAACCAGAGAAAATAAGTGCGGTACGGGACTCGGTTACGTGTGGGGAAGGATTAGCACCCCCACAACGCCTGTATAAAATGGTACCTTACTAATTGTGTGTTATCTCGAGTCTCGGTAAAAAGTCGGTTTTATATTTGATATTTAAAAAATATTTCCTTAAAAACAAATATATTATTTGAGAATGATCCGAAATTTATTGACATAAATTTTTTCGTATTTCCCGACAAACTCGGCAAAACATGGAATTTTTTCTTTATTTTGAAAATTCTCTAAATCATCCTTATTTTTGAAAAAAAAAATGTTCCGTAGTTAATGATAATTGATGATATCCTCCCCGGCAAACCCAACAAAGAACTCATGAATTGTTTTAACTCGGGAATAACCTTGTTTTATAAAAAAATCATTAATTACTTTTCATGCATTTTAAAATCATAAAGAAATGATCATGAATATGCAAAGTATTACTAAGATAAAAATTAAACAACATGCATATTTATCATAGCATGGCAAACATTTATTATGACATAGCAAAAGAATTAATGACATGGCATGCTTGACATGACAAAATCTAAATGACATGGCCAAAAGAATGAATGACATGGTATGCTTGACATGGCAAAATATTAATGACATGGTAAAAAGAATTAATGAGATGGCATGCTTGACATGAAAAAATCTTAATGACATGGTAAAAGGAATTAATGAGATGGCATGCTTGACATGGCAAAATCTAAATGGCATGGCCAAAAGAATGAATGCGATGGCATGTTTGACATGGCAAAATCTAAATGGCATGGCCAAAAGAATGAATGAGATGGCATGCTTGACATGACAAAATCTAAATGACATTGCCAAAGAAATGAATGACATGGCATGCTTGACATGGCAAAATCTAAATGACATGGCCAAAAGAATGAATGACATGGCATGCTTGACATAGCAAAATCTAAATGACATAGCCAAAAGAATTAATGACATGGAATATGAATTAAACATTCAATCATAAAAATGACATCATCATAGAATATTTACTATCATATCATATGATTAAGGTAGCAAATAAATAACAAATCATAAAATGACATCATTATGGAATATTCATGGACATGGAATTTGCATGATTAAGATGGCAAATATAGATATAATGGAATATGCTCACATCATTATTTTGAAATTCTTTTCATGAATTTTATTTTATGGAATTATATAAATGGTACATGCCGGAAAAATATTACCGTACTCCTCGGCAATCCCGGCAAAGCTTGAAAAATAATTCTTTCATATGATATTCACATAATTCCGGATAAAACAAAATACATGCCTTGCGATTTCATAACCACGTGCGTTGAATATTTTTCTCACCTCCCTGGCAAACCCGGCAAAGATTAGGAACGAATTCTCGCCAAATGTGTAGGAAACCGAAAAACACGTTTTTATGCCAAATTAAATAAAAACATTTTAAAATATGCAATGCAGGAAAATGTATTTTTTCGTTGAAGTAAGGATATTCGTACACCTAAAAACGTGTCCGACTACCTTTGAAAGAAACTTAAATTGGATTTTTAAACCAAATGACTTTGGGCTCGGATTAAGTAAAATGCAATTTTTGGATAGAAAAGCACCTATGGCCGAATGGCCCCTAAAAAAAGCTCTAGTTTCCTATTTTTTTAAGACCCGGATTAACTACCTATGACCCGATCTTTGTAAAACCAATTGAGATAACATGGAAAACAACCTAAAACAGTAGCTACATGATTTGGGTCAACCCTCCCCTCTTGTAAAAAATTGAGATTTTTGCTAGCTTTAAAAAGACTTGTTTGGACTCCTAAAAATCGGTTTTGCAAAGCTATTTTTTTAGACTTTTGTAAAAAATTCAAAAAAATCTGAAAAAATCAGTTTAGACTCAAGAAATGATGAACTAAATGAGGTTAAATTATATTTTAATTTGGACTAAAAATGCCTAGGCCAAAGTTGCCTTAAAGATAGAATAGTAAACTAAAATTTGTTTTACCGAAAAAAAAAATTCAACCCTTGATAGAAAATTCTAAAAATCCTAGAAAAAAATACCAAAGACTCCTATAAGGGTCTACTAAATGAGGTTAAAAAATGTTTTTATTTTGACAAAAAAATGCATGGTGAAAATATTGCCCAAAATCAAAATATCCAACTTACAAACCATTATTTTTCCAACTAGTTTGCACAAGAGACTTTGGCTATAGACCATTGATTGGTCTTAGCCAAAAATCAAGTTGACAATGACAAGAATGCATGAGTTTTCAGCAAAACAAATATATGAAAATGATCAACCAAGAGCTAAAAAAAATAAACAAGCAAAGAAAAATCAAGGTTGGCTCAATGGTTGGTTCTTTGGACATAATCCCACCTAACCAAAATCACTTGATAAGAATCAAGATCCTCAAGCTTCTCAAACCTTTTTCATTCATTTTTTTAAAGAAAACAAAAGAGAAAGTCTATCCTACCACAATAGTGAAACCCACAATCAACATGCAAGCAAGAAAATAAAGCAAAAGACAAACACAACAAACCACAAAGGTTTCGGCCAAACAAGAAATGTTCTAGGAAAATTTTTGCAAACTTTGTTATTTTGTATAGAATAAAAAGAAAGGGGAAAACCTTTAGAAATTTATTTTAAAATTTTATTCAAAACAAATAAAGTTACCAATCACATGGAAAATAAGAGAAAAAGAACAAGAAATCAAAGAAAAATAAATAAAAGAAGAGAAGAGAATGTTACCTAGTAAAACTTTTCCAATCAAGCTCTCAAACTCTCCTTCCTTTCTCCCTCTTTCTCTCTTTTTCTTTTTCTCCTTGAGAGATTTTTTTGCTCTTGATTTTTCTCTTCAAAATGTAGTGAATAGTATATGAAAAACGAGAGAGAACCCCCTTTTCTATGCCTTGGCCGATTGGTATCCTTCTCTAGTGTGAGAGTGCTCATCTTTATTCAGCCTTAGTCATGCCTTATGCATGCTCTCCAACATCTTTGCCACATGGTCATTTCTTGTCTCCTTTTTGCATGATGATTTCCTTAAATTAAGGGTCTCATATCCTCTCATTGGCCAACAATGCCACCTCAATTATTCTTGTTTCCTATCTCTACAAAATATCTAAGTCATCATATGACTTATTACCAAAATATCTTCCTAGGTGGCATTTTTATTTCATTTGGCATCATCACATAGCCTTCACATGCTCTTCACATGGCTTTAACATGGCTTTGCAATTAAAAGGCCTCCCATTGGCCAAAAATGTCATGTAGGCAAGTAGTGGAGAATCTTATCCTCTCTTAAAAATGCCATCTTTCTACTCAATCTTGGCTATTTGATTAAGACGACCAATCCTCTCTCTTCCCTCTCCATGAGCTGACCGAAAATGGCCTGGAATATTCCAGGCCATTCCTTCTTTTTATTTGCAAAATGATCCTTTTTCGGTTTTTTGATAAAATTGCATTTTGGCTCCTAAACTTAATTTATTTGCAAATGGACTCCAATTTCATATTTTTGTTTTTTAATCCATCCCATCCAATTTAAAACTTAGTTCTCAAGGTTTTCATAATTTTTCAAGCTCGTTTTCTGTTTTTCTCAGATTTTTCTCTAAAATTTCGGTTTAGTGCCCCCGAACTTTGTCTATTTTCATTTGAACTCCGATTTTGGATTTTTCTTCTCCAATCCATTCTATCCAATATAAAACTCTGTTCTCGAAGTTTCCATAATTTTTAGAGCTCGTTCTCTATTTTTTCCGAATTTTTTTTAAATTGCGAATTAGTCCGCCGAATTTATTATATTTGCGTTTCAGCCCCAATTTTGGGTTTTTTCTATTTCATTTCCTTCTTTTCATCCTAAAACTCAGTTCTAAAAAGTTTCGCAATTTTTTGAGCTCAGATTCTATTTTTCACGAATTTTTCAAAATTGCCCTTTAGCCCTTGAATCCTCGGTTTTACTTAAAACAGGCCAATTTTCCGGATTTTCTTTTTCCAATGCCTTTGTCATATGTTGAATTGGAGTTTGACTGATTTTGCCCAATTTTTACATCCTAATTCCTCTCCGATTTAGTTTTTTTTTTCTTTTTCTTCAAAATTGGGAATTTTCTCGATTTTTCAATTTCTCCTCCAATCGGCTCTTCCTTTGGATCCACTTGAAATTGAGACTTGAGATACCTTTATTTATTTATTATTCATCAACTGGGGATTTCAATTTCACCGAATCGGGCCATCTCTGTAGTTTTCCCCAAATTTGTGATTTTCTCATTTATTCATTAAATCTTTATTTTCTTTTTTCTCTTCAAACTGATTCCTCCTTCAACTCCACTTCAAAATTGGTCCTTCCAATATCTTTATTTATTGATCTTATTCCATTTTGAACCTTCAATTTTTCCTAAATTGATCGTTTACGTACTTTTTCCCAAATTTGCAAAATTTTCCATTTTTCTCGAAAATGATGATTTTCAATTTTATCCACTTCTTCCTATTGATTCCTCTTGGTGAAATTGGACTCGAGATATCCTTTTTTATTGATCATCCTTCAATTTGAGGTTTCAATTCCATTCAATTTGATTGTTTACGTTCTTTTTCTCAAATTTGGAAATTTCATATTTTTCTCCTACACTGAATTTTGCAATTTGTCTTTCCACCTCTCTATCTTCAATTGTAGATCTCCGATTATCAGAATTCCTTCACCATTATTCAATTCAACTTCGAATCTTGATTTTCCCTGACAGTTTACTTTTTCAGTGGTTGACTTTTTTGAAGTTGACTTTTTTCGGGTTGACTTTTTTGTATTGGCTTTCGAATCAAAGTCTTGGAGACCCATCTGTGGAATGAGGGGAGATTCTTTGCATTCCGAGAAGTTGAAGGAAGAACTTACCTTATCTAGGGGGCCCGGATAAAATTAGGTGTCTACAATTATATTAAATTATATGTTAATTAAGTGGAAAAAAAGTGAATAGGGTGTAAAATCTATTTTATCTTAAAAAAATATTAATATGGTCTTTCACACGATTGTTAAAAGGGTCTCTTTAGTTGGTGAAAAAGTTGAAGCAAGAAATAGAAAAGAGAAGTAAAAAAAAAGGTATAAAATGGAGTATTGTGATAATTTTGAAAAAAAAAAAGTAAATAAGTATTGTGGTAGGCATCATTTTAGAGTTTTTAGCTGGGGATAATATTTTATTTGGCTTCTGAATTATAATAAATTATTTAATATGGTATATGTATTTTAAAATATTCAATATGATACTCGTATTATCATTTCGTCTATCAATGTGGTATTTGAGATTAATACCGTTAAATAAAATAAATGATGTGGCTATCACCCAATCACATAATGACATGTAGCATATTTAACAAATCATCTTGTAAAATGTCATTTAAAAAAATAAAAAATAATTTTTATAATATATTTTTAGAAAAAAAAAAATTCTTCTTCTTTTTCTCCTTTTCCTATCGATTCTCTCTAGTTTCAACCGATTCGGCCAGCCATGGTCGGGTGTGTTGATAATTAACAATGTTAGAGGTAGGTACCACATTAGTTAACAGAATTATAATACAAGGATCACATTATACAATTTTAAAGTACATGTATCACATTGAATAATTCACTATAATTCAAGGTTAAATATGGCATTATGATTTTTTAGTTTGTAGAATAATGTTTGGAAATTGGAAGGCAGGAGAGTTGTACAAAGATGGCGATTAGCGAATTAAGGAAATTGCGTGCAAAGTGAAGCAAATACAAACACACCCGACATTGGAATCAATTCAATTTCAATTCAAAACTATTGTATCATTCAAATGAGCAAAGTCCGATTTTGCTTAGAAGCTAACTGACTACAACAAAACAAAATCAATCATTATTACCCTATATTTATATATACTAGTCTCATGCACATTCACATTTTGGGTAAAATAATTACAATTTTTTTATTTAAATAATAAATTTATTTTAAAATGTAAGAGATAAAAAATAAATTAAAACAACTTAACTTTATATTTTTTTTAAATAGAAAAAAAAAAGTAGGGAGAAGTGGATAATTGAATTTTAAAGTATGAACTTTTAATATATTTTTAGGGTTAATATATAAATTAGCCCATGTACTTTAAGCCTTTTGTCTGTTTGGTATCTGAAGAATTTTTTTTGTCACTTTGGTACTCGAACTTTCATTCCGTCAATCATATTAACCCTTTGCCCTAACACCGTTAATTAATGGCTGACTAGGCAAAAAATAACCAATCAGAGGCTGACACGTGGCAAAACTGTCACATCATTAGTGTCACGTCATCATATAAGAAAAAAATCCAAAAAAAATCAAATAAAATTATAAAATTAAAAAAATTTAATTTTTTTTAAAAAAAATCAAAATTAAATATTTGAAAATTACATTTTTTTAAAAAAAATAAAAATCAAAATAAAAAACTGATTTTTTTTTAAAAAATCAAAATTTTAAATTTTTTTGAAAAATTTAGAAATTAAAAAATTATTAAAAATAAAAAGATAAATCTAAAAAATTCAAAATTAAAAAGAAAAATAAAAAATAATTTTTTAAAATATAGAAATTTCAAATTAAAAATATATATATATATATATAAAAATTCGAAATTAAAAAAAAATAGAAATTTAAAATTTAAAAGTAGAAACTTTTTTTTTCATTTTTATTAAAAATATTCAGATTTTTTTCTTTTTTCTTATTTTTAATTTTTTTTACAGATTTTTAAATATATATATATATATAAAGTTTTCAATTTTATAATTTATTTTGATTTTTGGTTTTCTATTTTTATAATATATATGAAAATTCGAAATTAAAAAAAAATAGAATTTTAAATTTTAAAAATATTTTTTTTCATTCTTATTAAAAATATTCAGATTTTTTTTTTCTTATTTTTTAATTTTTAGAGATTTTTAAATATATATAAAGTTTTCAATTTTTATAATTTATTTTTATTTTATAATTTATTTAAAAAATGAGATTTTCAAATTTTTAATTTTAATTTTGATTTTGGTTTTGATTTTGATTTTGATTTTGATTTTTTAAAAATTTTTTAATGTTTTTTAATTTTTTGATTTTTTTTTTTTTTTGAATTTTTTTGAATTTTTTTCTTATATAATGACGTAACACTAATGATGTGGTAGTTTTGTCACGTGTCAGGCTCTGATTAGGTGTTTTTTTGCCTAGGCAGCTTTTAACTAATGGTGTTAAGTCAAATGGCCAATGTGATTAACGGAATAAAAGTTCAAGTACCAAAGTGACAAAAAAATTATTCAAGTACCAAACAGACAAAAGGCCTAAAGTACAGGGGCTAATTTATATATTAACCCATATTTTTAAGAGGATCTTTATCCTGTGCATTGTCAGTGAACTTTTTTAACTTCAGAAGCAGAGCTTACACGATTTTATAACTTTTCATACGATTTATTATAACCTTATTAATATCTTTTTTTATTGTAAAATTTATTTTTTTAATCAATTTCTGAACTTAATTAATTTTATCCTACTCGTGAAATGAAATTAATCAAAAAATTTAATAATAGTATATATATATATATATATAAAAAGTACTTAATAACAACTCCATGAAATTTATACCAAAAATTGTCATTTTCAAGTTTTTTATACATATATATCAAAAGATAAAGAAATTTCCTTTTCCCCTTCGCTTTTCACGTGGAATTGGCTGTCCTTTTTTGAACATAGAAAAGCAAAAACAAAGATAAATTCTTCAAAATACAATTAAATCTCTAGAATTCTATATATATGGTCTATTTTCTCATTTTTCAATAAAGAAAACTATAAAAAAAAAATCAAGAATTATTTACTTATCCAAAAAAAAAATCAAGAATTACTTATTTGAAAATATATTAATTAATTAACAAGAAATTAATTAATTATTATTATCTCATAAAGAATTCTCCCAATTAACAGCACAGCTTAATTAAGGATTTCTTAATTCCTTGGACATCCTTCTCTCAAAAAAAAAAAAAAAGAAATCCTTGGGCATCCAATATTTTGCAGTGCAAAAAGAGAGCAAACTTAATATTTTCCTAATGCATCAAAACCAAATAGTAACTTATTTTGTTGGTTATGACCGAAAATAAAAAATAAAAAATTCATTTGATTGGTAGGAGAATTTATGTCTTTATTTAGGTGAAAATGGTGCTAAATTAATGCGTATAGGGTAAGGTAATCCTAGAGAATTAAGGTATTATACAGCTACTTTTAGGTACTTGGGCTAGTGGATAAGCATAATTGACTTGGGAAATTTCTTTTTTTATTATTTCGTTCCTTTGTCTCCTTTATTTCATCAATATTTTAGATTAAACACTTCTTTGAAGAAACAAAGAGTAGTGTGATTGAATTCGATATTTAATCTAATTGATTTATATAATTATTTTTAAAATGTGATATTTAACATATTTGAATTTCGAATCTCAGCATTTGTAATTTTTTTTCATATCCTCAGACTACGACTAGACCTGCTCATGGATCAAGTAGCTCGTCGAGCTTGGATAGAAATTTTTGTGATTCGGGCCGATCCGGTCCAAATCATTGTTCATCTATAAAAAATTATTTTTTAAAATTTAACTATAAAATATATAAATATTAATAAAAAAAATATTTTTTAAAATTTTTATTATATTTATTAACAGTGATCCGAGCCCGTCCAGGACTGAATCTGGATTAAAAAAAAAAAAGTTCTTAGTCGCGTCCCGACCCATGAGCAGATCTAGCTGTAATATCTTTTATATATATGAAAAAAAAAAAAAAAAAAAAAAAAGAAGTAGCTTATCCATTGATAAAGTGTTGAATTTTTAATTTTAATAAACATGTTCAATTTCGGGTAATTTCATTATAAAAAACATATTTTTGAAGGAAAATATTTATCCTGGAAACAAAAATATATTTAAATTAGTGGCGACTTAATTAAACTTATAGTTCCCATCAAAATTCCTTTGTAGATATTTTTATTGGTTTAAAGTATGGGAAGTTGATTTTGAGCTTCATTTAATATAATTTTTTATAGAATTAATAATATTTAATGTGTTCAGAAGTCAAAAATTAAAAATCATCCTATGCCCCCACAAACAATGAAGTAAAGTATTTTTTATTTTTAATGAAGAGGCATAGATGAGTATTGAGCAGCAAGCAGCCTAAATAATAGCTATAGCAAACCTCTACTTCTCTTTTGTAACGTTTAACTTTCATAAATGAGCAAAGGCATGAAACACATGCTTCTCATAAAATTAATATTTGAAGCGCGAAATTAAGAGTTTAATTCAGTTGATTCATATAGTTATCTTTAATCAGTGTTAAAAAAAGGGATTGGATCGATCAATTGGATCAGTTGAATCGAAAATCGGTGACCTGTTTAGTCTGGTGCATATCATAGAACCGAAAATTCTCCGACCAATAAAAAATCTTTTTTAAAGTTTTTTTAAAAAAAAAAAATTATTGTATGTGATGAGATTTGAACCTTTAACCCCTTGAAATTATATTAAAGATCATATCATTTAGTCAAATACATATTTTTATTAAATATTTACTATATTTAATACTTATTTAATATTAATTTTGTTAATGCAATCGATCAGTTCAATCAATCCAATCGATCGAACCGGTTGAACCGATAAACGAAAGTCTCATCGATTTGACTTTCGATCCGGTTTTTAAACATTACCGTTAATAGGTGACATCTAGTATGTTTAAATTCAAATTTTAACATTTACAACCTTTTTTTTTATGTTCTATCTCAAAATTGCGACATTTTTTATACTAAAAAATAATATTTGAAAAGTAAGAAACCCATGAAATTGAAACAATATGGTCATTTATTCATTTCCTCAAATTCAAAGGGATAGGCTAATTTTTGTTATGAAAAGTCTGTATTCTAGAAAACATGGGGCCGCTGGCTAAGCCTCATTTGTTAGATAAATAGCCTGATATGGTCAACTGTTTAGTTGAATCTCATTCCTTTAACTCATCAGAAGTTCAAACTTTCAAAACCCCCCAAAGAAGGCGCTAGAGTCCTTAGAAATTCAACCCAACCCCCCTTAAAAACAGCTCCTCTTAAGCCATCAATTTTGTTCACCAAACTCTCCCTCCTCTTTTCTCTCTCTCCTACAATTTTCTCCAAGTACGAAAAAACAAGCAAGAAAAGAAGAGTTGGATACAGATATAGGATGAAATGGGTACTTTAGTGGGGCATGTGGCACCAGGTTTTGCCTTCTTTGCACTTGGTTTTTGGCATCTTTTTAATCACATCAAGCTCCATTCTTTCCACCCAAATTCCTACAAATCTTCCCCATGGTTCCCCACATCAAAATTTAGGTACATAGAGCTGTTCTTGATCATGTTAGGCTCCTCCATCTCCATTTCCATGGAGCTCTTTATTGGCCCTGCAAATCACCAACCTTTTGATTCTGATGGAACCATCCCATCAAATCATCTCCACAACTTTGAACACTCAGCTATATCAATTACTTTCTTTACTTATGCAGCTTTTGCTATACTCCTCGATAAAATTAGCCCCAAATCTAAGTATAGCCTGACGCAGTTTCTTGGATCAGTTGCCTTTGCCCAACAGCTACTCCTCTTCCACCTTCATTCAGCTGATCACATGGGAGTTGAAGGTCAATATCACTTGCTTTTACAAAGTGCCATAGTTGTTTCTTTAGCCACCACACTCATGGGAATTGGGCTTCCAAAGAGCTTCATGGTCAGCTTCATTCGGTCTCTCAGTATTTTGTATCAAGGTTCATGGCTCATAATCATGGGTTACATGCTGTGGACTCCAGGTTTGATTCCCAAAGGCTGCTTCATCCACTTTGAAGAAGGTCACCAGGTTGTTAGGTGCTCAAGAGATGAGGCACTAGATCGAGCTAAATCGTTAGTAAACATTCAATTTAGCTGGGCCTTGATTGCTGTCGCCATTTTTGCGATGGTCTTCTATCTGGTTTTGGTTAAATTATATGGAGAAAAGGTTGAGTATTCGACATTGACAAAGCAAGACGACGAGGACCTGAAACTTGAAGAAGATTCTGATGATGTTGAAGCTCAGAAGGAGAGCAAACATGGAGAGCCCAAAAGCTTTATTCATATGGGAAAAGGCTAAGCAGTTATGGACATAGGAGAAATGAAAAAGGAAGAATTAGATGTCAATTAGGTATTTTGTACAAAGTTAATTAGTTTGGTGGGAAATCCCACTTCGTTTTAATTAAGCTTTGAAATAATTTGGGGCTTAATGACAGCAAAAATGTCTTGTTGGGAGGAGGTGGCTGGGGGTTGAAAAACGTGTGTTGGTAGGGAGAAATTGGTGTGAAATTGTTTGGTTTTAATTCATGGGCTTTGGGGTTAGGGTGATTTCATTGTGATTGTATGTACACATAAAATTCTTAAACAAAAAGAATTTATATATGATATCTTGAAAGCAACTAACTAAAGTTTCATGGGTTAAATTTGAGATTTACCCGATTGATTCATGCAGTTATTTTTAAGATATGGCATTCAATAGTTTGAAATTCAAATTTTAGCAACTGCATCATTTTTTTCTATCTTTAGATTATGATTTTTTTGTAAAAAAATAATAATAATTAATTAAAGTTTCATTTTGAATTGATTGTAAGAATTTTTTTTTTTTTAGATTTAGGCAATCCTCAACCATTTTGTTCTGGCTTGAAACCACATCGCATTCAAGATCAAGATTTAAATAACGGTTGCAATACGATGTTACGGTCGTTATTTTGCGGTTTTGACTTCTTCTGTTTATGATATTCACGGTTGATATTTATCGCAATTGATCGTGATAACATTCATTACGTCCGTAACCTCAATAAACACGACGTAACAAAAAATGTGTCCGTGACCGTAAATAAAATCTTTGTTCAAGATAATCATATGTTTGTGTGTGTTTTTAAAAGCAATAGCTTCTACATCCTTGCACAAGCAAGAAATTAACAACCCCTATCTTTTTTCTAATTTTCTTCTTCCAAGAAAGGATGCTGATTCTGCCACCTTGCCTTTAACTCAAATTTGGAGATCTTTCTAATTCTCAATCTAATATGTTTGAAAATGCTTCGGATGAGAAACATCACCAACCTATCCATCAAAATAATAAATAAAATAAAACAAAAAATGTGAAGAAATATAAAGTGTTATTGTTTTTGTCAATAATAAATTAGAAGTATGATGATGATTATGAGAAGAATAATACACCACTTGCAATTGACAGGTCAGATTTGAAATTCCCACAAGCAGGAAAGGAGATTAATTAGGATAAGATATATTTGATGTAGGCCACATGTCAATATTTTTTTTATATATATAAAATAAATCAAAATTTTGGGATAGAAAAAAAAAATTATAAATATTAAATTGTAAATTTTAAATTTTAAATTTATTAAATATTATCATTTAAAGTTGATTGTATGAATTAACAGAACTAAATTTTTAAATTATCAAAAAAAAAAAGATTTTCTTTTTTCTGCTTGTCAAGGTTGACAGAAAATCCCAAAGGGTATAATTACATTTACCAAGTGAATCATATATAAATGGGTTTTAATTTCTTCTAGCAAAATGAAACAAAGAAGGATTTAGAAAGTTCTGTGCGTGGAAAGAAACAAACAAATATGAATTTGGTGGAGAGAACTTTTTAATTATTTGAATCCTCCAGTTGCTTCAATAATACATAAAATACAATTATGATATAAAAAAATAACATAAATTTAGAATTAAAATTAAATTATTATGATAAACTATGCAAAATATCACAACTTGATGACAACTTTTAAAATAAGGTATAGATACAAATATAACACGAATAGATGAATCAATTCATTATATATACATTATATGTAAAAAAAATTAAGATGGATGTCAAAATTTAATTCATTTAGATTATATTTATATTCATCATTTCTATTCATATTAAGAAATAAAAAAAATAAAAAAAAATAAACATAACAACTATAATACAATAACTCATAACTTATAACATTATTTAACTTAGTTTTTTTACTATTTAATCATCATAATATTTTTTTATTCAACACCAAAAGTTTTTAAAAAATTACTTACATCAACTCATTTCGTATTATTATTCAATATTTTAATTTTTACCAATAATTTATCAATACAATAATTTTATATTCAATAATATAAAAATAAAAAAATAATAACTTTATTTTTCAAAAAAAAAATAAAGAACCAATCATTATACAACACGTGACACAAAATTAGGAGTTATTTGAATAATGTCACACATGAACATGACATGAAAAAATAACTAAAATATAACACGACACGAAACAATAACATGACTACGACATGAATACACAAATGTGCCGAAATTTATATAAAACGAACTTCACAAAAAAATTAGAAATTATTTTAATAGTGTCAATTAGATCTGTCAATTTCGGAGATGAAACGAACATGAAAAAATAACTAAAACACAATTAAATACGAAAAAAAAAATAACACTAACAGAACACGAATGCACGAATGTGTCAAAATCTATTAATACGACCAAAAAAAATAACAGGACACAAAATTGAGAGTTATTTAAATAGTGCTAATTAGATCTGTCAATTTCAGACCCGACACGAATACGAAAAAATAACTAAAACACAATACAATACAAAAAAAAATAACACTAACACTGCACAAATATGTCAAAATCTATACATAACGTGTCAAATTTTATATATATATATATATATATATAATATTCTTAATACGATTATAACACGAAAAAATAATATAAATGCAAAACGTGATAATTATTAAAAAAAATTATAAAAAAAATTTATAATTTCTTACAAGCAAATTACTCCCTCAATTGAGGGGGTAACTTTTATATTATTATTATTACTAAAATCACTCTAGACATACAAGCTAATCACTCTATACACACAACTAACGACTAAAACAGATGGAAGGATAAGCCCTTAAACCTTTCGTAAAAAAGGCCCAAATAATCAAAATACTTGTCAATTAATCATAATATTTTAATATTTTCAAAGCCGGTTGTAAATTCAAAGCCAATTATGTAAAATTGAAGTCCAATTTCACGCCAATCTCATGGATTACTTTCATTTAATGTTATAAGATGTCACTTTCTTTATAAAATTGTAGTTTTATATGACGTTCATTATAGCTCAAGTTAACGGTGTATTTGATTTTACAAGATGATAGGTAGGAGAATTCATACTCACACTTGGAGAGACTGCCTCACCTTCCTCATCGTCAAGGAATCCTAAAATTAACATCCGGATTCATATATCAATCTTAATCTAGGTTATCTAAATTCGAGAATAAATATTGAATACGGGTATATATTCGATATGAATATATTTATTTTTTTAAAAAAATTTGTATATTTAAAGGATTATAATCTATACTTATATAAATATGTGTCAGATACAGATGTCGAATAAAAATATTTAAAAAAAAAAAAAAAAACAGCTCAATAAACAATGATTAATGTACTTTTGAAACTTGCTTTACAAGTTCAAGATAGTTTGTTGAAAAAATACTCTCAACTATATATATATATATATATATATATATATATATATATATATATATATATATATATATATATATATATATATGCTCATGGGTCGGACTTGGTAAGAATTTTTGATAATTTGGGCCGGTCCGCCCAAATTACTATTAATTATATAAAAAATATTTTTATTTAAATTTAATTATAAAATATATATTAATATTAACATAAAAATAATAGTTTAATATTTTTTTTAACAATGAAACGAGTTTTCGGACCGATCCAGACCCGACTCAAAACGAGTTTAAATAAAAAAAAAAAAATCGAATCGCGATCCGATCCATGAGCAAGTCTACTCTCAACCGTCTTTGTAATTATAAATGCATTTTAAGCCTAATTCCTATTAGTCATCTACCAATTTCTTCTCAAGAGAAAGACAATTAACTAACTTCTCAAGAGAAAAACAATTAACTAACTTGATCGTTAAAGGAAATTGATCGGACCAATGACTGTCTGCCGCCTCACTGTTTGTTTCTTCCTCTGTAGATTTTCACTAGCTGAACACTGAATATTCCTGTTAATTTTTGAAACCTCCTTTCAACATCTATTAGTATCACTAATTAAATGACACCAACTCAATCAATAAAAATACCAAAAAATTATTAAATATTGAAAAATTAAAAATTAAATAAGGATATTTATGTCTTTTAATATTTTATATAATAATTTTCTTATAAAAAAATCTAGTTACTTTTAAAAAAACTACTATTTTTAAAAAAAAATTATCTACTTGCGAAAATTATCTACTTACAAAAATTATCCATTCTTTTTTATATTTAATTATTTTAAAACATAATTTATTATATTTTAAAAAACATAATTTTGAGTGTATGGAATTCTAGTAAAAAAAATGTGCTTATTATGTGAAAACTGATTCTATCTTTAGAGGCTGGTATATGAGATTTTCAATTTTTGTTGGAAAAAGATTTTTTTCCCAAAAAAGTTACAAATCATTTAAATCAAAACGTCAAATTTAATTAGATCTATAGATTTAATAAATTACGATCGCAGACACGTTTTCGATTGCATCGTGTTTATCAAGATTATTGCGATCATGACGGTCGAGAATTTTTTTTTCCTTTTGCACAACTTACTGTAAAATGGAATAATTATAATTATAATCATAAAAATTATTTTTTAATAATTTTTAAAATAGTTTATTATAGAAGAATAAAAATATTCACAAGTTGTAAATTAGATATATATACATATAATTTACGATAATAAATTTAACCGTTACAGACTATTAATAATTCATACTCCAATTACTATGAATATCGATGACGAAATAAATAAAAATTATAAAATAACGACCGTAACATTGCATTCACATCTCGACAATGCGGGATGGAAATGAGAGAAAGCAGTGCACTGAATTTTATGAGAGGCTTTGTAGGTAATTTGCATTAAGAGGTCTTCATTGTATTTGTAGGCATTCATCTTTGCTGAGTTTGTGTGTGACAAATGATCTACTAAACTAACCCGAAAAAGGAATCGGCTAGAGACACGAACAACTCTTTGTCTAGCTCTTTATTTTGGTTATCTGCAATATTTAAAAAATCAGATGGGAGAACAAATTGATGAAACCTTTTTTTACCGATTGAATTGATTCGACCAATCAGACTGATTGAACCAACAGATTGTATTTAAAAAGTTTTAAATATTAAATAAGTAATTTTAATATTAAATAAATATTAAATATAGTAAATATTTAATAAAAATATGTATTTGATTAAATAATGTGATCTTTATTCAAGAGGTTAAACTTAAATATTCAAATCTTAATATATATAATAAAATTTTAAAAAATAAATTTAAAATCAGTTTTTTTGGTTTTTTTTGCCGGTTTTTTTTTCTGGTTCAACTAAATTTTCATCGGTTTAGACAATCCCCAATTTTATGATATGTATGGAACCGAATAGACTATCGATTTTCTGTTCAAACGGTTCGATCAATCAGTCCGATTTTTTTAACATTGATTATCTGCTATATGGGTACAAACAACAATAGAGATAAACAAATTAGAGCTCCATAGTTATGAACAGAAAAGTGTGAAACTGGGGGAGCATGGTGCTTCAAATCTTGTTTTCCATGTGTTTTCCACTGAATCTTGTTTCTTTCCGAAAGCTTAAATAGTCCAAGCAGTCAGATTCAGCTAAGGAATGAGTAAGCAGAGCAGATGCACATAAAATCAGCAATCATCAGCAATAGAAGAAAAGAACTCTTTCTTTTCTTTTCTTTTTTCGATATTTAACATCTTCAAACAGAAAGTCTAAATCAATTTCTAGGAAACCTGTGAAATTCCATTTCCCGATTATGGCTATCACAACAAATTAATCAAAATGGTTACTACTTACTACTTTACTCCTGCTGAAGCCATCAAATCTTCATACTCCGGATCACTTTCCTGTTTTCTTGCTTTTGCTTTACCACCTCCCTGGTGTTGAGAAACCCCAGGAACAGAAGTAGGAGAGAATGGATCATAAACTTGCTGTCCAGTAGAATGACCAGACGGAGGCCTAGTAGACTGCAGGAAAAGACCGCCGGCAAATCGTGGGTTTGGAGACGTGAAATTTCCCGGCCTAGTTGGCAGAGCTGGGTAGTGCTGTTGATGTTGAAAAGATTGCCCTGGCCTGGAAGGAAAGGAACCAGCCATATTGGGTGTTTGGGGAGATGGAACAAAGTTTCTCAATCCCATTTGAGAAACTGGAGCTGTATTAGCAATGGGACCGGTGCTTGGGAACGCTGGAGGTCTGGGTGAAGCATACATGGCATTCAGTGAAGAAGATACGTGAGTTTGTGGCAAACCCATCTGGTTGCCACTCTGTGGCCTAGGAAGCACTTGCATTACAGGTTGGGGAGTAGAATTGGGCACACCAAACTGGAAAGATGGTGCATGAGGTGCTTGCAGTTGAACCACTGATCTGGGGGCTAGAGCATGTGGATTTGCAGCCTGATTGCCTGGTCTTGGAACCATTGGTGAGGCTGGGCCCTGTGTTTGGTGAGGTTGAAAAGTGAAACCCCCAGAACTCGAATGTTGTGGTCTTGGAGCTATTGCTGCAGGTTGATTTATGGGAGCAAAATTTGCCATGTTTCCAGAAATTCCTCCTGGCAGAGATGATGATAATGACATGGATGGCACTGGTGAGATAATTGGTCTAGATAACATTGCAGGATTTCGAGATGGACTCGGTGATGGTGCCATGGAAATGACAGGTAAAGAGGATTGCATTGGTGTTGGTGCAGGCATAGGTACTGACACTGCTGTTGGACGTAAAACAGCTGATAATGCAGGGGAAGACCCTAGTGGAGGACCAGGAGCAAAAGACAAGGAAGGATGGTTAACAGGCACACCGGTTAGCCGAGGACCAGATTGCCCTGTTGGAACTACAGGATGTGGCACCTGGGAAAAAATTACAGGTGGAGCCAGTTGCCCAACATTGCTCAGACCTCGGAAGGCAGAAGTGCCTGACCAGCCAGTGGAGCTTCCTGCAGGTACCTCTGGCTGCTCTTTTAGCAGTCTTGATGAAACACTTGATGCAGTTTGGGGAAACAAAGGCATCAACGGTCTTGTGCCAGGGAGTGGCCCCAGAGCTTGAGCCTGGCTTCCAGTAAATGGTTGTGAAGATAAAAAACTAGGTTGAGTTGATGGAGGATTTGGATTTGGATTTGAGACAAGAAAATTTCTAGGAGGGCCAGTATGACCCAAAGGATGCATCTGAGGCATATATGGCTGTGATAATACTTGTCTTGGCAGCTGTGTGCTGGATGAAACAAGGGATGAGTTTTGAATAATTGAGTTGTATCCAGCAGCAGGAGCTGGTCGTGGCCCAAAGAGTGAAGGCAGGTTTAAAGGTCGGGACTGTGCAGGTATAGAACTGTTGAGATTTGGTGCTGAAAAATTCAGCGGTACAGGGCTGGTAGGGAACCATGAATTGTGGTATTGAAATTGACCTTGCGGAGAAGCTAGCGTAAGTTGTGGCACTTGCTGATTTAAAGCAGCATCAGTCACACATGATACAGCTGTGTCCGGCGTTTGACTAAGAACATTCACATCATTCCCAGATATTGTAGGCACCGAACTAGTACCTAAATTTCCCTGCAGAAAAGGTATGAATGGTTATTTTCATAATGCAGGAGCGAACACCATAAACAAAAAAAAGTAAATAAATCACACATAAGCAGCAACAGTAAATAAATATCATTTCTTGATCTTTTTCTCGGCGAGTTTTTCTTGATGTTCAGAGTGATGAAACTCACTGATATTGAACTAACTAGCAACTCAATCAGTGCAACTGCTTCATCAACTTTCTCAAAGGTGTCAGCTGATAGATGAACATACAACTCTTCATAAGCATCTTGGGTTTCATTACCATCAAGTGAAGGAATTTCAACCTGACAATGAAAGACTAGCTATAAGTCAATAATGCTTCATTTAAGCATTCTTGAAGCATATATTTAAGGTAGATCTTTCTTAAGTGAGAAAATAGAAAAAGGTTTAGTTCAATTAACTTAGATGAAGCTATTTTCTCTCGGTCCAAAGAATTACCTTCTCTCTAGCATTTGCTTTAATGCCATAAACTTGTACTGTAGCTCCAGTTTCCTGATTTGCAGGATGAAAAGTAAATTATAAATTTTCTCCTCAAGAACAGCATATCATATATATGTAGATACGTTATACATATATACATATGTATGACCGCATATATATGTTCACACACTTACAAGTAGAGACGAGATCTTTAATTGGTCTCAATGACCTTCAATAGTACATCAGTATCAATAGAACAAAATAGCACAAACAAATACTTACCTTTTCTAGTCGCTTCTTAGTATCACTTCCAGGACCAAATATTAGACCAGCAAAATTGCATCCAGGATATTCTTTCACCTGCAAAGCTAATATACTATCATAATGTTCAAGTGTTTTATGCACATAGTGAGAGGATGGAAGGAATTAATTAATTTTTAGAGAGAGAATAGCTTTGCTATGAAAGTCAGAACAAATTTGAAGGTTTCCATAACAATCCATTATAGCAATTAACCCAGTCAGATTTGTTTCATTTTGGAACAATTGACACAAAAACACCACAGCTTCTCTGATGATAACATATGAGCCGTAAGCATGGCAGCCTTCTTAATCAACATATTATCTACTCTATTGTGATACTACCATTAGGTTAATCAAGGTTGAAAGTGTCCCACAATGCAACTTTCGACAAAGGAACAAATACAGGGCAAGTGCAATGAGGGTCAAAGTCAAAAATTTTGGCATTCGGTGGACGACGAGATAGACATAACGCATATATTTAATTTGATTATAATTAAATTAAAAAAAAAACAATAACAAAAACAAAAACCATGTTAAATTCAAATGAAATAGTAATCTGAATGAATGAAATATATATATATATATATATATATGTGTGTATATATATATATATATATATATTCTTTTGACAAGTAAAAGAATATATAAATTTCAAATATTATAATTCATATTGTATTTATAAAGGACTGAATAAAAACTGAAGTCTAACTAATATTTTTCTTCAAAGGTACGATAGAAGTTGCAAAAGTTTTAAGACACTAAAGGACTGATGGGAAATAAAAGAAGAATAAAAAAAACAAACATTACATGTCCAACCAGTATCTTAGGTCAATGACCCTATCATTTTCTGCTAGAGTTAACAATACAACAGCATATCTTTCTTGTTATATCAAGAATACACTTAGGGCTGAGTAACGTATCTTTCACTATTTAGCTTTTTACTGAGACCACATATATCACTAAGTCATCACTTTCATCCGATATTCTGTAGTTTAAAACAATGATATTTAATTCTTCCGTGAAACTTATAATGCCTAACCATGATATATTACAAAGAGAAATAATCTGAATTCCAAGTTTTCAAAACCAAATTAGTCCAATTATATTCAATTCTATTTGACCCAGCTTATTCCACTTCTATGAAATTTGCTTTCAGTATTTATCATCCAAACTAGAACTAACATGCTGGTAAAGTAGAGAGGGATATTTAGATCAAAGGGGATGTATGTATAGAATCCAAATGCAGAAATAACAAATGCGAACCTTATTATGCACTACAAATGCTGCTTACTAGAAAAAAATTCAAATATGTCAAACTCAACAAAGTTTTCAATAGAACTTTCAACTGCAAAATTGCCATTAATTACTTAAATATATTGTTTCTTTCAACAGTACAATTAAAAATGCAGGAAAAGGGTGACATAAGAGAATTAGATGCAGTAATATGTCAGCATAAAAATGGGCTTACAGGAATAGGAACTGTTGCCTCTTTCAATAAAGGTTTATAATCTGCTGGTGCTTTGTAACTTGGATTCAGTTTTAGTATTTCACCTAGAAGTCCAAAAAAAGCATGGTGAAAAACTGAATAAATTGGAGAAAGAGAAAAATATATCATCTGGCAAAAGCTGTCAAAGTTACCAATAGCTTCCCGTCTTTCAATCTCCAAAAGTTCTGATTTCTACATTTACAAATTCTAAGTAAGTTGGTAACATAAAATGCCCCATAAAACAATACAATAAAAAGAAATTAACAGAGGATGCAATATTAACTGTATTTCTACCTCACTTTCAAGTTGAGTATCAGAAGAGCTTTTAACCATATTCTGAGCAGCTAATGATGACTCTTCAGTATCCCCAACATCCAGATTTCCAGACTTCAGCTGCTGTGTAATCTGGTCCACCCGAGTCTGCTCAAAATTTGGACCACCACAGAGGCAGTAATATCACTTAATGGCACCTGGAATGTGAAGTTTCCATGCTAGGAAATCACAAAGAGGACACTGACATTTTAACACCCAATCGGATAAGGGAAATGTTCAATTGCCATCAGATGAGCAATATAAATATTCCTCCCACAATCCAGGGCTACAAATGCCTACAACTCACTACTCAAGATAGTTTAAACTTGTTGAAAGAACTTCTAACAATTGACACTTAAAAGTTCAATATGCACTTGCAAAGAATAGACCAAATACCTGATAAGCTAAGGCTCTACCCCTTCTGACAGCAGCATCCTGTGTCAGATCAGGGCCCCATTTTGTTTTCCTCTGAATCTGGTCCATATTATCTTCATTGGCAGTAGCATTTCCTCCGGGTTTTTTACCTCCTCGGAAGATAGGAACCAATGAACCTGACAATTTATTTTTTGGTATAACAAAGCCAGTCTTTGCAGCAAACCTTGAGACCTTTGGGCCCGTAGTTGATGCTGTGGACGAAGTAGTTGTTGCAGACATGTTGACAACGAGAGGTCCAACAGCAGATGTCTGGTCAATCTTTGTACTAATCCTGTACTCTCAACAACTTCCTACAGCCCCTGACATATGTATGTCGCATATAAAATTAGTCAAAGTTGAGCAGGAATCCACTGATACTGTCAGTTGTCAAAGAAAAAGGGGTGAAAAAAATTGCCAACTACTGATGATAGAAGGAAAGCAGATAAAAGAATTTTTTGAGCAGTCAATTCTTCATTTAGTCTTAATGTAAAATCTTATAGTATGATTCAATAGCTACAAGACTTCAAGCCAAAGTAGAGGCACTACTTAAGATTAAAAAGTCAGCATTTAATGTGTGTTTTCCCTTATATGGATTCGCTGTTGGACCTTGAGCCTGGCAAAAGAGAGCTAACGCAAGAGAACTTGTAACATGAAAAACAAAACCTTCTACAAGAAAGATGCCCATCTATATTACTGATATAATTGCCAATTTTAAGAGCTTTAAGCAAGGACTAATTTTAACACTGTGGAATTGCACATAGTTCTAATTTCTAAGAAAATAGTTTGCAATCAACCCAAGTATTCTCCATAAAACAAAAGGTAACTGGAAGAATCTTATTGTTTCAAATGCTAAAAAAATTATTGTTCAGTATTATTCAAAAGCTGTCCAAGGTTTTAACAGTATCCTATAACCCTTAATCCAAATACCCAAAAAGGGACTAATCAAATTCATTAACTTGCCGGAAGCCAGAAGTCTTTTCTTTTTTTCTTTTGAATGGGGAAGGGGGATTTGAACTAGCTCTGTAAGCGGGATAATGCATCTACCATTGTGACAAGTTCTTGATAAAAATTCAACTGTTTAAACTTGTAATAGAACACATTACAAACAAGCAACATCAAGCAGTACCCATAATCTCCAATTCTCCATTCCTACAAAAATCAGAACCTATCAAGTCCAATCAACCGGTTTTTCTTCGAATCTCAAACCATTTACGGGGAGTCCAAATTGATTCAAACCAACAAACAATGGAAAGCAGTGTAAACCAAAGCAAATTTACTGATAAATGCCTTCTTCAATGATCAAAGTTACTGACCAAAAAAAAAAAATCAAAGGGCAGAAGAAAAAAAAAAAAAAAAAAGGCACCACAAACATAATCAAATTAAAGCAGAAAAAAATAAATGAATAAATAAATAACATGGAAATGAACATGCTAATATAATTCCTCAAAATATCAATATTATTTTCTTTCCCCAAAAAAAAAAAAAAAGATTTTGTAAGAGCATTTAAAAATGAAAATTATATAAACAGAGTTGCATACAACTTCATGGCCGCATAAACTAGTGGGTTAATGGAGAAAACTTTCCCAAAGTAAAAAGAAATCTTCAATTTTCATTTTTTGTGTTTACATTTGCTCAGATATCTACCAAACAGAGGATAAGAAATAAGAATCCCAAACTTAAGAAATAAGAATCCCAAACTTAATACGTGCTTAACAGTGTAAAATTAGATATGGAAAAGGTATGGAGAGTACCTAGGGTTTTAACCGCAGAGGAGCTTGAGCTTGAAACGATGCGCTTTCAAGTTTAACTGAGCGCAGAGAGAGAAGCGAGGTGTTAAGCAGGAAAAAGAAAAACGTTCTGAAGTTTGATTAGCCAGCGATCAGCAAAGGTGACTGGTTATGGCTGATGATGAGTGAAAATGGGCCGCAAAATGCCCCAATTTTACCAAAACTAGGATGGGAAGTACATAGGAGTCGAGTCCATTCGGTCTAGACCTGCTCATGGCCGGGCCAGATCGCGACTCAATTTTTTTTCATGATTTTTATTCAGATCCAGTCTTGAACCAGGTAGGGCCGGCAGATCCGAATTTATTATTCACAATATTAAAAAAAATTATTATTTTATATATTTTTATAATTAAAATTAAATAAAAAAATATTATTTTAATTAAAAAATACTATTCCGGACCGGATTAAAAATATCCTGCCCAGACCAAGCCCAATAAGGGCCTGGGCTACTCGGCCCATGAGTAGGTCTAATTCGGTCTTGGGAGTGTTGAATAATTGGATTATTATTTTTTTATGAAAATAATTGGATTATAGAAGCAAATTTATTCTAATATTGATTTTTTTTTTAATTTTTAAAATACCGATATTTTGAAATTATGTACCAAAATGTTCTTGTTTTTAAAAACGTTAGGAAGTATATGGCGACTTCCCAATTAGAAATTTTTTTAAAAAAATAAAGCACAAAAGTCGTCATCTGATTTGGCAACTTCCGTACTATATTTTTTTAAAATATTTGTTAAAACACAAGGGAAGTCGCCATCCTAGATTGCGACTTCCCTGTGTAAAATTTTTATTTTTTTTTTTAAATGAAAGGAAGTCGCCACCTAATGTTGTTCTTCATGAAATGAAGAACAACATTTTTATTAATATTAAATAAAAAATTTATAATTTATAATTTTAAAAATAAAAATTAATAAATTTTAAATTTTATTTAAAAAATTAAGAAAATAACATTTTACAAAAAATTTAAATGATATTGATAATTTATCGTAATATCAATCGGATTCTTTCAACTCTTATTCGTAATGAAGTAGACCTCTAGGAGAAAGACCAACCAAAGCGTTGTGGATTATGCAGGAATGAAGGTCATAGCCGTCGAAAATGTTTTTATCAATTTGGTACATTGGGAGAGAGTTCGCATCAACTATAATACCGTTATACATATAGTTATTTTATACATACCGTTAAAAAAATATAAATTATATACATACAGTTAAAAAAATATAAAAATTGTATAAACAAATTTTATATAAAAAAATTCCCTTGCCCAAGCCCATTACGGGCCGGGGCCGGATAGACCTGAAAGTCAGTTTCACTATTCAAAAAATATTAAAAATATATTTTTATCTTTATATATTTATATATATTTTATAATTAAATTTAAATAAAAAAATATTTAATAAATAGTAATTCGGGTTAGGCTGGGCCTGCCCGAATTAAAAAAACACTTGTCCAAGCCCGGCCCAATACGAGTTGGTTGGTCTTTCTCCCGGAGGTCTATTTCACTATGAATACGAGTTGAAAAAATCCGATTGATATTACAATAAATCATCAATATTTTTTAAAAAATTTGTATATTGTTATTTTTTAAATTTTTTATTTAAAAATATAATTTGTAAATTATTATTTTTTTAATTTTTTTTAAATTATAAATTATATATTTAAAATTTATTATTTAATATTAAAAAAAATGTTGTTCTTCATTTCATGAAGAACGACATTAATGAAGGGAAGTCGCCATTTGGGACTGCGACTTCCCTTGTGTAAAAAGCAAATTTTAAAAAAAAAAATATAACACTGAAGTCGCCGTATTAGATGGCGACTTTCGTGTTTTTTTTTTTTTAAAAATCTACTTGGAAAGTTGCCATTTCATATGGTGACTTCCCAACGTGTTTAAAAACAAGCGTATTTTTGTACATAATTTTAAAATATCGGTATTTTGAAAATTAAAAAAAAAAAAAAAAAAAAAGCAATATTGAAAAGATTTGCCGATTATAGACCTATCTAAGGGCCGGACTATTCATCCAAGCTCAAAAGTTTGTCCAATATTTGGAAAAGCTTGAACAAAAATAAGTCCAAAAAAAGGAGCTTGGATACAAAATGAGACTTGTTTAAAAAACGATCGAGTTTTGGACATGACATTTTTTGCTTAGGCTCGACCCGTTTTATTATTACTGATGCACTCAAAAGAGTATATCTTATTTAACCTTGCACTTATAATAATCAGTTGTTAAGTATAATAGTTAGCAAGGGTCGAGCCCACTGGGATTGGATTTTAATTTATATGTTATTAGTTTATAACTTCAGTTTAAAGACAATAAAGGAAAAAAGGTTTTTTTAAATAGGTGAAAGTAAAGCAAATCAGAAAAGTAAAATTCAAATAAGTAAGAGAAAATCAAATATGAGAGAAGTATGATTAAGATTTCATTCTCCACCACTAAACAATATTAAGAATCAATTTCGGACCTATCAACATCAATTATCTATCAAAATTAACAACCGTAAATAACAACCTCCCGTGTTACCCCAATCCTTCATTAATTCATCGTTAAATAGGACAAAAGCTACTATTTAATCTCTAACTACCAAACAACCTAGGATAAACATCTCTAAATTTAATTTGATAGCGGCTTTATGATGAGAAAGATAGGTTGATCTAAGCAACAAAAGCATAAACATGAATTGTTTAACTTAGGTTATGTTCCACTTTGCAATTAGCGAAAACTTGACCATAATCATTAATCATAAATTGCCACTATTGAATAGGAAATCAAGACAAGCTACGTATCATGTCTCATAAGCTAGTATTAGATAATTATCAAGATATATCTAGTGTGCACCCTAAACAAATCAAGACAATATCATGAACAATTTTTATGGAAAAACATAAGCAACTTTGATAGAAAACCAATGATAGATAGATTCTAAAAATTAATTACAAAATATGTCTAGGGCTTTGAAATCACTCTTAACTAAAAAGGACTTTAGCCTTGCATAGGCATAGATAATATATACATAAAACTAAAAAGAAAATAAGAGAATGGAGAAGAAGAATGATGATCCTTGAGTCTCCTAAAAAGATATCTAGTTTGTGGCTCAAAATATGGTATTTATAGAGGTTTAAAACATTGGGAACAAATCCTTGCCGCACAAGTAAGTTAGGAGGCAGAAAATTGCATTTTTTTTAGGGTTTTCAGACTTTTTCACGAATCTTGGGTGCCGCGGCGCCGAGCTTCTGCCAACACATTTTGCTGCTGCATCATCTCGCACTTCTTCGGCTGATTTGGATGACCATTTATTATCCAATTTAGGCGTATAAACTACCGTTGAAAAGGTATTCAAGTCATATTCAAAAGTCAAGAAGGAAGTTTCTTTAAATAAAGATTTGACATCATGTTTTCCTTGCAACAAGCTCCGGAGGTCAAATTTGCATTCTTGCTTGGCAACAAGAAATTAATCTTTTTGACTCCCAAGTCTTCTTCCATCTTGTAATTATGATTTTGTATGATCTTTACCATCATTATTGACATCTTTTCACTTCATTCTCCTAAATATATCTAAAATTCAAAAACATAATATAAGTAATCAAAATAAAGATCAAAAACATAACTAAAACTAAGAATAGAAATGGCATAAAATGTGTATTTTATGAGCTTATCAATTACTAATATAGATTTTAGGAGGGATCGATCCTTTTTACGTAGAGATCGATCCCTCTGTTTATAAATTTGAGTAGGCTTGTACGATCCTGGATAGTGGTTTTACATGACTGAACTAGGCTTGGGCATAATTTTTGCCTATATTTTCGGTCGAGCCAAGCCGGGCTTGCAAAGAGGATATTTGTTAATATGGGACCTAAGCCCGATCTGAACCCAATCCAGCTTGACCCATAAGCACCTCTATAGGGATAGTGAAATTCAGTCCGTCCAACGAATTCACACCAATCCGCTCCAAATGGGGAGGGTTTTTTTTTTTTTTGAAAAGTGGGGGCAGGGTCGAGTGGGTTAGTTTTGATAAATGCTTACTCCGTTCCGTCCGCTTTTTAAAATTACTATTTTACCCCTTAAAATATTTTATATTTCTCTTTATATTTTTAGTATATATATATATATATTGGATTTTGCTAACAAGTATCCTAAGGGCACTTTTTAAGGTTACTATAATAATAATATCTTCATTCAATATAATAGAAATGATGAATAAAATTTTCAACTACAGCATTTAATATAATGTTATTACTATAAATAGTATATTAAGTAACCTTAAAGAGTGTTCTAAAGGCACTCGTTAGCAAAACCCATATATATTAGATACATATATATATATTAAAATCATATATATATATATACTTTTAGTGTATACATATATGTATATTATATATACTAAAATTATGTTGATGAATAAATTATAATTTTTTTTACAATAATAATTAATAAAAAATGGGATGGAGTCGTTATGGATGTTACCGACATCTATAGAGGTGGAGGTTTTCAACATCTATGCATGAATAGAGCAGAGGTGGATAAGACAATCCCCACCCCCTGCTTCATTGCCATCCCTACCTAGAGGTGTGCAGAAGTCGGTTAAACCGACTTACCCGATCGAAATTCACATAATTCGGTTGAATCGGTTCGGTTAAATCGGTTTTGGTCATGATCGGTTAAATCGGTTTTGGTCATGATCGGTTAAAGACGTCAGTTTATTCGACTAATTCGGTCGGTTTTCGATTTCTAAAATGAATAACCGAACCGGTCGATTTAACCGACATATAATTATATAATTTTTAAATAAATTTATATTATATATTAATAAATATATAATAAATATAATCTAATATATTAATCTAATTAGAAAACAATTTCCATATTCTCCAGCAACAATCCCTTATTTCTTTGAAACTTTTTCTCCCATGCGCTTCTGCTTTTTCCTCTCGCCTCTCACTCACTCAGTCTGCTGCTATCTCCTCTTTTTCTTCCTTCTTTTTATTTTCTAGTCAAATTTAAACCATATAACTTTGCTATTATCTTTTCTTGGTCTGCCGCCATCCACTTGAAAGTTGAAATCTCATAAGAACTTTATAACCTAACAAATCACCACACGCAACCACCACCCACTTTGACACTTTAATTCATGAAGACCACCACACAGCCACCCACCAGCGTCCAACAGCCTTTGACGCCAGCCATTGAAGAAGCCCTGCACCGTGAGCCAAACTCGTGAAAGTCCTAGTTCAGCCCTCACCATGAGTCACCTCCATTTCTCCCATTTTTTCTTTGTGTTTTAGATTTCAATAAGAAAAGTTAATGCCATTTCCCTTTTGCAATTGAGAATGTAAGACATCATATATGCAATTTAATTGAATGCTTGCTAGGGGAAAAAATATGGTAATTGCTTTTTCTTTGGCAAAACCCCTTTTTTCATATGAAGCTGGTGACAAAAAAAAAAGTTGAAAAATACAAAAATCGATGGAACCGACCGAACCGATCGAACAAAGTCGATTTCAGTTAATTTCGATTATTTATGTTATGTCGGTCAATTTCGGTTATTTTTTAGGGGATGTCGGTTAAGTCGATTTTCAATTTTTTTGAACCGAACCGACCAACTGCTCACTCCTATCCCTACCTCTATTGAATTATTATTATGTCCTCTAGTTATGAAGTTTTTAAATTTAGTAAGCCAGTTTATAGCATTGTCACATATAAATTTTGTATCTTAAATTGGCAATCGAAAATTTAATGTTTGAATTAAAGGGAAATTTTTGCTAAAACTTAAGTTCGAAGGTTGATCGACGCTGAACAGTGTTGATCAACCAAGATCACAATCGAAGGGCACTCCTCCTTAATGTCGACCAGCTGCCAATATTTTTTATTTTTATCTCTCTTAATGGAGGGCTAATAGGATATTTCAAAGGGGCTCGAGGAATTAGACAAGGGGATCTCTTATCCCCTTATCTATTTGTCATTGCAATGAATGTCTTCTCAAATTTGCTTGATGCTGGAGCTAGTCATGGGTTGTTCAGCTTTCATCCAAAGTGCCATAGAATACAACTTACACAGTTGTGTTTTGCAGATGACCTACTAATTTTCTCCAAAGGCAACTTGGACTCTATTGTAGGTTTGCAGTGTGTTCTTCATCAGTTCTATTCATTCTCAGGATTGCAGTTGAACTCAGAAAAAAATGAAATTTTTTCAACTGGTATTACCCCTACCAAGCTCAAAGAGATTCAAGACTTTACTGCGTTTAAGATAGGGAAGCTCCTAGTGAGATACTTAGGGGTTCCCTTGATCACAAGGAGACAATCTGAGAGAGACTGCTCCCTACTTCTTGAGAAGACCTCAGCTCGGATTAATGGATAGGCGGTCAAGACACTTTCAATGCAGGCAGGATGCAGTTGATCCAGTCGGTTATTTTCGAGGTGTAGAACTACTGGTGTAGACATTTTGTGCTACTAAAGGCTGTCATAAGGAAAATTAACCATATGTGTTCTAGCTTCTTTTGGAAAGGGCAAGAAGGCACTTCAAAGGGGGCTCGAGTTAGTTGGAGTAACATATGAAGTCCAAAGTCAAAAGGTGGACTGGGGTTGAGGGAAACACTAGTTTGGAATCAAGCCTGCATACTACAGCACATTTGGTCTATCCTAGTCCAGGCAAGATCACTGTGGATTGCCTGGATCAAAGCCTATGTGCTAAAAGAAAGATCTCTGTGGCAAGTTCAAATAACCCAAAGCTGTAGTTGGAGTTGGAGGAAATTACTTAAAATGAGGAATATTGCCTTTCAATTTACCATGCAACAGAATGGTGAACTGGCCAGAAATATCAAGTCACAAGGGTATGGAATGAGTTGAGGGCAAAAGATGACGAAGTTAGTTGGCACAGATTGATCTGGTACCCCTTTCACATTCTCAAGCATTCTCTGGTCTCTTGGATGGCAATTCTCAACAGATTTCCAACAAAGGATAGGCTTATCAAGAGGGGTTATGGTTATTGAGGGATGTTATGTCTTCTACCATACTGAACAGGAGACAAGGAATCATTTGTTTTTTGAATATGGGTTCTCCAAGGTTATGGGGAGAGATTCTTCATCTTTGTCAACTCCAATGATCAACAGGAGATTGGAACACAGAACTTGAGTAGGCAACTACCAGGCTGAAGGGGAAGGCTCTGATTTCTATCCTGGTACAGATAGCATGGAATGCTTATGTCTACATGATTTGACGAGAAAGGAACAATAGGCAATTCAGGAGCTCCCAAAACAACAAACAAGAGATCATTGGAAGAATAAAGGAGGCAATAACATCAAGGCTCTCAAGTGCAAAGGCAGTAGTGGCAAACTCAGTTAATGCAAGTCTATGTGCAGCTTGGGGAATCACTAGTCCATTGACAAACTAATAGATATACTTGCTAGTCATAACTTAGTTGTTCAATTTGCAGGTGGTTGTATTGCTAGCTTTAGGCTAGTTGACAGATAGAATTGATAGTGTTCAAATTGCAAGTGGTTGTATTGCTAGCTGAAAATAGTGTACTGGTAGCAGATTTCTTGCTTCTTAGATAATGCAAAACAATTTATCCAAAAAAAAAAAGATGAATATAGTTTGATTTTTTAAAGTTGAATAGATTTTGAAAAAATCATAGTATTGATTGATACTCACGTGCTGAATTTTGAGATAATTCGATTTTCTTTTAATTATTACATGAGAAGATAATCCTTACTAAAATTATCACTTCCAAATGATAAATCTTGAATTTTTTAAAAATCATAACTGTTCATTTTTTTTATCTCACATTCATTCTACCCTTTTATATATAAATATTTATTTCCGTTCACATTTCTATACAACTTAGAAATAAAAAATCTTCTCTTGTCTTTTTCTAGTCCTCTCCTATCGATATCACTTAGATTTGGCAATTTGTATATTCGTGCCATGTCTTATATTTTTTTATGTGTCATTCGTGTAAATATAAATATAACATAAATTATTAAATGTGTCAAAATTCTAAACACAAATATAATATGTGTATTAAACGTATCATATTAATTGTATTTAAACATGATGAGAATAATATAATTGCAAGCAAGATGATAAATTTAATGCCCTTTTATATAAGCCAAATTGAGGAACTCTCATTTGCTTTTGTTTACACTCTTATCTCTTTCATTTATCTCATTACATATTCCCTCTTTACTAAATTGATTGTCAGAATTTAAGCTAGGGACAGGCTCTGATCCCTCTCACTGCTTAGTATTGCATTGTCAAAAATTTCTCTCTTTTTTTTTATGTTTTTTATATTTTTTGGCTATGCGTTTGCAGTTTTTTTTTTTTTTTGAAAGTGATGGACAGGGTGGTTAATGGTGTTGTGGTGGTGGTCACAAGTGGCTTTTTTTGCTGAGTTGGTTTAGGGGGTTTTGGCATAGATTTAAATAGTGGCCGCAATGTGATGTTACGGTCGTTATTTTACGATTTCGGTCTTCTCCGTCGTTGATATTCACGGTCGATATTTACTGTAATTAACCGCGGTAGGATTCATTACGTCCTCAATCGTGATAAACGCGACGCGACAAAAAACGCATCCCTGACTGCAATTTAAATCTATAGATTTCGGGTTTGTAAAGGTTTATGGTGGAGGGTAGTGATGTGTGGAATGTAATTTCATATAGCGATGTGGTTTGTTAGTGATGGAGGCTGGTGGACAGTGATTTTTTCTGTGTATATGCTGCAAGCTTAGGCTAGTATTTTTTAGGTAGAACTTAGAGACATTTTCTTTCTCCCCCTTCAGGCTTAGTTGTTGTTGGGGTTTTTTTAATGAAGTTTCTTGGCTCTAATGGAGGGCTGGGATTAATGTGGTACAATTGAAGGGTTGGTATTTAGGTAGAAGAAGCCTAAAGGGAGGCGGGTGATAGGGTAGGGATGGCAATGGATAGTGCATATTCAGATATTTGCAATTATTCGATCTTGTTTTTTGTGGATTCGGATAAATTCAGATTCGGATATTATAATTACTATCCACAACGGATTCGAAGCGGATGCGAATATGAAACCAAGGATATCTATTATCCGAATTCGCATTACTTATACAGATAACGGATTTGGATATCTGAATCCGCTTACTTTTGCAGATTCGGATTCAGATATCCGAATCCGAATCCATTATCCGTTTATTTGAATTTAAAATTATTTTTTGTTTGATTTTAAGTTTTTATTTTTTAAAAAAAAATTACTTACTGAATTCGGATATTTAGCGGATTCAGATATTTGACGAATAATGTTATTTAATTCGGATTCGAATAGTAATATTCGGATTTAATGTGAATAATAAAGGGATTCGAATTTTAAAACAATTTTGCAAATTCGAATATTATAAAAAAAATAGATATCTGACTCGCTGTCATTGATAAGGGGACTCGTATTCATTTTTTTTTTTTTTTTTACTGTTTTCCTGCTGGTAGCAGGAGTTACCAGCGGGAGGAGGAGCTCCACTCCAATCTCATTTTTTCCTTTTCTTTAATTTTTTTTTTGTGTTTTTTAATTTTTTTCTTGGGCCTCCAAGCCCAATAAATCTTAATTAAAAGTCCAAATTTAAACAAACCAATTGATAAAAACCCAATTTAATGATAGGTCTGATTCAATAATTTTAGCTTAATTAACAAACGAGGTTCAAAAAAAGATTGGTCTGATTAACTAAACTGAGTCGAGTGACCAAAATTCCACAATAAGCTCAAATGATTAAAACGAGACCTGTTCAGATAATTAAATCAAATTATCATGTTAAATTATCCGAATAAAATTAGGTGTTTATGGAAATATTAAAAAATTCATTAAATATTTGTTATTACATATTAATATATTCTGAAAATTTTTTATTTATAATTTCATGTAAAAGCACAAATGAACTTCTGGTATAAACTAAAAATTCTAAAGTTTTGAGAACCAAATTCCTTACTTCTGCTTTTACAGTTAAAAAAAAAAACATTTTTGATCAGTTAAGCTAAACACCCACGAAAAATTAGTAACTGTGACGAGAAAAATATAATTATAATAAGCAAGATGGAAAATTTAATGCCCCTTTATATAAGCCAAATTGAGGAACTTTCCTTTTTTATTTAGTTTATACTCTTATCTCTTTCTTTTGTCTTACTACACTTGCCTTCTTTACCAACTTGATTGTTGCATTGTAGGAAGAGCTGTTTATGGTTCAATTCGGATTGGATTGGATCAAGTATGAATAGTTAAAAAAAATTGTTTGTCCAAAGCTCGATTTGATTCGTGGAGTTGAAAAAAATCGTTTTATTATTTAATATATTAAAAAATATTTTTATATTTTATTAAATAAATTTAAATAAAAAAATTTTATTAATTAAATAGTAATTCAAACTGGTTCGGCAAATCTAATTGCAAGTAACCAATTGAGTTTCAAGATTAATATCAAGTTCCAGATTTTAGCAACAACACAGTAATGGACAAAAAAAATTGATGAGAACTGAAATGACATATTTATAAGGATAAATAATATTAATAAGATTAACTTGAATTTAAAATGATTTAAATTTAAAATAATTTAATTTAATTTAACTTAAATTCGAACTTATTTAATTTTTACATGATTCAAAATAATTTAATCTAAAATGGCTCGAATCGGATCTGACTTACCCAATTATCATGACTAAAAATGAATTATGCTTCATCCAATTAGTCTATGTTTCAATATTAATTAGGAAGACAAATCCATTTCGGGGTCCAACATTAAGTTAATTAATTACTGTTTAATCACGGATTGATTCAATTGATCACGGATTCACTCAAAACAAAACCAACTACAAACTCTCACGGGCTTTCAAGCGTTTCAGATATGATTACTTTTTTGTCTTATTTGAGCAATAAATTTGATACTCCAAAGCAGCCATACATATGAATCAGGGACGGTAAAGGATATGGATAATAGGATATTTGTTTTTTTTTTTTTTAATATTTGATACGAATTCGTAAAATTGTATTAAAATTCGAATTTGTTTATTATCTGCATTAAATTCGAATATTATTATCCGAATTAAATAAGATTATTCTACGGATATTCGAATCCGCTAAATATCCGAATTCAGTAAGTAAAAGAATTCAAATAAAAAAATTAAATCAAACAAAAATTAATTTTAAATTCAAATAAACAGATAATGGATTCGGATATCCGAATCCGAATCCGCAAAAGTAAGCAGATTCGGATATCGGATTTTGATATCCAGATCTGTTATCCGCATAAGTAATGCGGACTTGGATAATGAATATCCGAGATTTCATATCTGCATCCGCTCCGAATTCGCTGTGAATAGTAATTATAATATCAAAATCTGAATTTTATCAGAATCCGTAATATCAGAATTCGTAAAAAACAGATCGGATAATTGCAAATATCTGAATTCGCACTATCTATTACCATCCGTAGTAATGGAGCGGGATAGAGGAGGGAATTATCTTATTCATTTTCGTTTTATTTTTATTTTTATTTTTACATAGATGTTAAAATTATTCATTTTCACATACGTCGGTTATATCCATAACTACTCCACACTGTTCATGCAATTTTTTTATTAATTATTTTTAATTTAATATTATAAAAAATATATTATAATTTATTTATGAACATAATTTTAATATATATAATTTTTAGTATATATATAAATATATATAATATTAGTATACATATGATTTTAATATATATATCCAATATATATTAAAAATATAAAAATATATATATAATGTTTTAATGATAAAATAATAATTATAAAAAATAAAATGAAACAAATATTTATTAAAATCGTCTTGTTCTATCCGCCCACATTTCAAAAAAAAAATCTGCAATTCTGTGCAAAATCTATAAAGCGGATTGGATTTTGCATCTCTATACGGGACAAGAGTTTCATCTGAATATCCAGCTGGAAAAGACATCCAGTTTTGAGCTCCAACCAAAGAATATCGCTATTCTTTTCACTTCCCTGATCTAGACTCTAGAGTGCAATAAATTTTGTACAATATTTCATTTTTAATATTCAAAATATGTAGAATTTAATTTTTGAATCATGATTTTTTTAACATATTTTAAATTCATTTATTCAAAATATGTACAATATTTCATTTGAGTCCTGGAACTGCAGCCATTCAATAGGATTTGAAATGCCAAGGATCGAAAACCTCTGGGACATGGAACAATACTTTAATTTAATTAAGGTTATTCGTATCCTTTTTTACTACCAAGTAACAATAGTAAAAATCATCTTTCTGGGGATGTGAAGTGGTGGCGGACGTGATATGAGGATGTGCTGGAAGATCGTTGAGAGATCAATGCCTAGGAGAAACTAAATAAGAAGCTCAAGGAAAGGAACAGGTCCTACCTGAGAACGTTGTTTCTTTGTCCTATATTTTTTGTCTTGGGTATTGTATATATTATCAAAAATATATATATATATATATTTATAAAGCGTTTTAAATGATTCACAAAGGTCTAAAATTATGTAGTTTATATTTGTGTTGAACAACGAAGTTGGAAAGTATTTAATAAACCTCTAGAATGAAAATAGGCAAGAGGATTCGAATTCGTTTAAAGAATATTCGAATGGCAAGCTTAAATTAAAATCTATTACAAATTTACCTAAGGGATCAGAACACCTTGAGGAGGGGATTCGAATATCCTGCAGGATTCTGTGTTCTGTAAAATTTTGGCCTAAGGGATTCGAATAACATGTTCGAGGATTCAAATCCCTCATTTGAAAATTCAAAAATTAGTCCGTTGGACATGCTTTTTCATTTCAAAAGTTGTTATTCTTCACCAAAAACATGTCTAATCATGAAGGGGTATTTCTAACACCGGTTAGGACTTATAAATACTTCCTATAATGTTCATTTCATGCAATCTTACATAAACTTTACATCTAATTCTCTTCAAGAATCATTCTCTTCTTTCACTCTCTTTTGGTTCAAGGTTCATGTGTGTTCAAGAAAAACTTGAAATGCAATCTTGTTCTTCTTCGAGTAAGAGAGTTCATTTGCACCATAATGGGCAAACTATTATCCTAAAAAAAACCTAATATCCTAAAGAATGCTTCCTCGAAGTGCTTTGCCTGGAACTTTCTTCTTCTTCTTCTTCTTCTTCTTCTTCTTCTTCTTCTTTATTGTTCTTATTTGATTGCATTAGTTCAACCCATAATATACACATTGGATTGAAAGAAGTGATTTTAAGAGGGGTAGATAGGGCTTTGGATCGACGGAGGAAACGTTTTTCGACGGAAGAGGTTTCCCGTTTAGTCTTAGATTTACATTTGTTTTTAGAAGTTTTTGAGAAAATCTAGTCCGATAAAGGTGAAGAGGAGACCATGAGAAGTTCAAAGATGTTTTTAGTGATATTTTAACGACGACGATGAATGGTGATGTCAATGGAGAATTCAACCACTCTCGGGTTAATCAAGTTAATTAAAATTCAAGTCTTTCTAAGTTAATCAAAATTCGTGTCTTTTCGAGAAAAAACTTTAGGCTTTTTGGATTTAGGATTTGATCAATCTCAGGTTCAAGTTGTTGCAAGTTTGGGTTACTTCGAATTCGAATTGCTTTTAATTCCTATTTTTTCAATTTTCATTTTTTTCAATCAGTTCAAATCGAATTGGATTTAATCTCGAGTTAATCTCAACCATTTTTCAGATTCGATCAGATTTTGACACGAATGAGCACATAACAGACTAGTTATCTACTATAATGAAAACTGTGTCCTGAGGGACTCAGTTGTCATTTAAAAAATTTTTTTTTTTTGTTTGATAGTGGAGGGACTCATTTGTCATTTTTTAAAAAGATTTTTGTTTTGTTTTGTTTGGTAGATAATTTGAGTTAATTAGTTAATCAGTTGTTGCAAGTTTGGGTTACTTCGAATTCGAATTGCTTTTAATTCCAATTTTTTCAATTTTCATTTTTTCCAATCAGTTCAAATCGAATTGGATTTAATCTCGAGTTAATCTCAACGATTTTTCAGATTCGATCAGATTTTGACACGAATGAGCACATAACAAACTAGTTATCTACTATAATGAAAACTGAGTCCTGAGGGACTCAGTTGTCATTAAAAAAAAAAATATTTGTTTTGTTTGATAGTGGAGGGACTCATTTGTCATTTTTTAAAAAGATTTTTGTTTTGTTTTGTTTGGTAGATAATTTGAGTTAATCAGTTAAATGATTTGAAAAAATAAAGTTAGTTACACCACTGATCACCAAAATATAAGGCATATTTTATATTAGTCCCAAATTTCAAAATGTAACAATCAGATCCCGATTTTATAATTTCGTATCAACTATCAATCTGGTCTGTCTGTTAGCACAACCGTAAAAATAAGCGTTAAATGACAGAGGGCATGTGACGTGTAAATTACAAAAATGACATTTGCTGATATGGTCCTTTTCTTTTTCCTTTATTCCTTTTTTTTCTTCAAATTTTATACTTTTTTCTCTTTTTCTTTATAATTAAATACAAAAAATAAAAAATAATTTATATTATAATTTGAATTAATTTTGTAAAAATAAAATTTATTTATAAACATATAAAATATTTTTTTAAATTAATTTTATAAAAAATATTTTTTATTTTATTTTATTTTGTTTTCTTTCCTTTTTTTTATTTTATCTTCTTTATAAGTAAACTAAAACATAAATAATAAATTATATTATAATTTAAATTAATTTTATAAATATTAAAGAATTTATAAAATATAAAATATTTATTTACATTAATTTTATAATTTTTTTATTACTTCTTTATTATATTCTCCTCTTTTTTCTCCTCTTTATAAATAAATACAAAAGATAAATAATAATTATATTATAATTTAAATTAATTTTATAGAAATTAATAATTTATAAAAATTAATAATTTATAAAAAAGATCAAATATTTATTTGCATTTATATTATAAAAATATTTTAAGTTTTTTACTTTTTTCTCTTTTTTTCCCTTTCTCTTTACTTATTTTATTTTTTTTTATAAAAATATAAAATATTTACTTTTTTCTCAGACAACCGACGGCAGGAATAGGAAAAAGAAGAAGAAAAAGAAAAAAAATTAAAAATTAAAAGAATTTGTAGTTTTTTTTTATTAGTGTTGTTTTAATTTTTATAATTAAGAAAAATAAAAGAAAAATAGAAAGAAGATAAAAAAAAAGTTGTAGTTTTTATTTTTTATTATTATTGTTGTTTTAACTTTCGATAGTTTATTATTTTTATAGAAATAAATAAATATATATTTAGTAAAAAAAATACATAATTTTATATTTTTATATATTAAAAAATTTATTAATATTTTTTATTATTCTCTTAACGATTTTTTTGAAAAAATATGATTTAATATAATCATAGTAGTTTATTTATCAAATTAAATTTAAAAATATTAAAAAATATAAAAATATAATATGAAAAAAAAATTAAAAAATTAAAAAACTATTAAATATTTTATTTTATTTTATTTTCATAAAATTACTTAAATATATTTTTAAAATATATATAACTCTCAACATACGCGCAGGTAAAATTACTAGTTGTGATTATTCTTCAGTTTGTTATCAGAGTAGAAAGCTAGGCTTGCTCACTTAAAGACAAATAATCCTCATCACATTTAAAGTCTGAAGACCCTCGAGTATATCACAATAATTTCAACTCCCACTGCCACCCACCACTTTAACGTCTCTCTTTCCCGATTCTCTTTATTTATTTATATATATATATATAATAAATCACTTTCATTAATATAAAATTAAATTAAATTTATATTTTTTTATATTTTTATATTTATTTAATTCAATTATCGTATATTATATTATATTCACGTAAATAATGCTGCACGTATAATTTTAAATGAATTAAAAATATTTAACTATTTATTCGATTTAAAAAAAATTTAATAATTAAATATATATTAAAAATAATAATATTTTCAATCGATGAATAAAAAATATCGAATGAATTTAAAATTTTACTCAACAATTAATTTATTAAAATATAAATTATATAAAAAATTAATTTAATTTTACATTAATTTAAATAAAAAAATTTTCCGTATAAAACTGAAGTTACAAGCCAGCCAAGCATAAAAAGCTGGAGCAGTCTCTTCTCTTTCTTTCGGTTCTCTCGTTTGTCTTTCTTTTTTCGTCCATCTACTTTCCCTTTCTTTCTTTCTTTCTAGTGGAAAATAATGGAGTCCAAACATGAAAGTTTGAGACTCTCATCCATCTTGCTTCTGATGCTGCTTGGTTTCGCAAAGTCTGATGTAAACCAAGACAAAACAGAATGTGCTAATCAGCTAGTTGGGCTTGCTCCTTGTCTCCCATATGTCGGTGGTCAGGCAAAAACCCCAACCATAGATTGTTGCAGTGGGCTCAAACAGGTGCTTGATAAGAGCAGGAAATGCCTGTGTGTCTTGATTCAAGATCGAGATGATCCCAGCCTTGGCCTCAAGTTCAACGCCACTCTTGCAGCCACTCTTCCCAACACATGTCGTGCCCCTGTTAACATGACAGATTGCATCTGTAAGTAAAACATAAATATATATTTTTAATACATTCAAAGCCCTCTTTTGCCAACAATCGTGTGTGGTTTGAGTTCAATGCAAACTCAAATATCCAAATACGGGTAATCCGTCCGACCCGTATTGGATTGGGTTGGATTTGGAAAGATGTTGTTATGATTCAAATCAATTCGATCTGAATTTAAATTTAATTATAAATATTAATAAAAAATATTTTTTTAATTTTTATTATTATTCGATTCATGAGACCAAAAGCCCACTCTTCTTTTATTATTTTTCTAATTTTGATTTTGCTTTCTATTTTGGCTGTGATTTCAGCCCTTCTGCACTTGGCACCCAACTCCCAGGAAGCAAAGTTATTTGAAGGATATCAAAAGCTGACAGAAGGGCATGCCAGTACCCTAGCTGCCACTGGTAACATAAACATCATCTCTTTACTAATTTATTTTTTTCCATAGATCAGTTGTTAATCACGGGATTTAAATAGCGTTCCAACATTTATTTTACGGTTTCGATTAGGGATGGCAATAGATAATAAAAAATTAAATATCCGACATTATTCGATTTGTTTTTTACTGATTTAAATAATTTATAGATTCGGATATTAAGCTTACTATCTGTAGCCGATTCAGATATGAACCATTGGATATTCATTATTCGAATCTGTTTTGATTTTTATGCGAATAGTGTTGGATATTCGAATTCGTTATTCGAATCCATTTTATTTATACCTATAACGGATTCAGATATCCGGATTCGATATCTATTTATATATTTAATTATTGTTTAATTTATATTTTTTATAAAAAAAAATTGATTTAATAAATTCGAATATTTAACGGATTCGGATATCTGACAAATATTGGATAATAAATGGATTCGAATTTCGGTTAAATTAAACGAATTCGAATTCAGATATTTATTATGTTAACAACAATGATACATACGACGTAATCGAAAACACGTCTGCAATTAATTGTATCCTATCTTATAATTCCTGATATATATATATATGTAGGGAACTCCACAAGCAGTGCTGCAGAGAAGAGTGATGGAGGAAAGGGAAAGAAGTGGGTGGGAATTGAAATGGCTTTCGGTTTCGGAGTTTCACTATGGATTTTCACTATACACCAAAACTTTGTCGTTTGATAATGGAATTTACAGGCAACTAAACAGTGGTCCATAATCATCAAGTTATTGTATTTTTATAATCTCTTTCGTTGTTTCTTTGTCTTGGTTGTATTTTTGCAATTATTTTCTTTCAACTCAAACTGTAATGGAAATCAAGGGGACCCATAGGGATTAATTCGATCGTTGCGATCAGATCTCAATCAAATTCAGGTCCTTAAATTTTACAATTAATATGACAGTGTGGTGAGTTCATCTTCATCGGAAGTTAACATTGTGTCCAGCAGCAAAACCAAATAGACTTGTTCATGAATCGAGTTACTCAGTACGATTCGACAGGTTCGGTTTGAATTGAGTTGGATTTGGATAAAATTTTTGATAATTCGAATTGGTTCGGTTTGACTTGAATTACCATTCATTAAATAAAAATATTTTTATTTAAATTTAATTATAATATATATTAATATAAAAATAATATTTTAATATTTTTTGAATAATAAAACGGGTTTTTGGATCAATCTGAACCCAACCCGAAACGGGCTTGGATAAGAAAAAAATATACGGGGCCGCGACTTGACCCGACCAATGAGCAAGAGTACTAGCAAATTCTAGCAATTGAATTGAAACATTTTTTAAACACCTTAAAATTTTAATATTTTTTAAATAAAATAAGATGCGACACGAAAAAATAATATGAATATGTTAGGAATATATGAATGTGTCAAAATCTATATAATACGAATTATTAATATGTCAAAATTTATATAAATATATAACTTCTTAAATATGATTATGATAAAAAAAATACGAATACGATAAAAATATGAGAATTGCTAGTTCTATAAAATACTGGAGAGACCAGCCAAAACATTTCATCGCCTACTCAGAGTCAGAGCATTACTACTCCCAATTCGGAGCCCAGGCAATAAAATAAATACCAACAAGATCAAGGAAACGAAAAATAAAAAAGGAACTAGGGTATAAAGTAAAAATAAAAAAGACTACTGCTCTATTTATTTTTTGTTTTTTTAAAAAATTATTAAAAGTAAAAATTAATATATTAATTTGAACTGAACAAATAATAGAAATGTAATATCAATTATAACATAATTATTTATATAAAAGTGAAAGGATGCATTTTATGATCTAAACAAAATTACTACATATTTTGTGTACGATCCTATAAATTTTTTTTTTTTTTTGCATTTGTGTCCAAAATTTACTTTTATATTTTATATTTTTGCTTTCAAAAACCTACAAGTAAATAATAAAAACGCCAAACAATAATCTAAAACTTTGAGTTTATTGGATAAAAATAAGAGATAATTTTAAATTTTAGGAGAAATTTCTAAAGGGAATTTGATGGGGTTAAATTGCTGGATATAACCCGTCATAAATATAAAATTAAAAAAAAATAAAATATCATTTTATTTAGTTCTAATATATATATATATTTTTATTAAGGGTTAATATCATATTTAACTTTAAAGTATAGTGAAATATGAACCTGTACTTTGAAAATATGCAATGTAATACCCGTATATGCAATGTAACACCTGTAGTATTATTTTGTCTACTAATATAGTCCAATCCCTTAACACCGTTAACTCTCAACGAAAACATGAACAATTTGCTTACGTGATATTGTCACATGTCATTTTTTAATATAAAAAATTAAAAATAGATTTTATTTTTTAAAAATAAAAAATGAAAAATTATTTTCTTTTTTTTTTTCCTTCCTTTTTTTTTTTTTTTCTCTTCTTTCCAAATTCTCCCGTTTGAGAAGGATTCCTTTTCGTTGGGTTTTATGAGATTTTTTTTTTTTTTTATAGTTTGGGGATGAAAGATTCGAACCCTTCTCTTTTGAGCAAGGGAACATACACCAACCATTAAGCCAAATGCTCAGTGCTAATTGAGACACTTTGGTGGTGTTGATCCCTTTCAGAATTTGTAAAGTAATTTAGGCCTCCAATTACATAAGAGTTCGTTTTTAATACATCGACAGTGAATTTTTTTTAACTTCACAAGTAAATTAATAAATTGTCACATATCCTACTTCTTTCTCTTTACACAAACAGAAGAAAAAAATCCGAATTTCATTCAGTTACCAACAAAATATTACAAAGAAAGTCTCCAAAACTCTTTTAGTAAGGGGAATATTGATTCATAAATGGTAGAAACAGTCTCTCTCAACACTTCATCCCCACAAACTGGTTGAGGAAGAACATGCCAATGGGATCAAAAACGACGTCGCCAAAATGAAACCCTCTCTCTCTCTCTCTCCAACTACGTATTCTACAACCCATTACCTAACAAAATTACCAGCAAACGATCAAAATATGACGGCAAAAGAGGAGTAAAGAAGTAATCCCTAGACCCGGGATTTAGCCCAGTTGGTTCATGTAGCTACTTTTATGCGATGACATTCAACATGTCTGAGATTCGAACTCAGCATCTGCATCCCCTTCCTTTATCTCTAAGTTACGGCCTCCTTTGTATAAAAAAAAAAAAAAGTAATCCCTACTTTTGGTTAGAATTTTCTTCACCAACACCTACTAAACGCAATACAAATTTCTAACTCCTTCCACATCAACACCAAACTTACATCCCCTCCCCTGATGGTGGTGATAAAACCCTCCTAAAGTATAAAACTATGTTACTCGGACTTGGGTGTGAGTGTCGGATAAGGGTATGCGTATGTTCAATTTTTTTCAAGTTTTTTCATGTATTTGGAGGTTCCTTGAAGGGTCATATCTCCATACCCATGTCCAGATATGCGTCAGACACGGATACTTCAAGAAAAATGAAGAGTCGGAGCAATATAAGTATAATATGACAATCACTAAGATTACCGGCCAAAGATAATGTAAACCAAAAAAGGAAGGGAAGCTCTCTACTATTAGACACTAACTACTAAAGTATTCAATCCCATGCACTGGTAATACCTGAACCGTAGCCTCCACTATACCCACCGGCACTGTTGCCCCCGCCTTGGTAATCTGAACCACCCTTGTTGAAAGATGAGTCCCTTCGAAAGTCACGCCCACCAAATCGGCCTCCACCAGGAAAACGATTTCTCCCTCCAAATGAACGAGCTGCATATCGAGTGAGCCAATCAGGCACCTCTTGATTCGCTTCTTGCATTAGATCCGCTAATGACCTTGCCAAAGAAGCATTGTTGTCGTTGAAGAAGGCTGTGGCTAAACCAGTTTTGCCTGCACGCCCTGTCCGTCCAATTCGATGAACATAGTCATCGATATCATTAGGAAGGTCAAAGTTCACCACATGTGCAACATGAGGAATATCAAGACCACGGGCTGCCACATCGGTTGCTACCAAGATTGGGGTAGCGCCGTTTTTAAATGACCGTAATGCTTGTTCTCTTTCCTGCAATATACACAATAAATGGGGTATCTTAACAACAGGTAAAAAACTGTAAAAGACCAAACAGCCAAAATAATTCACCTTACAAGAGTAGGAAGCACTCTATACATGAAAAATAGAGAGAGAAAAAAATGCTCAAAATATACAGATGGTGCAGAGAGAGAAAGATGATGAATGTCAAATCTTAAGGACACAGTAAATCTATATTGCTCCGACCCTTCATTTTTCTTGAAATACCCGTGTCTGACACTCGTATTCGACGCATATCTGGACATGGATAAGGGGATATGATCCTCCAAGGACCCTCCAAATACATGGAAATCTTGGGGAAAAAAGAACATACCCATGTCGGACACATACCCGTGTCAGACACTCGCACTCGAGTCCGAGTAATATAGCAGTAAATGATTAATGCAAGATACCTAGAAAATACATAATTTGGAATATAGGCCCACATCATCTTTATTAGAAATCTGCTTTCATGTAGAAATCCAACTGCAACCATAGGCATACTTGACACCACGCTCATTTGCATATCAATGCATTACTTGATAATTAATGTGTTAGTTAATTCTTGGCATCCATTAACAGACATCTTAGTGATTGACATCCATTAACAGAGATGATATATAAGTCCAGCATCCCCCCAAAAAAAGTTATGTATAAGCTCCACATAGAACAAATATCAAGGGTGGAATTAGCATAGGTTAGAAATTTCACAAAGGATAGAATAGTGACCACTAGTAAACCGATGGATAATTAAGGACCGCGTGCATAAGAGGGAAAAAAACAGGAATCTAAAAGGGGGATAACAATGACCTCCTCCAGATAGGAGAAAAAAGGAAAAACACCAAAAACACTTGAGATGGATTTGCTGAGATGCTCCAACTCCTAACCAGAAGCTAACAGTTTTGCAAATTGCTCAGCCCTCTTGTTCAAACTAGACCTGGTAATATTAGACACGACACAATTACACGACATAAAAAAAATAACTAAAATACGACACGAAACACGATACGAAAAAAAACATGGACACGACAAGAATACACGAATGTGTCAAAATCTATATAACACAAATTATTAACACATCAAAATTTCTATTAATATAAAACACTTTAAACACGATTATGACACAAGAAAATACATGAACACGACATAGATATACGAATTGTCAGGTCTAGTTCAAACTACTCTCACTTCCTAGAAATGGTATAACTATGCCCCATCTAACGTACCGGATTAACCCAAATTAACACATAGCAACAGGTAAAATGCAGTAAGTTGCAAATAAATAACACAAAGCAAGAATTATAATTATTTTCTTTCAATCCAGATACAACTCTGGTTTGTACTGGGCCCTTGGCTTCAGTGTGCTCCTATATCCTATTAAGCAAGGCCTCACACATCACAGATATGATGATGTGGCCCCTAAGGTGATTATTCATCTTTTATATAGATAAATATAGAACAAATAAAACAAGGAATTTTCATTTACCCATATGGTAAGACTAAAGAAAAAACTAATTAGAGCATTCATTACTTTTAGTTTATATGTAATCCTTAATTATATAGGCATGTAGCATAAGAACTGTTCAGCAAAATATATATATATATATATATATGTAAATTAACTTTAGGATAATATGCAAATAAGTCCTCGAACTTCACTAAAACATGAAAATACGCCCTCGATCTTTTATTGCATGGAAGTAAAGCTATGAACTTTTATTTTATTATAATGAGAACCTTGATGTTATGTAATATTCCATATTTTGTTAAAACTTTCTTGGTTGGCTGATGTAATCTATTAAAATTTCTTACCTAAATTTATTTGGATGAGCTAGATGATAAATAACTGAGGGAATCCTATATTAATAATTATAGCAATTGGAATTAATTCACCCATTTTCAAATTAAATGGATATAATTACAATGAAATAAAAGTTCATAACCTTAATTACATGCAATATAAAAGATATCGGCTTATAAACTCCAAGGGCTTGCTTGGGTATTATCCTTTTTAACTTTCATAAATGGTAAATACTAAAGAACACATGAACAAGGAATTTTCTTTTACCCATATGATAAGACTTAAGAAAATACTAAAATGACAGCATCCATTAATGTTTAGATTATATTTGATCTTTTACTTATATAGGCAACATAATAATTGTTCAGCAAATATATATATATATATATATATATATAATTTAACTTTCATAAATGACATGTGACCATTGTTGCTCTAAAGTTTATTAAGGAAGACAATAAGACACCAGAGATAACATAAGCATGCTCTTCTCTTGATATTCTGACACCCAGTATTATACCCAAATGTGAAGCAAAGTCCTCAATTCAGCTCCTTGTTAAGAAGCCACCTATATACTCTTAAGCATTCTATATAAAGCAAAGTCATCTACTTTACACACTTTTAAGGTTGGCCACATAAAACACATAACTCAAAGTACCACCACAGCTGATAGAGTTGACAAACATTAGGTTGGAAGCAACAGGAAGAAGATGATTAAGAAAGCATTGTATATATCTCATCAATGAAGAGATTTGCCATCAAGTCAACCATATGAAGCACAATGCAAGAAAAACAATCTCGAAATTTTGCTTCAATAAAGCATAAGTAACCTCTCAGTTGCACTACTTGCATAAAATGCATAATCAAGAAAGTTATCAGCCAAAGGGATGATAAGATGCTCAATAAATAAATAAATAAATAAAACAGCCCATAGCTCCCGCTCTCAGAACTAGAACAGACAAAGGGAGGATAATAAAGAATGATAAACAGGAACAAGGAGAAGATGATACTAACAACAATGATGTTATGAACAAAGCACAGATCCAGTCATTTCATCACAACAGACCAATTGTGTAAAATCACAAGAAACACCATAATAACTGAAAACTCAACTCCTAATATATTTCAGAGGGTACAAAAGAAATACTAATTTAAGAAAGATTCCAATATTAACACTTGTGAAAATATAAAATTGTCAACAACCAAATGATATAAGTGCCCTCATTGAGACATCAAAAGGAAACAGAACTAAAATAGCCATTCAGAAACAAGATGATGAAGCATAACAGTTTCTAGCAACAAGGTCTTTTTTTTGGATAATTCTAGCAACAAGGTCATTATAAAGGAATCGGTAATTCACTTTTAGGCAAAATGTAGTGCAAAAGCAACAAGGAACTTCCAAGAAGAGCATGAAACAAGATAATTAAGTATCCCACAAACAAAAATTTCCCAAAAATGGAAACTTAAATTACTTAGAAAAAAAAAGGAAAAACTAACTGTAAGGGACTTAAATACAACGCAGTTATAGAAGCAAACCAAAGTACCTAGGCAAATATTCCAACAATCCTCTCCTCGGAAGCTTCTGAAGTATACTATAAGCATCAGAAAATTTGCCAGAATGAAACTATATCTTTCACTGGGTTATAGACAGATATCATCATCTACATCCAGAAGTCGTATGCTTTGGAAGAAGCTTGTACAGTTTGGGAAGGGGTTTGATTGATCGATCAAAAAGAAGAATCTAGTTCAAACGATATGCCCTTAGGCACGGCCATACATAACATAGAAATCACACTTGGAAGGGGTGGACAATTAGCTAGAGAAGAGGGTGCTGTAGTGAAACTGATTGCAAAAGATGGGAAACCGGCCACATTAAAATTACCTTTTAGGGAGGTCCGTTTGGTATCCAAAAACTGATCAGCAACAGTTGGACAAGTGGGGGATGTCGGGGTGAACCAGAAAAGTTTGGGTATAATAAGGATTTCTTAGTTGATAAGGCAACTAATAGAAATCAAAGTCAGATACAATTGAGTGTGTATAAATATATCGGATTCAATAGAAATTTAAAGAAACACAAAAGTTCCACCTATCATTTGCATGCATGAATAATCAGGTCACAAATCATATGGAGTTCTGTACTTCCACTGACTGTTTTAATTTGTTCCAAGAGATTCCTTGGGTATTAACCGAAAGAAAACTTGAATGAGTTTGACATTCTAGATGCTTCACACTAACTGGATAATAAGGAAATCTATTAAAAATACCACCACATCTCAGTTATGCACATAGGCATGACAACTCAAAAGACTTCTTGGATTAAATACTAATGGGGATCAATGTGGATAATCTTTAAGGAGGCATATTTGCAACAAATATCAATCATTTCTCCTACGAAACGCCTTTGAGAGAAATTTAAAGAGGAGCCTGGCCCAAAGCCTTGCTGTGTCCAAAATAATTGATAATACATGAATTCTATATGTAAGAAAACATGCCCAGCTCCAAGTTTCTAAACTAGGCAAAGAACCATGGTTGGAAAAACCCACAAGTGAAGATAAAATAAGCAAGCTTGAGTTTTTAAATACTTATAAACACAAAAATGTCTACAACAATATGAAAGGCAACAAATTTGCACAGTTATCCTTTTTTTTCTAGGTAATCCTTTTTTCCTTCAAGTCGAGATAATTCAAATTTCTAGCTCATGGATCTCCATAAAACATTTACTTCCTAGGCTACACATTTGATCTAAGCTTAGCCACTTATTTATCATTAAAACCATCCAACCCTACAGCATTAAATACCCTGCCATACCTGCAGCAAGTCCCCCCAACTACAAATATAAAGCTTTATTGGCAAACATAGAAGCCACAATCAAATATTTTAGGTTTAAATACACTTCTACCCATGAGACTAACAATTCAATTCAAAGTAAGTACCATGCATAAAAAAAAGAAAAACAAAAACATGCATATTTACCTGCTGGGTTCTATCACCATGAATGGTAGTTGCAGGAAAACCATTCATGCACAGCCAATGTTCCAGCGAATCAGCTCTCTTTTTTGTTTCAACAAAAACTAATGTAAGAGCTTGCTGCAAGATTAAAATTAAAAGGTATCTAAAAAGGAAACTACAGTAAAATTCACAAAACCATAAAGTAGACAAATAATTTACAAATAGACCTAAATCTGAGCCATGCAGGAATTTCTATTAACATCATTAGGATAAAGTACCACAACTCCAAATTATTAGTACCTTGCCCTGGACACCATCTGCTCTCTGAGCATGAAGAAGGTCCATAAGGTGACTTCTTTTGTCTGACTCATGAACAAATTATACTCTCTGGACAATCAAATCAGTACTTGATCCAACTCGCCCCACAGCCAAGAAAATATGATTTGCAAGAAAATCAGAGGCCAGTCTCTGCATTCAGCAAAAAAAAAGGGTAAATAATTACCAAAATGCACGATATACACACTCCAAATAATATTCCAAGATAGTAGTAACTTGGTTGTAGTTCAAGTGGCAAGAACTGACTGGGGCTTGGCTAAAAAACTTAGGTTTTAGCTGTAGTGCTCTCTCTTGTAACCAATAAAGAAAATAAAATTCCAACAGAATGCATGCCAGAATAACAAAGAATAATCTTCAATAATCAGTATTACAGTACATCTGCATGCCATGTATGAATCTAATAAAGAACATAATAGAGAGATAACTCATGAGCTATGTTACTCCGGCTCTTCATTTTCTTTGAAGTACCCGTGTCCGACGCATATTCGGACATGGGTATGGGGGAACGATCCTCAAATATATGGAAAAATATTAGAAAAAATTAAGCAACCCGTGTTGGACACATACCCGTATCCGACACTCACCCCGAGTCCAAGTAACATAGTTTATGAGTAAAGCATTGAAAATTCATAAGAATTGAAACAAAAATTTATATACTAGCAGGAAAATAATAAATTATTCATTACAAAGACAGTAGAAACCTGTATCTCTTTTGGAAAGGTGGCACTGAATAGCATTGTTTGTCTAACACCAGGTGGAGGCATGTCCATTTGTTGCACAATTTTTCTTATTTGAGGCTCAAAACCCATGTCCAGCATTCTGTCTGCCTCATCAAGGGCTAAGTACCTGATCATCAGTAGAGAAACTCTAGCCCTCTCTAGCAAGTCCACCAATCTTCCAGGAGTTGCTACAAGAATATCAACACCTCTCTCCAGCTCCGTCAGCTGTTCAAATAGAATACCATCAACTTATGGTAACACAAATATAATTCAAACGTACAATTTAAGACGAAAATGATGAAACAGAATCAGTAGAGCTCAAAATTGATACCTGAATTTCAATTTTTTTATGCTAGCAATAGCAACAAGAAATATCAGAGAAAAATTTACAGAATTCGTAAATTTAAGATATATGTTCAAGAGAAGTGTGGAATTGATGAATTCCCTCAACCATGCACAACCCCCCCCCCCCAACAGACACAGAAAAAAAACTTTCCTCCCTGACGGTGCAGAAAAAGTCAAAAGACTTATCAAGCCTAAAGAGCACTTGTCTGATCCTATATAGCTAAGAGTGAACATATAAACGATTGAAAAACAAGAGATTAAACTAAAAAATATGCCAAAGAAGGCTATTATTTGCCCCAAGAGCAGATAGTTTCACTTTGACCAGCAAAACTAGAGTGCAAATTTTTTCTTATATAGGAGTTGATGCATAAAAATCATCAAAATTATAGCACTACTATATCAGGTGATCATACTTAAAATAAAAACAGAATAATGACGAGTAAAATGAAGAAAGAGGAAAGGAGAGAAAAAGTACCTGTTGGTTAATAGGAGCACCTCCATAAGCAACAACCAGTCTGTGCACATGCCATCAAATCCCTCCCTGCAAGTGAAATGGGGATGGCGTGCCGCTGAACAGGAGTCGGCTTCACATACTTTCACCTTCGGATGTTTAGATTCAGTGCTTCACCCAAGTCAATCTCTGCAAAAGTATTGACTTGTTTCCACGGGAATGTCTTCATAGGCATCAAAGTTAATTCCAGTACTCTCTTGCTCACTAAACGCCTGCTCTTCTTCATCATCATCATTTCCGAATGGATTGACTTCCCTGTCTCTGCCACGATTCCAGCCACCACTTCTGCCACCCATTGCACCAAATCTACCGCCACCACCACCACCACCACCACTTCCACTACCATACCCTGATCGGTTGTTATAATCATTCGTAGGAGCAGCCCAACGAGATCCGCCATTTCCATGTCTGTCATTACTTGAAGCAGGAACAGCCGAAGTAGGAGCATGTGAGTCTGCAGAAGGTGGGCGATTACGAAGATGTGGAGGAACATAAACAGGTCGGCCAGCAGCTGCAGTGGTACCAACAGCTCCATTGCTAGCAGAAGAAGAACCAACACCTACATTATTGGCTGCAGAATTCCCAGCCAAATCTGCCCATGATGTTCGTGTAGTCATCAAGATTCCAAAATTTTTAACAAAACTCCTTTTGGTCAAAATCCAAGAATTCACTTCAAAACCCCGTTAAAATCCACCAAAATTTTTTCCAATATGAAATTTGTCAAACTTGATCAAACCAAAAAAATGTATCCATCAAACAAATGATGCTATCAAATCTTACATCATCAGTCACCCAAATGCAACATATCAATGTAAACAATCAGCTGGCTCTATTTGGTAGCTCGAAGAAACTGAATACAAAATCCAAAAAATAATATAATAATATAATAAAAAATATCGATTTATTCCAAAATTGATTGACAAAAACCAAAACAAACTGCCTTTCCGTCACATAATCAAAAAATCCCAAATACAAAATTATGAAAAAGTAAAAAAGCCAAAATCCCAAAAAAAAAAAAAAAAAAAAAGAAACAAAATTGATCTGCTAAGGCTAAATCAACACAAAGAAAATGCAACCACTCATAAAAGATTAAAATGCATAGAAAAATTTATATACTTATATATACAAAGAAGAGAAGAGAGAGAGAGATTCAAAACCTGAGAATGAGAAGCCTGAAATCTGATGTTGAAAGAATGAAGATCCAAAACTAAAAAAAAAAAAAAAAAAAGAAACTAATATTATGCAGACACGTTGAGAAGAAAAGAGATGAAAATTCTTTTAAGAAAAAAAATAACAATGTGTTTGGACGGAGGATTTTTTGAAGAATTTTAAAATGTTGGTATTTGTAATTATTTTATTTGGATAATTTTTTTTTTTAAAGAAAGTTACTGAAATTTTATGAAATAAAAAAAATAAATATTAAAAGAAATAATGATATTAAAAATAATATATATATATATAAATATGTAATATGTAATATGAATATCATTAAATTTGTGAAAATATATAGATATTATTAATAATATAATATAAAATAAAAATATATATATACATAATTAAATAAAAGGATAATGTCATGAATGGCCTTGAAGTTTATCAAATTTGTCAATGTAGTACTTGCACTTTAAAAATATCTATTTTTGTACTTAAAATTTACACTCCGTTTGCTATTGTAGTACCTGTCAGTAATACCGTTAAAAATTGATGACGTGACTTTTGTATCCAATGAAAACTTGACATGTGACACGTGACACCATATAACGATGCCACGTCTACTAAATAAAAAATTATTATTTTAATTTTAAAAATAAAAATAATATTATTTTAAAACATAATGATGACACGTGGCACCATATAATGATGCCACGTGTATAAATTTAAAAAAGAGAAAAAATTAAAATTTTAAAAAATTAATAAAATTAATAAATATTTAATTTTTCTAATTTTTTAATAAATATTTTTTTAAAAGAATTAAAATAAATTCATAATTTAATTTTTGTAATTTTCAAAAATAACTTTTTTAAACATATATATTTTAAAAAAATTTAGATATTATAAATGATTTAATATTTAATTTTAAAATATTTTATATTTTATAAATAATTTTAGTTAAATAATTTTATTTTTTTATTTTTTAAAATTTTGAATTTAAAAAATAGAATTTAATTTTAAATTTCATTATTATTTGAATATAATTTTTTAAGTTTTTTAAAAAATTAGATATTAATTTAAAAATATTTTTTGTATTTTTGTATTTTTAAAATTTAAAAAAAAATTCTTACAAAAATTAAGATATTAATTTCTAAAAAATCAAGTGCTGCCATGTGTCATCACCTGATTGGTCAATGCCACATCGTCATCTGTATTTAACGGTGTTAAGTCAAAGTACCACATTGATACACGGTTTGATAGTACAGGTATCACATTGAATATTTTTAAAGTAGAGATATCATATTGACAAATTTGATAAATTTTAGAGACTATTCATGACATTATCCCTAAATAAAATGATCATTTATTGTTCAATTTAGTGGACCATGTTAGAATAAAATGAAAAAGAAATTTTGAAAAATTATTTTTTTAGGTGAAATTTCAAAATGAAATTTGAACGGCTCAAAACTATTCTTAAAATTTTTTATAAATTTTAAAATTCTCTTTTACTTTTACCCGAATAAGTAAATTCACTTTAGGACTTTTAAAAATTTTAATTGAAATGAAATTTCTCATCTAAATTTTTTATCCAAACACACCTTAATGGATCATTTGGATCAAGAATTTTAAAATTTTGAAAAAATTTAAAATGAATGCATTAAAAGTTCATCATTTCAAATGCTAGCATTTGTAATTGTTTTGTTTGGATGAAAAAGAATTTAGAAGAAAATTTAGGCTATTGAAATTTCTTGAAATAAAAAATAATTATAAAATAAGAATAATGATATTAAAAATAAAAATATATATATATGTATAAAAAGAAATAAGCAATATGAGTATTATTAGATTCGTAAAAATATATAGATATTATTAATAATATAAAAATAACAAATATATATCACAGTTAAATAAAATGATTTTTTTTTTTAGTTTTGTATTTTATAGTAAGCCATATTAGAATAAAGTAATAAGAGATTTGAAAGAATTTTAAAAAATTATGTCTTTAAGTGAAATTTCAAAACGAAATTTGAAGTGCTCAAATTCTCTCTTGAAATTTTTTATAAATTTTGAATTCTCTTTTATTTTTACACAAACAAATAAATTCATTTTTAGATTTTTGAAAATCTTGATTGAAATGAAATTTCTCCTCTAAATCCCTCATTCAAACACATCATAAAAGATTTTAAAAAAAACCCTTAAATTATTTCACTTGCTTTATTTCGAATGAAAAATTGATTTTTATTAAGGATTTATTTAGGTATAAATTTAAGGTTATGCTTATTTGGGTATAAGTTAAAGGTTAAGACTTTATTTAAATACAAACTAAAAATCAAGGGCTTATTTAGACGTAATAAAAATATAAGGATTTATCTAAATAAAATGATAAAATTTAGAATTTTTTTTTATTATTTTAGCCAAAATAACAAATATATTTATTTCTCTGTTTAGTTTTTTTTTTCCTCTCAACTAAACGAGTTCGTTTTTTATACACCGAACTAAATTTTTTTAATTTTACAAGTTAGATTAAAAAATTATCATATGTTTCACTTTTTTTTTAATTAATTTTTTTTTTTTTCTAATTTATCCAAAGATTGAAGAATTGAAATCTCAAAAAATTTTAAAAATTTTCAAGAAATCAAATTTCGAAGATTTCCTAAGAAATTGAAGAGGAATTGAAGTTTTAAGAATTCATAACTTTCAAGAAATTAAGCAATAGTAGAGAAATCGTACAGAAGAACAGTAAGGATTAAAGAGAAAAGACCAATAGCGAAAAAGGCGAAAGAGATAAAGAAAGCAAAGAAAACCCAATCAGCCCAAAATGAAGCTTATATAGCACTCTTCAGAAGATGAAATCAATTGGTTTTTCGAGAGAAAAATGAAAACAAATAATAACCATTCCCCCAACACCACGTGTATGAAATGAATAGGCACAAACGTAAGTGCACAGTCTTTTTGCCAACTCATGGCCACGTGACACAACAAGATAGGTCATGGTTCCCAGGAAGTGATTGCCTAGAGCGTGTGTCACGAGCTCAGACTTAAGCCAAGCAAACGTGCGGCCTTAGACACGTGCGTTTACCCAAACGACGCAGATGGCAACTGCGTCTAAAACCTTTGGAGTTTGAAATTAACAAAAAGGGGAAAGAAAATAAATGAAACAGTCAATTAACCAAAACAATTGAAAAGTTGGACAAAGATCGACAATCGCCTAAAGGCGACCAACAAAGATCAGCAATAGCCTAAGGGCGACCAACAAGCATCGACAATTGCTTAAGAATATACCACCACAACTATCACATTGCCTAAAAGCGATCGGCACAAAGTCAGGCAACTATTATAAACATTCTCGCCAAACTAATGACTAATGAAATCAACATGGTGCACACATGATCGCCAAATAGCAACCACAAAGAAATGCTTATCAATGCTTAGTTTCAGACTTGGGAACGGTAACTTTGTAACCTTTCTCAGGCCTGGGGCAATTGTTATGCCAAGCGTAATATAGAGCTAGACCCATGAAACCCAAAGAGGAAAAGACATCGAGTGACTTCAGAACTTGGTTGACAACTGTCCAAGTTGGGTTGGATTCACTGACCAATCAAAGATAATTAGCAAGTACAGTCGTCAATTTCATGCACTCATAACTTAAGGTATAAAAAGTAGGAAATAAAAATCGCAACTCTCTTCGAATACCCAAAAATACGTCAACGTCGTGGTTTGGGTATAAAAGATGAGACAAAAAGCGCAACCCTAGATCACATATTCTCTGGGTATTTCCTTCTTGCCTCCTATTTTATTTCCTTAATCAAATGATTGCGTATGGTTTGGTTTAAAAAATTTAGGTTAAAGCCTTTGGTTTCTATTTTCCATCCTCTCAAAATTCTGTCACTGGAATTTGAAACAATCAGTTTGTTTTAAGAAAAATGATTTCTGCATTTTTCATGTCTTTGGTTGACGAAAAATTGATTGATCAACGAAAAATGACTTACTGATCAACGGAAAATAATGCTTTTTTTTTTCTTCTGGAAATTGTCTTCCCCTTTTTAAAAGAGGAAGACAATTTCCTGAAAATAACTGGCATGAGTAGGACTACTCGAAGCAGAATTTGGATATCATATTTTATATCGAAACTTAACTTGACTCGAGCTAAATATTATTATATTAATAAAAATTTATTTTTAATTATAAAAATATTAATATAAACATATTTTAATATTGTAATTTTCAATATTTTATTTAAATATTATTAAACCTACATATTTATATTATAATATTATATTTATATTTTAATAATAAATAATAAATTATTAATATAGTGACTATCATTTATTATTTTAGTAAAAATATTATTTCATATAACAATATCATTATTTTAATAATAAATTGTAACACTATAAATATTTTAAAATTTAAATAATATTTTTAATATTTTATTGAAAAATGATTTTATATTACTATTTTAATAATAAATATATATAAATTATATTTAATAATAAATATTTTTTAGTATAAAAAGATTATTATTTTAATAGTATAAATATTAATTAATAGAAATAATATTTTAATAATTATTAGAACACTTTAAATATTTTAAAATATTAATATAATTAATGTTTTAATAATAAATAATATTAATAGAAATAATAATATAATTTTTTAATATTTAATATTTATGCCATATTACTATTTGAAAAATTTTGAAGTAATATTTTAATAATTATTATATTAATATAAATAATATTTTAATATTTATATCAATATTACTATTTGAAAAACTAAAAATAATATTTTATAATAATTATATTAATATAAATAAAATTTAATAGTTATTATATTAATCAAAATAATATTTTACTAATTATTATATTAATAGAAATAATATTTTAATAATTATTATATTAATAGAAATAATATTTTAATAATAATTATAATATTTTAAATATTAATATAATTAATGTTTTAATAATAAGTAGTATTAATTTAAGTATTTAATATTAATATAATATTAATATTTTAATAAGAAATTATTTTTAATATTTTAATAGTTAATATTTAATATTTATGTCAATATTGATATTTGAAATAAGTAGATTTTACAGAAAATAATCAAACAACATAAAATATTCTTCAGTAAATCATCCAAACATTAGAAAATCTCTACTTTTTCGAAAAATCTTTATATTTTTCAGAAAATATTTTTTGAAAGTCAATTTCTGCAAAACAAACGGACCCTTAATGTTTTTGAAATTTCTTAATTTAAACATGATTTTTGTACTTTTTTAGTAAAAATTCTCGGATGTAATTATGTCATCTAACAATGTTTTACTTTAAAATTGAAAGCTATTTAATTTTTTTTCTCATGTCTTAAACAAATGAAAATTGGCTCATTGTAACATAGAGCATGAAAGTACTTGCATTTTATTTTGTTATATGATTGTTTTATATATCAAATTTGGCTAATTTAACTAATCTTCTTACTTTTTTTTCTTACTTTTATGTTAGAAGGCGTTTGGTACCTTCTCATGTCATGATTTCAATAGAATGTGATTATTAGAAATGTGATTCTTATGAATATAATTTTACAGCGTTTGGTATACGTAAAAATTAAAATATTGAGAAAGTTATATTGACACGTTTAGTTCACTAAACACTTTACTAGAAATGTGATGATAATTTTCGAAATTATTCTTATCAAATAAAATGCAAATTTTATTATTTTTAACATTTTTCAATGATATTTATTATTAACAAATATTTATACTAAATATTTAAAAATAATACTTCAATTGATAATTTGAGTTACTTTTAGGATTAAAAAAAATGTTTGCTAATAATAAATTTTCGAAGTTAATCTCATGTAGTTGAAGATTTAAAAGACTGGATGCAAATTAAATATTATTTAAATATTTCAATGATATTTATTATTAACAAACATTTGTACTAAATATTTAAAAATAATATTTTAATTGATAATTTGAATTACTTTTAGGATAAAAAAATATTTGTTAATAATAAATTTTCGAAATTATTCTCATATAGTTGAAAAGTTAAAAGGCTGGATGCAAATTAAATATTATTTAAATATTTAAATTATATTTATTATTAATAAATATTTGTACTGAATATTTAAAAATAATATTTCAATTGATAATTTGAGTTACTTTTAGGATAAAAAATTATTTTTTAATAATAAATTTTCGAAATTAATCTCATATAATTGAAAAGTTAAAAGGCTGGATGCAAATTAAATATTATTTAAATAGTTCAATGATATTTATTATTAACAAACATTTATACTAAATATTTAAAATATATATTTTAATTGGTAATTGAGTTAATTTTAGGATAAAAAAATATTTATTAATAATAATTTTCGAAGTTATTCTCATGTAGTTTAAAAGTTAAAAGGCTGGATGCAAATTAAATATTATTTAAATATTTCAATGATATTTATTATTAACAAACATTTGTACTAAATATTTTAAAATAATATTTCAATTGATAATTTTAAGTCAAATAGGAAGAAGGATAATTTTGTCTTAATATTTTTTTTTTTACTTTCCAACTACATGATAACATGGGAAAATTACTTTCCCACCTCTTTTTATGGGAATCACATTCCAATGTTTCTGAGAAAGTAATCCTCAAAGAAAAGTAATTCTCAAAGGAAAATCATTTTTCTAAAAAAATAATCATTTTTCATCATACCAAATGCTCTCTTATTCATACCTAAAGCTTACTTGCTTGTTTATATGTAAGATTACTTCATTTGTGTTGTTTGGCTAATATTGATTATAGTGATGGTGGAAAATAGTTTAAATATGCTATTATTATTTTTTATTTGAGGTTTACTTATCATATGGATGAAGATACATTTTATTTTCCTTACATTATATGATTTTACAATGTATGAATCGATTTTGTATTTTTTCTATAGGAAATGTTAAATAGTGTCTAGTAGTACTAATTAAGGTGGTATTTATAAAAAGAAAAGTATAATGAATGCGTTACTTTTTTTTTTAATTTAGTAAAAATAATATATTAAATGTAAAAAGCTTTCCTAAAATGGTAAATAAATAATTCTTAACTACTGCTTATAGACACCGGTTAAGCAAACCCTTTCTTTATTTACATTATCTAAAGCATGAATGGAACATGGAAATTCATTGAATTTGTAAAGAAAAAAAAAGTTTATAATTCATTTAATTTAGATGCGATTAGAGGTGTTTATAGATCGGGTTGGACTAGATCGTCGTCCGATTTTTTTTTGAAATATCTTATTTAAGCCCGGCCCGAGCCAAAAGTCTTTTTTATTATTTAAAAAGTATTAAAATATTAAAATAAATTATTTTTAATATTAATATTTATATATTTTTGTAATTAAAAATATATATTTTTATTAATAAATAATAATTCGAATCAAATCAATTCGAATTAAAAAAATTTATATTCAAATTCGATTCGATATAAATTAAACGAATAATTTAATTTTTGAACAGATATAACTACCACATATATGGTTATTGAATTTGTAAAGCATGTATGGTTATTATTCTCCTTTCGATCCTATTCTAGTCAAAAAGTTTTTCCTCGAAGAGGAAAGAAATTTGGGAAAATATGAAAAACATGCACTCCATCATGAATTATTGTGAAATGGTATAATGAATAAAAGTTATTTAAAAAAGAAAAATGAATAATTAAAAATTATTATAAAATATATTGTAAAGACAAAATTACTCTTAATGAAAAAATTTATTTATTTTTCTTTCATTAAGGAAATATTATTTTTTAAAAATTTTAATTAAAAATAAATTTAAAAAATAAAATATTTAAATATATATTTTTTTAAATTTTAAAAAAATTTAAAAAAATAAAGAAAAATTAATTTTAGGCATATTATTTTTATTTTTTAAAATTTTTTTAATTAAAAAAAGTAAATAAAAAATTTAAAAATTTATTTTTTAAAATTAAAAAGTTTTTATTTTCAGAATATTTATTTTTTAATTAAAAAAAAAAAAAAGAGGAGAAGGTTTTTTTTTTCAAAGATAATTTTGTCTTTACAATATCCTTTATAACAATTTCTAATTATTTATTTCTCTTTTTCAAATAACTTTTATTCATTATACCATTTCACAATAATTCTTTATTGATTGCATGTTTTTTATATTAACCCAAGAAATTTTTACTTTTATAATCATTTAAGCTGAATGACTACGGCATTTTGTGGCTTTTTTATTACAATATAGCCAAAAATTTTTTTTATCAAATTACCGTTGTTTTTTGATTATTTCCCAAAATACGGATCTTTTTTTTTTCAAGCTGGGAAATCGCCATCCCCCATGGCGATTTTCCAGCGTGTATTTTTGCAAATTTGCAAAAAAATACCAAGGGAAATCGCCAACCCCCATGGCGATTTCCCTTGGTAATTTTAGCAAAATTTGCTAAAACCATGAAGGAAAATCGCCATGGGGGGTGGCGATTTCCCTTCATGTATATATATTTTTTTTTAATTAATAAACAAAAATTATATTAAAACAAAATTTTATTTTAATTTGATAAATTTATTTTTAAAAATTATAAATTAAATTAAAATATTTTTTTTATAGGTTTGGTTATTTATTTTTTTAAAATATATATTAAAAATGTAATTTAATTTATTATTACAATTTTATAAAAAATAAAAATATATTTCTTATTAAAATTTAAAAAGAAGATTATATTTTTTATTAAATTTTTATATCAAAAATTTTATTTTTTATAATTTTGTAATATTATAAAAAAGAAAATTTAATTTATATCAAAAATAATTTAATGATGTAAAATGTAAATAAATTTTTTTTTAAAGAAATTTATCGAGTCACTTTTTTAAATAAAGAAGTTATTTTTAAGTTGGTATCGTAAAATAATTTTTTTAATTTGATTAGTTTTTTTGAGTTGGTATTCGATTAACTCGTGACATTAATTTAATCATTGTTTTTAATAATAATATAGATTGTTACAGTTTAAAACTGGATATTTGATAAAAAAAATTTAATTTAATTTCTGATTAAATTTTTTTTCTTATTATAATTTAAAAAGAAAATTAAATTAAAATGAAAAAAAGAAAAGCAACTTATCATGTAATTTGGATTATTATATTAAAATTAAATAACAACATTAAGATATAAATTAAAATAAAATATAACAATTAATTTCCGAACAAATTACATGAAATGCAAAACATATAAATTTATATTAGAAATTTAAAACACATTACAATTATTCTAATTATTGCGTGGTGTAGAGCAACAGTGTCGAGTTCTTCTAGTGCGTGGTGGTTGCACCCGTCGTTCAACCTCGTCAGTGGCACGTATTCGCGGTCCACCACGACCTCTTGCTATAACCGGGACTGGTTCCGGTTGTATGTCATCAGTCGTTTCATCCGTATCAAAAATTTGAAACCCACTGCTGGATGAGCCAACACCTAGTTCACCCATAACGGGAACCTGACTACTAGATGCACCCATAAATGATGTAGCATCAAATGCTGACGAAGGGGTTCCAAACTGATACATGGATGTTAAATATGCTGAACTTGGACTTAGGACGGGGAGCTGGTCATCTAACCTCGTTCTTGGCGGTGATGGTCGGTAACACTCATCAACGTCATATCCGGGGTGACTTACGGAATAACGATGGCTGGATGGTACTCCATGATCCCGTTCAGGTTCAGGATGATCAAATGACATCCTCGGTGCTGTGAACTCCGATGAGGTCGGTTGACGCCTTCGCCCACGTTGTCGGCGAGGTCTAGGAGCATCCATATCCTGTGTAGGAGGGACTGGAGCTGAAGTTTGTCCGGTAAATGGCATACTCCTAACATCCTCGTGCATCGACGGTGGACAAACGAAAGGCCGACCTTCATTTCTATACCATCTTATGTAATCAGCAGACGGGTTGAAATTATTACCAACAATCGGGTAACCTGTCGGAATTCGTTGAAAACGTATGTTCCACCATTGGATCCAACGTTCATGCTTCGCAGGCCAGAATTCATCATTATGACCACGCATGTCGACCTTGTGAAGCTTATCAAGGTTCATCGGGGCTGCAGGAATTGGTTGTTGCATCCCAAATTGTCGCAACACCCGGTCAGTTTGGTGCCACTCTACATATGAAAAGCATATCAATGCTGTGTTTGCTTTCTGTCGCAACCTAAAAAATAATAACGACGTCTCATCGCAAGACTTTATTATTCGTTAGGCGTGACATTAAAAAAAACCCGAGGAAAAGTCGACTTAATTCCTCTAAAAATGAAGGTTTTGAAAATGACCTTAAAAAAGACATGGAGTCGCCACCAATCTTTTTTAGCTAGGTGTGATCGGCCACCTATTAAAACCGGTTTTATAAAATATTTTAAAAATGAATTAAAACATTTTAAAAACCAATTTCAAGTCTGCGTTTTAAACCAGAGAAATCAAAGAAGCAGGTTCGGGAGTCGGTTACGTGTGGGGAAGGATTAGCACCCCCACAGCGCCCGTATAAATCGGTACCTTATTAATCGTGTGTTATCTCAAGTCTCGGTAAAAGTTAGTTTTAAATTTAGTATTTCAAATTAATTCCCAATTTAAAGAAAAATAATTTTATTTTTTTATTGAAAATGATCCGGAATTTATAAATTCAAAATTTTCCTATATTCCCCAACAAACGTGGCAAAATATAGAAATTTTTATTAGTTTTGAAAAAACTTTCCGAATCATTCTCTTTTTTGAAAGAAAGATATTCCTTTATTAATGATAATTGATGAAATTCCCTCCAGCAAGCCCGGTAGAGAACTCATGAATTATTTTAACTCGGGAATATCTTTATTTTTATTGAAAACCATTATCTTTTTGAAAACATTTAAAATAAATGAATATGTATATGCATGACATAAATAAAATAACATAGCAAAATCTAAATAATATAATGCAACCTAAATGACATGGCAAACATGAATGATATGGCATATAATTTAAATGACATGGAATAAAATAATGTTATCATATAATATGCATGAAAATAAAAATAAAAATGCATGAAATGTATTTTTTCCTTTAATTAAGGAAATCCGTATATCTAAAAAGATATCCGGCTACCTTAGGAAAATATGTCAAATTAAATATTCTAAAACCAAAATACTTTGTGATTGTTTGAAAACAATTTTGAAAAGCTTGAATTAACAATAAAAACTGGGCTAAAGTTTTTTAAATGGCTCTAATTTCCTAAGTTTAAAAAATCCGGACTTGACTACCCTTAACCCGGGACTTGAAAACCCATTTTTAGAGTTTAAAAGGGCTTAGAAATCATCCTAAGTCAGTAGCTAACCCTCATAATCAGCCCACTCTAAGTAAATTAACCAAAACAGAAAATTGGTTTTTCTTTAAATTCAATTCTGACTCCACTGTCCAGTTTTAATACACGATTTTTTACCCTATTTTTAAAAATTCCAAAAATTCTAAAAAAAATACTGGAGACTCAGGACATGTAAAACTACACGAAAACAAATCGGCTTAATTTTCTGATCAAATATGAATTCCCAGAAAAATCATAGATGTACGAGTTTTTGGAGGAGAAAAAAAAAACTGCTTTGTTTTTCTTTAAATTCAATTCTGACTCCACTGTCCAATTTTAATACATGATTTTTTACCCAATTTTTAAAACTTCCAAAAATTATAAAAAAAATACTGAAGACTCAGGACATGTAAAACTACATGAAAACAAATCGGCTTAATTTTCTGATCAAAGATGAATTCCCAGAAAAATCATAGATGTACGAGTTTTTGGAGGAGAGAAAAAAAAACTGCTTTGCCAACACATTTTTGCTTTTGATAAAATCATTTAAAAACCAAAGTAAAAATATTTTAAACTCATAAAATGACTTGAAAGCAGTAGCTAGGACTCTTTGAAAGTTAGATAAAAAATGGCTAAATAAAAAAATCACAAAGGTAGAGTAATCAATTTGACAAACTTAATTTTCCACAAGTGTGCTCAAGAGAGCATGATCTTGAACCATTAATTGGCTCAAGTCATTATTCAAGTGGCATGAACATGAAATGCATGAAACAATGCAGCAAACATAATGCATGAAATGCATGGATCTAAACCTAAATATAAGGAAAATGCATGACATAAATAATATGGCCTAGACCTAACATGAACTTGCATGGCATTTAATGTAACCTAGACCTAAGATATGCATGGCATTTTCACAAACACAAGGCATGTTTAATTCAAAAATCCAACCAAATATCATGCAAATGCAAAAACCTAACAACTAGCATGACAAAAATGCAACACACACAATGCAAAACACATGGAGTAGCCAAATGGCCCCAAGCTCCAACAAGCATGGCATTTTCACAAACACTTGGCATGCTAGCATGAAAAACTAAGTCATAACACAAAAATCACACAAGCATTTTCACAAACACCTAATATACTAAATCTAAAACATGCTCACTAAGATATAAAACAAGAATCATGCAAAGAATCACACAAGCATTTTCACAAACACTTAATATGCTAACTCTAAAACATGCTCAAATTTAAACAACATAAAAACAGAAAATTAAAGATATAAAAACATGATATCTAAGACATAAATGGCAATAAACAAGGCAACCAAATTAAATATAACTTAAGAACATGAAATAACATAACATTTAAAACATCAAAAACAAAGAAAATAGCATAAACAATATGGTAAAATGAATCAAAAACAACAACTTAAAATAAATAATGTAGGCCATTTGGCCATGGTGAGTTTATTGTAAAAACAAAATGTAAAAAAAAAAAAAAAATACTTAAGAAAGGAAATAAAGGAAAAACAAGAAACATTATTTTAAAATGAAAACTCACCAAGTAGAGATTAAAATAGCAAAAAATAAGAATAGAAAATGAAAGTGCAAGAGTTGGTGCTCAAGAGCAACCTCAAGAAGCTAATATTTCAAGCTTTTCTCTTCAAACTTTCCTTTTTTTTCTAAACTTTTCTTTTTTTGCTCTCAACCAAGAAGATAAAAACTAAGAAAAACTAATAGAAATCAGCCAAAATGGAAAAGAAAAAACAAAATCTGCCTCCTTCCTTTAGGGTTGGCCTAAATGATGCTTATATAGCCTCAAAGATGTTGTCATTTTTGTGTAACCTATTTTCCATCAAATGGCCAATAATTCAAGATGAAAAGTCATGAAATTACCACCTTTAGATTAGCATCTCAGCCCTCTCAAATTACAGCTATACAAAAATAATGTTGACATCTTTCTTAACCTATGTGGTTTAATCACCATGGCTTGATCAAAGAGAATAGTTAACTAACTCTTGATTTTTAACCACTTGATTGAAAAAAAAAAAAAATCAAGCTTCCTCCTTCCTTTGGGCAGGCCAGCACTTCTCTTTTCCAGCCCAGCTCTGATTTTTGAAAGGCCCAAAAAAGCCCTTTTCGGTTGCTTGGGTGAAATGACCATTTTGCCCCCTGGATGCAAGTAAATATCAAACGGACTCCAAATTCAAATTTTCTTTTTTTAATACTTCCAAAATAATAAAATGTTGAGTTCTGGAAGTTTTCAAAATTATCCGAGTCCGTTTGCTATTTATTTGGATTTTTTCTTCCCAAAATGTCCTTTTATGCCCCTACTTTTTACCATTTTTTAAACGAGCTCCAAATCAAGATTTTTCTTCACCAATCTCTTAAAAATAATTAAAAAGTGTGATCTGGAAGTTTTCATAATTTTTGGAGCTCATTTGGTATTTTTTCGGGATTTATCGGCTTGAATTACTGCATAGGAGGCCCGGGATTTGGCCATTTTGCAAACGAACTCGGAATCAAGATTTTCTTTCGCCAATCTCTTCCAAATAATTTAAAAATGAGATTTGCCAAATTTCAGAATTTTTGGAGTCCATTTGCTATTTTTCCGGGATTTATTGAATTACTACATAAGAAGCCCGGGATTTGGCCATTTTGCAAACGAACTCGGAATCAAGATTTTCTTTCGCCAATCTCCTTCAAATGATTTAAGAATGAGATTGACAAATTTTCCATAATTTTCGGAGTCCATTTGCTATTTTTCCCAAAATTTTCCAATTTTGCCCTTTTACCTCCGAAACCCGGTTTTGCTCAAAACAAATCCGATTTTCAGATTTTCTTCAATCTGAGCCTTGGGCCATCCTTTTTAACCATTCTTCATCCATTGGGGGCTTTGTTCTTACCAATTCGGGCCATTTCTGTGATTCTTCCCGATTTCACCGAAATCCACTAGAAACCCTAATTCTCGGTTTTCTCCCGGATTGACTTTTCTTTCGGTTTTTCTTGCAAGTGACTTCTCCATTACCCGTAGTCAGTGCTTATCTTTCATTTGGAGCCTTCAATTTCGACCAGTTTGATCGTTTAAGCACTTTTCCCCAAATTTCTTGGATTAGGGTTTCTTTTCTACTGAATCTCCAAATCCCAACTTCCGAACTCCATATCTTTCATTGTAGACCTCGGATTATCAAAATTCTTTCGCCATTTTTCAATTGAACTTAAAATCTTGATTTTGAAAGTGGGTTGACTTTTTTAGTAGTTGACTTTCTGGGGTTGACTTTTTCGGGGTTGACTTTTTTCAAGTTTGACTTTTTGTGCTCGCCCTTTTAAACTAAGTCTCGGAGTCTCACCTGCAGGATGAAAACAGTCTTTTTATACTTGGAAACATCAATATGGGAAGAAAACATACCTTTTTAGTGGTCCGGACAAAATTAGGTGTCTACAGCTGCCCCTCTTTGGCTATTGCTGAGAATCAGGAATTAGGCAAAGATAAACCAACACTAATTTTGTACGGTCAGTGAAATCACATGTGGAGGAAAGGAAAGGGGTTTTCTTTTTCTTTTTCATTTTTCATTTTTTTTATTTTCTATTTTTTCATTTTTTTTTCATTTTTCCTTTTTTCTTTTTTTCAATTTTTTTCATCATTTTTTTTATTTTTTTAATTTAATTTTTTTAATTTAATTTTTTTTTTAAAAAAAAACAGTAAATTGTAGATTTGTCTTTAAATTGAATTCCCTACCTAATCAAGGCTCGATTCGTCTTAAGGAAACGAAATCGATTTGCAAGAAAAGAAATGACCTCGACGATGGTCTCGGGGCCTTAACCTGTCTTGTTCTCAGCTGTGTTTAAAATTCTGGATATCTCCTCCAGAAGCTTCGACTATCACCACCAAAGTCTTGCTCATTTTTAAAACTGTAAAAAATTCTGGGTATCACCTCGAGAAGCTTCAGCTATCGCCACCAAAGACTTTTTACCTTTTCAAACGATTTTAAAACTCTGGATATCTCCACCAGAGGCTTCAGCTATCACCACCGAAGACTTGTTCATAATAATAATAAAAAAAGTACCTCGACGATGATCTCGGGGCTCGACTCGTCTTAAGAAAACGAATTCGATTTGCAAGAAAGGAATTTACCTCGACGATGGTCTCGGGGCCTTAACCTGTCTTGTTCTCAGCTGTGTTTAAAATTCTGGATATCTCCTCCAGAAGCTTCGGCTATCACCACCAAAGTCTTGCTCATTTTTTAAAACTGTAAAAAAAATTCTGGGTATCACCTCCAGAAGCTTCAGCTATCACCACCGAAGACTTTTAACTTTTTCAAAGGATTTTAAAACTCTAGATATCTCCACCAGAGGCTTCAGCTATCACCACCGAAGACTTGTTCATAAATAAAAAAAGTACCTCGACGATGATTTCGGGGCTCGACTCGCCTTAAGGAAACGAAATCGATTATACCTGAAAGCTTTAAGAGATGATGCAAATGCTTCATGATGCAAATGCAAATGTCTTTTGTTGATGCAAACGCTTCTTGATGTAGATGCAAATGACTTAGATTGGTGCAAATGTCTTTGATGCAAATGTAAATGACTTGATTTGATGCAAACTTTCTTGATGCAGATTTAACTAACTTAGATTGATGCAAATGCTTCTTGATGTAGATGCACATGTTGAAAAAATTCTGGATAACTCCTTCAAAAGAAGATTTCTCATTTTTCAAAATTATAAAACCCTGGATATCTCCACCAGAGGCTTCAGCTATCACCACCGAAGACTTCTTCACTTTTAAAACTGTAAAATTCTGGATATCCCCACCAGAAGCTTTGGCTATCACCACCAAAGACTTGCTCAATATAAAATTCTAGATAACTCATCTAGAAGAAGATTTCTCATTTTTCAAAATTATAAAACCCTCGATATCTCCACCAGAGGCTTCAGCTATCACCACTGAAGACTTGTTCACTTTTAAAACTGCAAAATTCTGGATATCACCACCAGAAGCTTTGGCTATCACCACCAAATACTTGCTCATTGTAAAATTTTGGGTAACTCCTTCAGAATAAAATTTCTCATTTTTCAAAATTATAAAACCCTGGATATCTCCACCAGAGGCTTCAGCTATCACCACTGAAGACTTGTTCATTTTTAAAACTGCAAAATTCTGGATATCACCACCAGAAGCTTTGGCTATCACCACCAAAGACTTGCTCATTGTAAAATTCTGGGTAACTCCTTCAGAATAAAATTTCTCATGTTTTCAATATTATAAAACCCTGGATATCTCCACCAGAGGCTTCAGCTATCACCACCGAAGACTTGTTCACTTTTAAAATTGTAAAATTCTGGATATCCCCACCAGAAGCTTTGGCTATCACCACCAAAGACTTGCTCATTGTAAAATTCTGGGTAACTCCTTCAGAATAAAATTTCTCATGTTTTCAAAATTATAAAACCCTGGATATCTCCACCAGAGGCTTCAGCTATCACCACCGAAGACTTGTTCACTTTTAAAAACTGTAAAATTCTGGATATCCCCACCAGAAGCTTTGAGAAATGATGCAGATGCACATGTCTTTTAACAAGGTGCTCATGCTTGATGGTGCAAATGTAAAATATTTCTTAGTGCAAATGCAAATGGCCTGGATTGATGCCCATGTTTCATGATGCAGATGCCCCTACTAATTGTGTTCATGTAACTGGTTTATGAATGGTGTAACTACAATTACCACACATTAATGAAAATGCAATGATTCTAGAAATGATGCAATTGCTTGAGATGACACAAATGCGAATTCCATGAAGAATGTAAATGTAAAGGTAAAATGCAGATGCTTATGGAATAATGCCAATGCAAATACACATGAATGATGCAAATGCTTGCCGACACTGTGCAGATGCAAAAGCTCGATAAAGAGATGAGTGCTCATGAGTGATGCAAATGCCCCCGGTTGTTTTTCTAGACTTTGGCTTAGCCTTTCAAATTCATTTTTCCTCTTCAAATCAGAGTATATCTTCAATTCATTTTGGCTATTCTCTTTGCCCCAAAAGTTTTCAAACTTTCATCAATAGAGATCTGAACCGAGTTCGATTTTTTCTTCTCATATCTGGAAGTCAGGACCTATCCCGGCAGTTCTATACCTTTGGGTTAGAAAAACCCTTGTCTCATGTCAACATCAAAAATGGGTATTTCAAAAATATTTTTATTTGTTTTTGCATTTTGAAAACTTCTGAACAAAAAATATTAACCCCACAATGTGTGATGTACAAATCTTTTGAAGACTAATGATCGTTGTTAAAAATTTCTCTAAGTATCAATCTGGTTTTTTTCAACTGGGATTGGCAAGGCTTGGTATAACAAGATTCTGGCTTTTCCAGGAAAACTTCATGACAAAAATGTATATCCCTTCTAGGCTCACAAATGGAACAGTTTTTATAAATCATGAATTCATTGAGAACCAAACAAATTCAACATTCTTTTAGTTTCCATATCAAGGCATTTTGACAAGCGTCAAGATTGGCCGGGATGTTTAAACTGGAAAGTTGATTTTGGAGGAAAAAAGTTTCAGTTTTTGAAGACAATCCTCTTAATGAGAACTGACAATTTGGGGGGTTCAGGAATTCCTAGATGTTCCTCGATGACCACTCCTTTAATAAGATCTTTTCTTTTGGGGTATCGACACTATCATAGATGGCATCGAAAATTTCCAAATTTACTCTAGACCGACCATTTTTGGATTTTCGCCCTAGAGTCCCATTTTTTCCATTTTTTTTTTGTTCATTGTTTTACCATGCACTTGAGAATTCTAAATTCTTCCTTAGTGAAATGATAATTCGATGAAATGGGATAAAATTTGAGGAAAAACCTTTCAAATTAAATATTCATGCTTGATCAAAATGGACTTTTAAAGCATATAATGTAGGCCATAGCTCAGGTTCAGAAAGAAAGGATAAATAGGCCCAAAATATGTGTTTGGGGGTAATCAGATCAAGGATAATTTCTTGAGGAGGATTCTCTTTGAAGCATTTGTCCCTTCTCGGACATTTCTTTCCTTTTGACTTTGCTCTTTTTCTTCCTTGCTTTTGGCTTTCCATTTGCCATGTCTTTCACACATTTTGTTTTCTTTTTTATTGTGTTTTTCTTTTGTTTTTCTTGGCTTTCATTTCACCATCTTTTTCTCTTCTTTTTCTTTGATAGAGTGAGCCCGTATTTATTCGGGGCTCCATTTGCTTTGTGTCTGTCCTTGAGCTATCACTCATTTCTCAATGATCTTTGAAAAGATCTTTCCTCGCATTTGCCCTCCAGTGTAGAGGGTAATCCTTGATCAGGGTTCAAAGAAGAAAGAATTCTTTTGGCTCAAAAGGGGTGACTATGGATAATTTCTTTTTGTGTGAAGGGGATATGAAAGATGGCCATTTCTCATGTCAAGCACAAATATTCACATTGAAAAGCAATCCCCAGGGGAAATAGATATTCAGAATTTCATTTTGCACTTTGGAATCATCCGAATTCTCACATGCATGATATCACAAATTTTTTCATTTTTCATTTTTCATCGCATGCCCCAACGATTCATGCGTTTAATCCATCCTTATTCACCATGTATCCATCATTTCCATATATGATGCCCCAATTTGATTAACCATGAGAATCTGTATCAACGAGGAACATAGCAAGTCTAGGTCTGTTTTGAAAAGGCTGAGTTTCCAATCTGAGTTCTTTGAAGAGACAAGGAAAATATGACCCAAAAACAGGTTTTCTCTAGGACAGGGGATAATCTAGTTTAATCATTGTGCCCCAGGGTGTCAATCATGAAGTGATGTCTAGGCAATTAGTGTTTTGTGGTCATTGGGAAAGGTCATGAATGGTTTTAGCACAATCTTGACACATACCAAATTATCAAAATCTGGATTCTTGAAAGAATGTCTCATTTGTTTGATTTTCAAGGAATTTGAAAATTTTCAAAAAGTTCGTTCCTTTGCTCATAGCATAGACTAAGATCTACATCTTTGCTTATTCTGTGATGACAATGGTTTTATGAAGTCAAATCATTCATATTCCTTGAAGCATTAGGTCTTTCAAGTGGTCTCGGTTCAAAAGATTTAGGCTTAGGAAAGCCTAAAAGAAAGGGCTGAAGGTATTGGGTCATTTCTAACAATGATCATCAATTTTCTTGAGACTATCCATTACTAAAAATTTCTTAATGCTTGTTTTTTTGCAAATTCAAGTTATTGTTGAAACACAACAAACACAAAGCATTTAAAATACAAAATTCATTTAATTAACATGAGACAAGTGCTTTCCTCATCACAGTGTATAGAACTACATGTGTCAAAAACCTAATATGATCATGCACAATGTTTCTTATGACACTTGGCTTCCTCATCTTCAAAACTTATCGAACCAGCCTTGATGAGATCTCTGACCTTGTACTTCAAAGCGGGGCAGTTCTCTGTTGAGTGACCTTGATTGCCAGAATGGTACCCACAACACTCATTAGCATCATACCAGCTCGGATAAGGGGGCTTCAGAGGCGCTATTTGCATGGGTGTCACAAGGTGATTCTGGATGAGTTGAGGTAGTAGCTCACTGTATGTCACAGGAATCGGGTCAACCTGATTTATTTTTCGCTTTTTATGCCCCCTTCGATTATTCACGAGGATGTTCGATTGATAGACAGATGTAAATTCTGGTGTAGTTGCAGTCATTGGTTGGTAGGGATAAAAACCTTGAGAGACATTGTTCAGGGTAGAGTTAAATGGCTGATACGAAGAGAATTGGGGAGATGGGGCAAAGTCTTCCACGACTTGGGTATCTTTCTTTTTATTTTCAGATGCCCTGTTCTTGGTATTGGATGTTCTTTCTCCTTCAATTTTCCCATCCTTGATAGCATTCTCAATCATCTCCCCTGAAATTACCATGTCTGAAAAATTATTTGTGATGTTGCCAACAAGTATATCATAGTACGGAGCCTGCAGTGTATTCACAAAAAGGACAGTGGTTTCCTTCTGAGTTAAGGGCGGTTGTACTTGGACGGCCAGGATCATCCACCGTTGCACATATTCTTTGAAGCTCTCAGTAGCTCTTTTCTTCATATTTTGCAAGGTGAGACGGTCAGGCGCCGTGTCAGTCATATGCTTGTACTGGTTTAGAAAAACCCTAGCCAGGTCATTCCAAGAGTGAATCTGATCCTTGCTCAACTGACTATACCACCTAATTGCGGATCCGCTGAGGCTATCTTGAAAGCAGTGAATCAAAAGCTTATCATTATCTATATGACTTGTCATCTTCCGGCAGAACATAGTGATGTGGGCTGATGGATCAGTCGTCCCGTCATATTTCACGAAGTCAGGGATCTTGAACTTAGGAGGAATGACTAAATCGAAGACCAAGCATCGTTCTTTCGCCTCCACACTCCCTAATACGTCTGCATTTTCTACTGCCCGGAGCCTTTCATCTAGCAACTGATATTTCCCTTGGGAATCTGTCAACTCAACCTCATTTACTGCAACCCTTTTCAACTTGGCTTGTTCAGCTGGATCATCTGAGTTTAGGACATTGACGGGGTTAACAGTGTTCTGGGCATCACTTATTGCGACCTCATCTTGGCCCTTTTGTACTTCTAACCCTTCTCCGGCGACAAAGTTTTTGGTGTATCCTTTTCCCTTGATTACGGTGGACATCAGCTCCATCAATTTAGTCATCTGATCCTTAGATTCTGCTTGAGACTTTGCCAGCTGTTCTCGCAATTCTTTCTGTTCCCTTTCCATTTTTTCCATTCGGGCAACTTGTTCATCCTCCATAGCACCAGCCTGTATTAAAAGTGTACTCAGTAATTCTTCTGATTTGAAATGGAAATTCTTTCAAAGACTCCTAAAGCCAAGCCAACTTCTATTTTATTTCCCCCAAATGTATGTCATGATGAATGAGCCATGAATGCAATTTGATGCATGTGAAGCCTAAACAATATGATGTATGGATATGTACAATGGAAACATGCTGACCATATATGTGATAAATGCAATCACAATGCCAACATGTTGCAAACAAAGAATAAACAAATCAACACATGGATATATGCAATGACTGGTCATATGCATTTTAGCATGTTTCCCAATGAATGATCGTATATCCTATGAATGCAACACGGTGTCAATTATGATACATGCAGACAATGAATGATTGATATAGAGTATATACAAAGAAAATCATGCTAACCATGTGTGTCATGAATGCGACCTAATGCTAACATGATGTATGTAATAAGCAAATTAATGCATGAACATATACAAAGAAATTATGCTGACTATGTTTGTTATGAATGCAACCCAAAGTCAACATGATGCATGTAAAGAATAAGCAGATCAATGCATGGATATATACAATGAATGACCATATATGTTCCAAATGTATTTCCCAATGAATGATCATATACACTATGAATGCCACACAATGTCAATTATGATGCATGTGAAGAATAAATGACTGACACAGAGTATATACAACGAAGGTCATGCTGACCGTGTATGTCATGAATGCAACCTGATGCCAATATGACAAATTAATGCATGAGCATATCATGATGACTGTGTATGCCATGAATGCAACCTGATGCCAACATGATGCATGTAAAAAATAAGCAAATTAATGCATGGATATATACAATGAATGACCATGTATGTTCCAAATGCATTTCCCAATGAATGATCATATACACTATGAATGCCACACAATGTCAATTATGATGCATGTGAAGAATAAATGACTGACACAAAGTATATACAAAGAAGGTCATGCTGACCGTGTATATCATGAATGCCACCTGATGCCAACATGATGCATGTAAAGAAAGAATAAATTGATACATAAGTATATACAAATAATGACCATGCATGTCATAAACGTATCTTACAATGAATGACCATGCATGCTATAACTATAACATGATGTCAAAATGATACATGCAAAAATAAATGAATTAACACAAAGGTATATACAAAGAAATCAATGATTACACGAAATTGGTGGGACTATTCAAAAATCTCATTATCCAGGATTTGCCTCCAATTTTTTTTTTTTTTTTTTTTGATTTTTTTTGATTTTTTTTTTGATTTTTTGATAAACCAATCACATCATTTTCAAAAAAAATTCAGGGTGGATCTTACTATGGTACAATATGCAAATGTTCATGTGACACTACCGGTTTTATGAAATCATCAAATTCAATTACCAACTGTTTATTGCAAAGAATGAGATCAATAATACAACCAAAAATGTACATGCTCTATTTACACATGCATGAAATGTGCCACATGCAAAAATGCTTGAAAAAGGATTTTTTTTTTTTAAAAACAGCTAATGAACATCTGCCCCAGCAATATCTGCTTATTTAGGCATCACGATGCCTTCGAGGCGGAGTATCACATTTATTACGGGCGATGTACGTACATCGTTGCCCGATCTACCACACTTATTCGGAGTGTAAAACATGTAACAAAAAGTTTAGAAATGTCCCTCCATGTGTTCCTATTTTCGGTATATCTAACGGAAATTCGGGATGGCTTCGCCTAGGTTCACTATATGAGGGTGAATCAGTTCTAAGGCCCCGAATTGTTCCTCACTGTCGCCGGTGAAGGCTAGTAAGGCACCCCGATAAAAGCGGGTTCAATTCGTTAGAGTATATTTTCCTATGCCCGTACGGAGGATTATCACGAAGGCATTAGGTACTTTACACTCCGAAAGTGTTTCACTAGCCCATACGGAGGATCATCACGAAGGCGTAGTTACTTTACTCCCACTTAAAAGGACGGAACCCGGGTATAGGATTCATGTTATGCAAATGCACGTGTAGTGTGTGTGGAGGAATAATAAACCTTTCACCACCTATTCTACAAACCTTATTCTAAATGCCCTAGCAATTAAAACATTCAAGAATAGTGTAACGCATTAACCAACAAGCAATTATAATATGCAACCTTAAATAACTAGAGAACAATAATAAAATGCATGCACATGAGAATGAACATTTTTAAAAACATTTTATTATTTTCAAAATTCTCTTTATTAGAAAAATGTGGGAATTAAAATTAAATACCAATTAAACCAACCAAAACTGAGACTTTGATAACACACGACTATTTCTAGGCCTGACTCTCTAATAGTCCCCAGCGGAGTCGCCAAGCTGTCGCAACCTAAAAAATAATAACGACGTCTCATCGCAAGACTTTATTATTCGTTAGGCGTGACATTAAAAAAAACCCGAGGAAAAGTCGACTTAATTCCTCTAAAAATGAAGGTTTTGAAAATGACCTTAAAAAAGACATGGAGTCGCCACCAATCTTTTTTAGCTAGGTGTGATCGGCCACCTATTAAAACCGGTTTTATAAAATATTTTTAAAATGAATTAAAACATTTTAAAAACCAATTTCAAGTCTGCGTTTTAAACCAGAGAAATCAAAGAAGCAGGTTCGGGAGTCGGTTACGTGTGGGGAAGGATTAGCACCCCCACAGCGCCCGTATAAATCGGTACCTTATTAATCGTGTGTTATCTCAAGTCTCGGTAAAAGTTAGTTTTAAATTTAGTATTTCAAATTAATTCCCAATTTAAAGAAAAATAATTTTATTTTTTTATTGAAAATGATCCGGAATTTATAAATTCAAAATTTTCCTATATTCCCCAACAAACGTGGCAAAATATAGAAATTTTTATTAGTTTTGAAAAAACTTTCCGAATCATTCTCTTTTTTGAAAGAAAGATATTCCTTTATTAATGATAATTGATGAAATTCCCTCCAGCAAACCCGGTAGAGAACTCATGAATTATTTTAACTCGGGAATATCTTTATTTTTATTGAAAACCATTATCTTTTTGAAAACATTTAAAATAAATGAATATGTATATGCATGACATAAATAAAATAACATAGCAAAATCTAAATAATATAATGCAACCTAAATGACATGGCAAACATGAATGATATGGCATATAATTTAAATGACATGGAATAAAATAATGTTATCATATAATATGCATGAAAATAAAAATGCAATGCATGAAATGTATTTTTTCCTTTAATTAAGGAAATCCGTATATCTAAAAAGATATCCGGCTACCTTAGGAAAATATGTCAAATTAAATATTCTAAAACCAAAATACTTTGTGATTGTTTGAAAACAATTTTGAAAAGCTTGAATTAACAATAAAAACTGGGCTAAATTTTTTTAAATGGCTCTAATTTCCTAAGTTTAAAAAATCCGGACTTGACTACCCTTAACCCGGGACTTGAAAAACCATTTTTAGAGTTTAAAAGGGCTTAGAAATCATCCTAAGTCAGTAGCTAACCCTCATAATCAGCCCACTCTAAGTAAATTAACCAAAACAGAAAATTGGTTTTTCTTTAAATTCAATTCTGACTCCACTGTCCAGTTTTAATACACGATTTTTTACCCTATTTTTAAAAATTCCAAAAATTCTAAAAAAAATACTGGAGACTCAGGACATGTAAAACTACACGAAAACAAATCGGCTTAATTTTCTGATCAAAGATGAATTCCCAGAAAAATCATAGATGTACGAGTTTTTGGAGGAGAAAAAAAAAACTGCTTTGTTTTTCTTTAAATTCAATTCTGACTCCACTGTCCAGTTTTAATACATGATTTTTTACCCAATTTTTAAAACTTCCAAAAATTATAAAAAAAATACTGAAGACTCAGGACATGTAAAACTACATGAAAACAAATCGGCTTAATTTTCTGATCAAAGATGAATTCCCAGAAAAATCATAGATGTACGAGTTTTTGGAGGAGAGAAAAAAAAACTGCTTTGCCAACACATTTTTGCTTTTGATAAAATCATTTAAAAACCAAAGTAAAAATATTTTAAACTCATAAAATAACTTGAAAGCAGTAGCTAGGACTCTTTGAAAGTTAGATAAAAAATGGCTAAATAAAAAAATCACAAAGGTAGAGTAATCAATTTGACAAACTTAATTTTCCACAAGTGTGCTCAAGAGAGCATGATCTTGAACCATTAATTGGCTCAAGTCATTATTCAAGTGGCATGAACATGAAATGCATGAAACAATGCAGCAAACATAATGCATGAAATGCATGGATCTAAACCTAAATGTAAGGAAAATGCATGACATAAATAATATGGCCTAGACCTAACATGAACTTGCATGGCATTTAATGTAACCTAGACCTAAGATATGCATGGCATTTTCACAAACACAAGGCATGTTTAATTCAAAAATCCAACCAAATATCATGCAAATGCAAAAACCTAACAACTAGCATGACAAAAATGCAACACACACAATGCAAAACACATGGAGTAGCCAAATGGCCCCAAGCTCCAACAAGCATGGCATTTTCACAAACACTTGGCATGCTAGCATGAAAAACTAAGTCATAACACAAAAATCACACAAGCATTTTCACAAACACCTAATATACTAAATCTAAAACATGCTCACTAAGATATAAAACAAGAATCATGCAAAGAATCACACAAGCATTTTCACAAACACTTAATATGCTAACTCTAAAACATGCTCAAATTTAAACAACATAAAAACAGAAATAAAGATATAAAAACATGATATCTAAGACATAAATGGCAATAAACAAGGCAACCAAATTAAATATAACTTAAGAACATGAAATAACATAACATTTAAAACATCAAAAACAAAGAAAATAGCATAAACAATATGGTAAAATGAATCAAAAACAACAACTTAAAATAAATAATGTAGGCCATTTGGCCATGGTGAGTTTATTGTAAAAACAAAATGTAAAAAAAAAAAAAAATACTTAAGAAAGGAAATAAAGGAAAAACAAGAAACATTATTTTAAAATGAAAACTCACCAAGTAGAGATTAAAATAGCAAAAAATAAGAATAGAAAATGAAAGTGCAAGAGTTGGTGCTCAAGAGCAACCTCAAGAAGCTAATATTTCAAGCTTTTCTCTTCAAACTTTCCTTTTTTTTCTAAACTTTTCTTTTTTTGCTCTCAACCAAGAAGATAAAAACTAAGAAAAACTAATAGAAATCAGCCAAAATGGAAAAGAAAAAACAAAATCTGCCTCCTTCCTTTAGGGTTGGCCTAAATGATGCTTATATAGCCTCAAAGATGTTGTCATTTTTGTGTAACCTATTTTCCATCAAATGGCCAATAATTCAAGATGAAAAGTCATGAAATTACCACCTTTAGATTAGCATCTCAGCCCTCTCAAATTACAGCTATACAAAAATAATGTTGACATCTTTCTTAACCTATGTGGTTTAATCACCATGGCTTGATCAAAGAGAATGGTTAACTAACTCTTGATTTTTAACCACTTGATTGAAAAAAAAAAATCAAGCTTCCTCCTTCCTTTGGGCAGGCCAGCACTTCTCTTTTCCAGCCCAGCTCTGATTTTTGAAAGGCCCAAAAAAGCCCTTTTCGGTTGCTTGGGTGAAATGACCATTTTGCCCCCTGGATGCAAGTAAATATCAAACGGACTCCAAATTCAATTTTTCTTTTTTTAATACTTCCAAAATAATAAAATATTGAGTTCTGGAAGTTTTCAAAATTATCCGAGTCCGTTTGCTATTTATTTGGATTTTTTCTTCCCAAAATGTCCTTTTATGCCCCTACTTTTTACCATTTTTTAAACGAGCTCCAAATCAAGATTTTTCTTCACCAATCTCTTAAAAATAATTAAAAAGTGTGATCTGGAAGTTTTCATAATTTTTGGAGCTCATTTGGTATTTTTTCGGGATTTATCGGCTTGAATTACTGCATAGGAGGCCCGGGATTTGGCCATTTTGCAAACGAACTCGGAATCAAGATTTTCTTTCGCCAATCTCTTCCAAATAATTTAAAAATGAGATTTGCCAAATTTCAGAATTTTTGGAGTCCATTTGCTATTTTTCCGGGATTTATTGAATTACTACATAAGAAGCCCGGGATTTGGCCATTTTGCAAACGAACTCGGAATCAAGATTTTCTTTCGCCAATCTCCTTCAAATGATTTAAGAATGAGATTGACAAATTTTCCATAATTTTCGGAGTCCATTTGCTATTTTTCCCAAAATTTTCCAATTTTGCCCTTTTACCTCCGAAACCCGGTTTTGCTCAAAACAAATCCGATTTTCAGATTTTCTTCAATCTGAGCCTTGGGCCATCCTTTTTAACCATTCTTCATCCATTGGGGGCTTTGTTCTTACCAATTCGGGCCATTTCTGTGATTCTTCCCGATTTCACCGAAATCCACTAGAAACCCTAATTCTCGGTTTTCTCCCGGATTGACTTTTCTTTCGGTTTTTCTTGCAAGTGACTTCTCCATTACCCGTAGTCAGTGCTTATCTTTCATTTGGAGCCTTCAATTTCGACCAGTTTGATCGTTTAAGCACTTTTCCCCAAATTTCTTGGATTAGGGTTTCTTTTCTACTGAATCTCCAAATCCCAACTTCCGAACTCCATATCTTTCATTGTAGACCTCGGATTATCAAAATTCTTTCGCCATTTTTCAATTGAACTTAAAATCTTGATTTTGAAAGTGGGTTGACTTTTTCAGTAGTTGACTTTTTCGGGGTTGACTTTTTTCAAGTTTGACTTTTTGTGCTCGCCCTTTTAAACTAAGTCTCGGAGTCTCACCTGCAGGATGAAAACAGTCTTTTTATACTTGGAAACATCAATATGGGAAGAAAACATACCTTTTTAGTGGTCCGGACAAAATTAGGTGTCTACACTTTCCATATATTGAAATTATTGTAGGCATCCGATGGGAGGCATGCCATAATTTCACTCGAGGAATATGGCATCCACAGAAACTGCGAATAATTATTACAAATTATTAGTTTCATATGGATTAAATAAAAAAAAAACTTCAATGTAACAATCGAAATATTTACCTTATCATATCCTAGTCGATCTAGTCGTAGTCTTATACTTGCAAGATCGCTCGGAGTCTCTGTAAAATCTCTACCCGTACTCCTACTCCACCTATTAAAATGCATATAATATCTTAATGACCTATAAAAATACAATTTCGTACAAAATTAATAAAATAGTAAAGATTATTACCTGCTTGCAAGGGGGTATACAGCCGAAATATCCACGCGCGGAGCAAGAAATGGTAGCCGATACCAAGCCCATGATTGTAGAAGCACTAGACATCCACCTATGTCATGGTTTTTTGGAACTGTAGCTCGGCAAAGTTCTCTATACAAAACTGCCAAACACGCAGAACCCCAACTATAATTTGCTGCTTCCTCTAAATCACGTAGCAATGGAAGATACATTAAATGTACCCGACTGCTCGATTTGTCAGGCATCAGTAATCCTCCAAACAAACGTAAAATATATGCTCTAGCAGCATATTGTATTTGTTGTTCGGTTGCATGTAATGGCAGATTTTGAAACGTTTTCAACCAAGTCAGTCTCACCGTTGAGCCAGATACGACGTCTTCTGGAGGTACCTCACCCAATAGATCTTGACACGGTTCATTCCAATCTAGCAGGCTTCCGCCTGTAACTGCATCGCCATGGATCGGAAGTCCAAGTTGCAGCGCAACATCTTCGAGACTGACCGTGCATTCACCACATGGAAAATGAAAAGTGTGCGTCTCGGGTCTCCATCGTTCGACCAACGCAGAGATTAAATCGGGTTGTATCACAAGTCGTCGAATTTGACTTGCGTGATAAAATCCGGCTCTTCTTAAGTGGTCGATAATATAAGGATGCGGGTCCTCCAATGTAAATTTCCTCGAACGTAATACGCGACGAGTTTCCTGTTATAATAATAAAAATTAATATATTATAAAACTATAACAATTAAAAAGTAATAAATAAAACTATAAAATAACAAAATAATAATATAATATAATATAATATAAACAATAATAATATAATATAATATAAAACAATAATAATATAATATAATATAATATAAACAATAATAATATAATATAATATAAAACAATAATAATATAATATAAAACAATAATTTCGTATAAAAAAACAATAATAATATAATATAATATAAAGAATAATAATATAATATAATATAAAACAATAATAATATAAAAAACTATAATAATATAATATAAAACAATAATAATATAAAAAACAATAATAATATAATATAATACAATAATAATATAAAAAACAATAATAATATAATATAAAACAATAATAATATAAAAAACAATAATAATATATAAAACAATAATAATATAATATAATATAAAACAATAATAATATAAAAAACAATAATAATATAATATAATATAAACAATAATAATATAATATAATATAACACAATAATAATATAAAAAATAATAATAATATAAAAAACAATAATAATATAATAATATAAAAAACAATAATAATATAAAAAACAATAATAATATAAAAAACAATAATAATATAAAAAATAATAATAATATAAAAAACAATAATAATATAACAATTTACTTACCTCGTTAAATATAACCTCCGAGATGTGATTTTCTTGTAACCTCAATAGTGAAGCCATTTCAAAATATTGTTGTAGAAAAAAAAAATTTGTAGAAAGAAATTTTTTTTGGTAGAAAAATGAAAATTTTTTGAAAGAAAATGAAAATTTGAATGAGAGGAATGAAAATTTGAAGGAGAGGAGGGGGGTATTTATAGAGGGTGGGGGGTGTGGGGGGAGGGGGGACGTGGGGGAGGGGGGATTTGGGGGGATGGGGCAACGGTCATATGACCGTTGCCCCCTTTCAAATTTTTTTTTTTTTTCTAATTTGTTTTTTTTTCATTTCAAATTTAAAATTTAAAAAAAAATCAAAATATTAAATTATAAAAAAACCTAAAATATATTTTACGAATTTTTAAAATTTTTTAAATTATAAAAAAAATATTTTAATTTAATTTATAATTTTTAAAAATAAATTTATCAAATTAAAATAAAATTTTGTTTTAATATAATTTTTGTTTATTAATTAAAAAAATATATATATATACATGAAGGGAAATCGCCACCCCCCATGGCGATTTCCCTTCATTGTTTTAGCAAATTTTGCTAAAATTACCAAGGGAAATCGCCATGGGGGGTGGCGATTTTCCTTGGTATTTTTTTGCAAATTTGCAAAAAAACACACTGGGAAATCGCCATGGGGGATGGCGATTTCCCAGCTGAAAAAAAAATCCGTATTTTGGAAAATAATAAAAAAGCAACGGTAATTTGATAAATTTTTTTTTTGGCTATATTGTAATAAAAAAGCCGCATTTTGTAGTCAGTCGAGCAACAAACAATTAAGGTTTATATCTTTTGGCTTTGGGAATATGACCTTTGCACGATTTGCTTTTCAAATCCTTCTTTAAATCAACGTTGGAGATTAGCTTAATATACTTAATATACTTTTGTTAGGATCATCAACTTAATTTCAGTTGGAATAGATATGCTCATGGCCAGATCAGGTCAGGGCTGGATTTTTTTTTTTATCAAGGTTTGATATTGGGTGAGTCTGAATTGATTTGAATTACTGTTTATAAATATAATAAAAAAACAAAAAATTTATTTTTTATTAATATTTATATATTTTTATAATTAAAATTTTAAGAAAATTATTTTTTAATATATAAACAATGATTCGAGTCGGACCGACTCGAATCACAAAATTTTTTATCCGAATTCTATCTAATACAAGTCGTACCTGTCGGGTTGGATAAACTACTCGATGAATGAACATATCTAAATTGAAACAACTTTTGTCAATTCGAATGTAATTTATATATTTGTAGCTAGATGGGATTTTAATGGATATTAATATATATATATATATATATTTTATTTAATGAATCAAAAAAATAAAATTTTGCCCATTTTCATAAGTATGAAATTTGCAATAGATAAGATATTTTTAAATTTAGAGTTTAACTCAATTGATTCGTGCAGTTATTTTAATATGTGGCATCCAAATTTAAAATTCGAATTCTAACATATGTAACCTTTTTTTTTACTCCCAAATTGCAACCTCTTTTGTATCGAAAAAAAAAAATCTTTGATATTTCTTCCATATTTTTCGCATCTCATGAAACTTTGACATTTGATTTTTTTGTAATATAATCAATTAGTTTTAGAGGATAGACACATTCAATTTTTTTTTAATCTGCTTAACCTGTATCTATAGGCACTAGTTAAAAATTATTTATTTATCATTTTAAGAATTTTTTTTGTATTTAATACGTTATTTTTACTAAATTCAAAAAAAAATGTTTTAATTATACTTTTCTTTCTAGATATAGCACTTTAACCAGTGCCTATAAACACTGATTAACATTTTCTTTTTCTTTTTAATCAATATTCATGATCTTGTACGTTTATTACTCAATCCCCACAATTATGCACTTATATATTTAACCATGAATGATATGCTTTTGATGAAATTATGAATAATAAACTTATTTGGTATATGTATTGATTTTAATGATTATTATTTTTCAATAAAATTTAATTAAAAATGACAATTGAAATAACAAAATAAATTTTCGAATCCTGTATTTAAATTTGTTAAAGGACTGGGTTATTTGCTTGGTTTAGCTGGTCCAAACTAAATTGAATTGAATTTGGGATTAAAATATTTTCAACTCGGGTATGCCTAACTCGTATTACTATTTAATAAATAAAAAATAATTTTTATTTAAATTTAATTATAAAAATATATAAATTAAAATTTAACAATATTTTAATATTTTTAAACATTAAAACAAGTTTTCAAATTCAATACTAAGCCGAATCATGTCTTAAATAAATAAATTTCTTTTAGTATCCAAACTTAATCCGACGGAAAGCGGATCTCCCTCTAGTATATACTAGAATTTGGATACCTACTAAGTGGGTGGGTAGTTATTTTTTAAGAGAAACGTACAATATTTTAGGTAATTTTTTAATATAAAAATAAAAAAATGTAATTTTTTAAATAAAAAAATATTAAAAAGATATTAACATTCCTTATTCTATAATCTTTTTAAAAAAAAAATTGATAATTTCCTCAACTAAATTGGTGTCACTTGAGTTGTGATATCAACTCAATCACTCCTATTATATATAATATAATTAGAATTTAACACACCTACCGTGTGGGTAAAAAATAATTTTTTTAAGAAAAAGTTTATAAGTAAGAAATATAGATAGTTTTATAGGTGGATAGTTTTTTGAGAAAGTGAGTAGTTTTTTTGGCTTAGTGGATAATTTTTTTAAGAATAAATACGTATTTTTAAATATATATGTATATGAAATTTGAAAAGACAAAAATATTTCTATTTTATTTTTTATGTTATAATTATATTTGACTTATTTTGTAATTTCACCAACTGAGTTGATGTCATTTGACTCGTGACACCAACTCAATCACTCCTATTATATTAACTAGAATTCCACACACTAACAATGTGAGTGAAAATATATATTTTAAAATATAATAAATTGTGTTTTTAAAAAAATGTAAAAAAAATGAGTAATTTTTGTAAGTGGACAATTTTTTTAGAAGTAAATAAGTAAATTTTTTTTGTAAAAAATTATTATATAAAATATAAAATATATATATATCCTTATTTAATTTTTTTAATTTTTATATTTAATGATTTTTTCGTATTTTCAGTGACTGAGTTGGTGTCACTTGACTCAGTGACACCAACTCAATCACTCTTATTATAATAGTATAAATAGATATAGATAGGCAAATTTATCGGGATATAGCTAAAAAAAATTTTAATTCTCAAAATACCGTTACTTTTTGTTTAAATACCAAAATTAGCTCTTTTTTAAATCAGTTGGGAAATCGCCGTGCCACATGGCGATTTTCCAACCATTTTATTAAATACCGGTAAAAAAAATAAAAATTTTGTGATAATTAATTTCTCAACAATTTTTATCATTTTATTTTTCTGTAAAAAAATAAATAACAAAATTTAAAAATAAAAATTAATTTCTTAATAATTTTTTTTCATTTTATTTTTTCTTTAAAAAAATAAATAACAAAATTTAAAAATAATAATTAATTTCCTAATAATAATTTTTTTCATTTTATATTTTCTTTAAAAAATAAATAAGGAAATTTTAAAATAAAAATTAATTTCCTAGCATTTTTTTCTTTAAAAAAATAAATAACAAAATTAAAAATTAATTTCTCAACAATTTTAAATAACAAAAAAATCAATTTACAAAAAATATAATTATCTAACATGTATTGATAAATAAAAAAGAAACTTGCATAACACGAAATGCAAAACATATAAATTTATATATTATAAATTTAAAATACATTATTCTCGTTATATTTAATAAAAGTACATTTATTCTAATTACTTATGGAGGAGATCTCGAATCGCGTGGTGTTGAGCAACAGTGTCGAGCTTTCCTATTGCGTGGTGGTTGGACCCGTCGTTCAACCTCGTCAGTGGCATGTATTCGCGGTCGACCACGACCTCTTGCTGTAACCGTCACTGGTTCTAGTTGTATGTTAACCGCATGCTCATGGACGGTGCTGTACTGACCCACATCAGTCGATGGAAACGCACTACTAGAGGGACCCATTTCTTCTGTATCAAAAATTTGAAACCCACTGCTGGAGGAGCCAACACCTAGTCCACCCATAAAGGGAACCTGACTACTAGATGGACACACAAATGATGTACCATCAAATGCTGACGCATGGATTCCAAACTGATACATTGTAGTTAGATATGCTGAACTTGGACTTGGGATGGCAAGTTGGTCATCTAACCTTGTCATTGGCGGTGATGGTCGATAACACTCATCAACATCATATCCGGGGTGACTGACGGAATAACGATGACTGGATGGTACTCCATGATCCCATTCAGGTTCAGGATGACTAAATGACATCCTCGATGCAGTGAACTCCGATGCATGTGATGAGACTGGTTAACGCGTCCGCCCACGTAGTCCGCTAGGTCTATGAGCTTCCATTTCCTATGTAGGAGGGACTAGATTTGAAGCTCGTCCGGGAAATGGCATACTCCGAAAATCCTCAAACTCCGATGGTGGACAAACAAAAGGCCGACCTTCATTTTTATACCATCTTATGTAATCATCAGATTGGTTGAAATTATTACCAACAACCGGATAACCTGTCGAAATTCGTTCAGAACATATATCCCACCACTAGATCCATTTTGTGTGCTTCGTAGGCCAATATTCTTCATGACGTCCACGCATGCCAATCTTGTGAACCTTATTAAGGTTCGCCGGTGGTTGCGGAATTGGTTGTTGCATTTCAAATTGTCGCAACACCTTGTCAATGTGGTGCTACTCCACATATGCAAAACATATTAATGCTGTATTTGCTTTTCATATATGACAATTACTGTAGGCATCTGATGGGAGGCATGCGATAATTTCATTCGAAAAATATGGCATCCACACAAACTGCGAATAATTATTACAAATTATTAGTTTCATATGGATTAAATACAAAAATACTTGAATGTAACAATCAAAACATTCACCTTATCATATCGTACTCGATCTAGTTGTAATCTTATATTTGTAAGGTCTTTCGGAGTATCGGTAAGATCTCTACGATGACACCACCTATTAAAATGCGTATAAAATCTTAATAGACCTATAAAAATACAAGTTCGTACAAAATTAATAAAATAGTAAAGATTATTAACTGCTAGTAAGAGGGTATACAGTCGGAACATCCACGAGCGGAGTAAGAAATGGCATCCGATACCAAGCCCATGATCGTAGAAGCACTAAACATCCACCTATGTCATGGCTTTTTGGAACTGTAGCCCAGCACAGTTCTCTATACAAAACCACCAAACACGCAGAACCCCAACTATAATTTGCCGCATGCTCTAAATCACGTAGTAATAGAAGATACATTAAATGTACTCGACTGCTTGATTTGTCAGGCATTAGCAATCCTCCAATCTAACGTAAAAATATGCTCTAGCAACATATTTTATATGTTCTTCACTTGCGTGTAATGGAAGATTTTGCAAGGATTTTAACCAACTTAGTCTCACCGTTGAGCCAGATACATACTCATCTGGAGGTACCACGCCTAATAAATTTTGACACTCTTCATTTCAGTCTAAAAAACTTGTGCCTGCAACTGCATCGCCATGGACCGGAAGTCCAAGTTGAAGCGCAACATCTTCTAGAGTTACCGTGCATTCACCAAACGAAAAATGAAAAGTGTGCGTCTCGGGTCTCCATCGTTCGATCAACGCACTGATTAAGTCGGTTTGAAGCAGAAATCGTCGAATTTGAGTTGCATAATAAAATTCGGCTTTCTTTAAGTGGTCGGTAATATATGGATGCAGGTCGTCCAAAGTAAATTTCCTCGAACGTAAGATGCGACTAGTATCCTGTTGATAATTAATTAAATTAAATTAAATAATTATAAAATTATAAAAATTAAATAATTACAAAACTATAATAATTAAAAAATTAAACAATTATCAAACGACAAAACAATAATAATTATAAAATTACAAAACTATAATAATTAAAAAATAAAAAATTATAAAATTACAAAACTATAATAATTTATTTACCTCTTTAAATATATTCAAAAATATGTGATTCTCTTGCAAGCTCAATAATGATGATGAAGCCATTTTTAAATCAACACGAAGAGATTTTGTATGGAAGAATGAAAAATCAAAAAGATTTGAGATTTTTTTGTAGGAAATAAGAAGAAGAAATAAGAGGAAAAATGAAGAAGGTGTAAGAATAAGTGGAAAAGAGGAGGTATTTATAGGAGTATTTGAGATGGTTTGGGGGGAAATTTAAAGGCAAACGGTCAAGTGACCGTTGCCTTAAAATTTGAATTTTTTTTACCCTTATTTATTTGAATATTATTTAAAATTTAAACTAAAAAAATGGTTGAAAAATCGTCTTGGGCTATGACGATTTTTCAAATGATTTAAAAAAAACAAATTTTGGTATTTAAATGAAAAATAACGGTATTTTGAGAATTTTTTTTTAACTATATCCCGATAAATTTCCCGATATATATAAATAGATATATAAATAAATATATAAATATATAATAATATAGATGTGATACTAAAAACAAGATCACTTTATTATTATCACCATGATGATTTTTATGAACTCTCCGAATGCTCTCCCAACTACTAAGTTTTGCTTTGGTTACTCGTAATAACTAATAACTATAAGATCCTTCTTAAGATGGAGCCAATCACAAAACGGCAAATGCACACGCGCCTCTTTCAAACGTATGAATCACGGTCTATTTTTAACCCTCCACCACATAATTCGCCTTCACGACGATGCTCCGTTATTTCCACTCACTCATTTCGACAACACCAATATTTCGTCCAAATATTTTTGAAATTATACTTTTAATAATATATGTATATTTATCGTATTTATATATTTTTTTATTATAATTAATGTTTAAAATATTTTATATTTATATTAATTTTGATATATTAATAGTTTGTGTTATATAAATTTTGATAAATTGATATATTCTCGACAAAATTAATATTTTGTCAAAATATTTTTGAAATTATATTTAATAATATGTATATTTATATCATATTTATATTATTTTTTATAATCATATTTAAAATATTTTATATTTATATTAATTTTGATATATTAATAATTTATGTTATATAAATTTTAACAAATTTTTATATTTTTATTATATTTATGTTATTTTTTATGTTGTATTTTATATGATATTTTAATTAAATTTTGATATTATATATATATATATATATATATAAAACAATATATTTATTAAAAGGAGTTTGTGATCGTAATAAAAAGAGAAAGAAAGAGAAATCTCTGTCTCTCTCTTTCACAAAAACATTGGGCTCTTCACCGTTGCTTCTTTTCTTTTCCTTTCCTCTCTCCAGAAAAATAGAAATCTCTTAAAATTAATAATTTGGGAAATTTTTGGAATCTAGGGTTAAGAATAATAGAAGAAAGATGGAGTCTTCGGTGGATTCTAACTCGCATGGGAACCTGGACGAACAGATTTCTCAGCTGATGCAGTGCAAGCCCTTATCTGAGCAAGAGGTATTTCTTTTTTCATTCCAAATTGAAACGGATCTGTTTGGAATTTATTGTTTTACGGCTTGATCTGTGCCTTTTTCCATCGATCCATTTTTTCTTGAGTATTTTCTGGATATTGGATCAGATCCAGTTTATTTGCTGGATGCCTTTAAAGGAAAAAGAAAGAAAGAAAGATAAGATCTTTGTGGAGTCAATTTTTTATTTGCTTTCTTCTACGGATATTGATCCATTTTGTTTGTCCATTTTCTTGCTTGGCTTCATCTCCCAATACAAAAGTGTAGTCTTCCTGGAATTGGAGGTTTAGTAGTAGCGAAATGATTTTAGTTCCTTAATTTTATTGTACTGTAATAACCATCGTCAATTGGCTAAAGAATTGGATTTTGAGACTAAGAATTAATAGCCTCGGGAAATGTTGCTAGAAGGTAGAAATGTTCTAAAATTTCTTCACAAGTTTGGCCAAGTCCGTGGTTATCAGTTGCCTCTTTTGATACATTTGGTTACCACTTGTTCTTCTCTGAGTAAGGATTTTACACAACAAGCCATGGTTATCTAATTCCAAAAGTAGCAATATTTGCACAAATAGGGTGGGTTTTGTCCATCTTAAAAGGGCAAGGTGCTATAATTTGAGTTGTTATACTTATAAATCTATTTCTTGCTTGTAGCATCGTATCTTATTTGGACAGTTTTCTTGGTAGTCAAGCTTTGTTTTTAGGCGCCAAGGCACTGAACTAATCTAGCAAAAGCAAACTTTTATTGACGCACATGCCTTTTGTGCCTATGAATACACCTTGAAAGGCAATAGACATATGGTTGTAGGCTTCTTTTTTGTTTCTTCAATCTTTTTTCTTTACATGGGATGTGTTTTCAATCAAGAAAAAAAGGAAAACCAATGTGTCTTTTTCAAGGAGATGGATATACTGTCTGTTTATAACTCCCTGTGGTGATGGAAGTGAAGGGAACTACATGCTAGTGTGTAATAATGTTAATAATGCTTGTCTCCTTAAAATATTTGGCAATAAAATGGAGTCAACATTTCAAAGTATATTAAAGGAATTATCCATTTGAAGTCATTAAGTGTAATATATATATTTTTTAATTTTTGTAGAAATTTGCAACTTTCTTCACGTGGATGAGTTTTTTCTTCCCCCCCACCTTTAGTGTGCCTTACACTTCGACTAGGCTAATTTTTTTTACAGCCTTCAGACTTGTCAATGTGATCATTTATGGCTTACTAGAAGTCTAGAACTCATTCTTACCCCTCCTTTTAGATGATAATCAATTTTCTTTTTGAAGAGTTATTGTTACTTTATCTTATTTTGGATATCTTTTATGAATTAGGTTAGGGTGTTATGTGACAAGGCTAAGGAGATACTGATGGAGGAAAGCAATGTTCAGGTGTGCCTTATCATCCATTGCCTCTGCCACCACTTACTTCTATTTGATTCTATTAGTTTTACCCCAAGATAATATTTCTTTAATGGTGATATGCCTTTTTTTGCCTGTATTTGTTATTGTCAGCATTGCATTTCTGAATTTATGCACATTAATCCCTACTTTTTTGTTTCTATATTTGTGTTTCCTAATACCATTTTATCTCATTTTCTTAAATATATGTTTAAAAAGTAGTTGGTTTAGTACATGTTTATTTTGCCTGTTTTCTTGATCTGCTAAAGATTTGTTTCTACTGATGGTAAGATGTCTGTTTTCTTTTACTGAAACAAGAAATGTACGGAGTGTGTTGTTTTAAAATCTCTGCTTTCTTTATATGATGACTTTAAAGGTACAAAAAAAAAAAATAGTTTGTTAAAAATGTTTGCTCTGTAGTTGATGGACTCTGTTGGAAAAGAAAAAGAAAAGAGAGAAAGAAATAGTTAGAACTTTAAATGCTTTATATAGCAATGTTAGCTTTCATACCTGTTTGTGTCTCTACCTTTTCTTTGAACTGTTGATATGGTCATCAAGCATCTTTAACGCCTATACTGTTTTATCTTTTGATACATATGGAAGCCCGTTAGGGTTTAGGGGTTCTCTCCCATCCCATAAACGCCACCCTTTCATTCCAATGATTTGGAGCTAAGATCTCTATGTTGAAAGTCTCAAGTTCTAACAGTTGGGGTCCCCTTGTGGACCTTAAATTCTTGATTAAGTTTCCACTTTTAAGACTTACTACTGGAGCCTTCCAACTACTTGAGTGAATGCATATCATTTGCCTGCTTCTGTCACACGTGTGGTTGGCTGACTATGACTTGAATGTTTTTGTGTGATGCAACACAGCCTGTCAAAAGTCCTGTTACAATATGCGGTGATATTCATGGGCAGTTTCATGATCTTGCAGAGCTTTTTCGAATTGGTGGGAAGGTAATTTTTCTGGTTGAGGTTGCGATTTTGTGTTTCAAATGTGATGCTAACTGTTTTGAACTATTTGCAATGCATGTAGTACTTTGTTTCTTTGTCTAGTCTTCAACAAACATTCATAAATCACGATCACAGCTATCATGCACATCTAATTATAATTCCGCTCTATAGATTTTCATACTCTGTCGGATGGTGTTAGCTGGATTAGCTCTATGTTTCAGTGTGTTTTTTTTTTTTTATAAAATTTTTAACATTTAGTTTTTGTTGGAAATTTTCTGGTCAGTGTCCAGATACAAATTACTTGTTCATGGGAGATTATGTTGATCGTGGTTACTATTCAGTTGAAACTGTTACAGTAAGTATGAGTTACTATCTTTCATTTCCAGCTTTTTAGATGTTTCACCTGGACTATTTGGTTTTTCTTTTTCCTGGTCGTGTTCTTTTTACTAGTGATAATTCTATATAGGAAATCTGCCTTATTTTGTTGTTCATTTAAGTGTGTAGTGATTCTGGAAAAAGGGGAGGGTTAGAGGGGGTGCTTTTTGGTTACAGTACTTTAATTGCACATTTTCCATTAGTGAATCTTATCTGCATGATGAATTTACATGGGTCTCCTTGATTTGACAGATTTCTATTCATCTTAGGTGGTGGATGTGAGTGTGTACACATGCACACATGTACAAAGATCCACATGCTTAGTATTCTTTCAGAGCTGAGCCCATCATTGCTCAAACAAATTTTTATGAATCTTAGGTGGTCAATATGTTTCATATTGATATATATGTATGTATGTATGTATGTCTAATCCATGTTTATGTATATCTATGCATCTATATACATATATATGTACATACATACATACATACAGACATATACATATATATGTATATCTGTAAAACATTACACACATACATTGACGTGCTTGAATTCTGTCTGAGCATATCACATGGTTGTTAAAACTGACTTATGGTGATACACTTTTATCTGCTGATGAGGGAGCGAACCTATATAAAAAATGTAATTCATTTAATGATCCTCACTATTACTTCAGATTTTTATACCTTGTAACACGTGTTGAACCTTGTTCTTGCTTCATATGCCTATACTTCCCTGGCATTGTTTTATCTGCTGTCTGGGTTTCATATGCTATCATCCATGCCATTTTGCCATACTTGTAGGTCACAATAACATTTTATTTGTTGTGTCTATCATGCAGCTTTATTACATAATATAATATATGGAAGTCAACCAGTAAAATTAATGGGATTATAATCTATAAATTGACTTCTTTTCTATTTTTTTCTGTGACCATAATTAATCTGGAGAATTTATGGTGGAGTCTCACTTATACTGCTATAATATGGTGGTTGTTCATTCTATGAATGATTTTGTGCAGGACCTTAATTTAATTGCAGTTAATTGTGTTTAGTTGTGGTTGCAACTCATGATTTGCTTGTGATTGACTTTTGTTCAGCTCTTGGTAGCCCTCAAAGTGCGTTACTCCCAACGGATAACTATTCTGAGGGGAAATCATGAGAGCCGTCAGGTATGCTATGTTTCTAAATGATTGTTCATGATGTATGTTTCAGTCCTGAACTTTGTTCGTAAGAGCTTATTAAGCAGGAATAATTTGTCAATGTTCTTTTTATAACCTGTAATGCATGTAGGAAAAAAAAATGAATTGTCATCGTCATTTTCCATTTTTCTTTGCAACTTATTTATATCCACTTGATTTTTTTTTTTTTTTTTAATTTCCTGTTAATTGTTTTATGTCTAAAATGCAGATTACTCAAGTGTATGGGTTTTATGATGAGTGCCTAAGGAAGTGAGTATCTTAGAATCTTTCTGTATAAGCTTATTGCCAATGCAGAAATACATTCATTTTGAAAGTTGAGATTGAGGCTGGATTTCTTTATTTTGACTGTAAAATATTGCTTGTGATCTTTCCTTCCTGTTCTCTCTTTTCATTAATAATATAGGGTTTCTGAAGGTCATTAGGCTTAAGGCTTACTTTGATTATTGTGACTAATTGGGAAAGTAATTTGGTTATATTTTGTGGTTCATTTGCAGCTTTGATGAATGAACCTAACGTGGCAAACAGATAAAACAAAGAGAACAGATTTATGATAGGGATAGGTTGATGTGAGAAATTTTTTAAAGAAGTATTTTGATTTAGATGTATGATATATATTTTTTTCAATAGCTGCCAGATTTTCCTTTGTTAACACAACGAAATTTGCTTTGTTAGGGTGGCATGTCAATTATCTTTCTTAATGAGACAATTGGACAATGAACTGGTTTGAACATCGAATTTGAAAGTAGGTGATGCCAATGTTACTGCCGGGGCAATGGGATGTCATCCATGAATAAGCTTGTTTCACATGCAATTACCTAATTTTAAAGGGTGTCTTAAGTTTTCTGTGCTAGAAAGCAGAATTCACTTAACATGTACTTCTTGTTCTGAAAATAAAAGTGGGTTACTTTTACAGAAACAATTAAATAGTTAAAATACTCAAGAACTACATTCTCTGTTACACTACGATATATATACTGGTCCTATGTAAATTGTTTTTTAATTGCTTTTTTGGATTAGTAAGCTTCTCTTTAATTAAATTTTTGGTCCCTCTTTGAAGATATTTTTTCTATTCTGTCTGCAGGTATGGCAATGCCAATGTTTGGAAGATCTTTACTGATCTGTTTGATTATTTTCCACTAACAGCATTGGTTAGTATTTAATTATTTATTGTTTGATGTTGTTTCGAATGATCTTCTGTAAAGTTTTAAGGTTGTGGTTACTCAAAATTAGGATATTAACTTGGATGTGCTTTCAGTAATTAGACACTTAGTACCACTTACCATCACCGATTGATTTGATTTCCACAATGTTTTCAATATGGTGCACAACTTTTAAAAAGTGATTCCTTGTTACGCTTCATTTTCGATTAAGTACCTTTGTCCGACACACATCCACGACTGTGGGTATAGAGGTCCAACCCTCCATATATGGAAAAACTTGGAAAAAAATTGAATGTACCCTTGTTGGAGACATACACCCTATCCAACACTCACCCCCAAGTCGGAGAAGATGTAGGTTATCAAGACCCCTTATTTACCACATGATGACATAACTTTTTAACTGTAACCATAAAGGGTTACTAAGGTGAACTAACGGTACTGCCATCATTTCTAGCATGCTGTTTTCATCATTTTGCCCAACAGTCCCAGGATTTGTATTTTGCTAATTTCTGCATCTGTCACTAGTAAACTTTACGAGAATTGTTAGCAGCAATATTCATCACTTAAAGCTTTATTTACATAGATTATGTTTGACCTAACCTGAGCTAACGCTGCTGATGTTGCTACAATTTTTGATATAGTTTGTTAGTTTGACGCCAGAAATCAGTTATAGGCAATTCTTTTTGTTATGTTTGCGGTTTTTGTTAATGGTTCTTAGCTGCAGACTTTCTGCTGTTTTGAAGGTTGAATCTGAAATTTTCTGTCTCCATGGTGGTTTGTCTCCATCCATTGAAACCCTGGATAACATACGTAACTTTGACCGTGTTCAAGAAGTCCCTCATGAGGGTCCCATGTGTGATCTTTTGTGGTCTGACCCCGATGATCGTTGCGGTTGGGGTATTTCTCCAAGGGGTGCTGGATATACCTTTGGCCAAGTATAATTCTTTTGCTTTGCTTCCTTTTTTTTTGGTTTTATTCCTCCCTTTTTCTCGGAAATGGTCAAAGCATATATTTTTATCTTCCCTTGGTGTGGTAACTTTTATGACATCTTCAGGACATATCTGAGCAATTTAACCATACAAACAATTTGAAGCTGATTGCTAGGGCTCATCAGCTGGTCATGGAAGGATACAATTGGGGTCATGTAAGTACTTCCCCCTATTTTGGTGCTTTGTCCAGAATTATCTGAGTTCTGATATGAGATTTGTGTAACTGATATCATTTTGTCCACAGGAACAAAAGGTTGTTACTATATTTAGCGCACCTAATTATTGCTATCGATGCGGAAACATGGCTTCCATCCTGGAAGTTGACGATTGCCAGGGTCAAACATTCATTCAGGTGAGCTTTCTCTCTCATACGCGCCCCACTCTGCATGCAGTTTGAGCTATTTTTTTCATTGTGTATATGTATAAACACTTGTATGTTCGTATATATAAACATTTTAGAACTATTCTGTTCGTGCAGTTCGAGCCTGCTCCGAGGAGAGGAGAGCCGGATGTAACCCGGAGGACACCTGATTACTTCCTATAAAACAAACTTAAGATAAGATGGGTTTGCATTGAGGGCTTTTTCAAATTTAAGATAAGATTTGTAATTCACAATGGTGGTGGCTGGTGGTGGTTGGGGTGGCAGCAAAGCTTGTATATGGCTGATGAGGCTTCCTTGGTAAGGGTTGTTGTTTCCTTAAATTATGCTTTGAGTTTAGTTTCCACAAAGAGGAGGCAGAAGAGCTGGCAACACTGTAGAGGCATATGTACCATTTCCAGCAGATAATTTGACACTATTTATTTATTTTCCTTGATTTTTAGTTTTATTTCCTTTCATCTGTAGAAGAATGCTGTAGAAGGATGCTGAGAAGAACATTTTCCTTATAATGGATGCTTTTTTTTTTTTTTTCCTGCAATGTTTTTTAAAGGTTTATTGGGTTGGTAAAAAATTGATTTAATCACTAAAATTGGATTTTTATTTATTTTTTCAAAAATATTTTTGTGAGATTTCGATTTTCGATTTTTATATTAAATATTATATCATATGTATATTTTTATTAAATATTTAATATTAAAATTATTATTTTTAGTTTTTTACCAGCTCAGTTGTCACTTATATGTAGATCTGACAATTCGTGTATTTTTATTATATTCGTGTTATTTTATTTGTCATAATCGTTTTTAAAAAATTATATATTTATATAAATTTTGATACATTTTTATATTCATATCATATTTTAAATATTTTTTTTGTATCAAATTTATTTCATGTGCAAAATTACTAGATTTATTTACATGTACTAAACATTTGCCCATAAAACACTAAATAAAATGACAACTTTGTTTCATTTAAATCATCATATTTTTATTTTTTTTATAAAATAATTATTTAACTATTTTAAATATGATGGTGGCAATATATGTTCATGTGTCGGACTAGGCAGGTTGACATCTTTAAAAGTTAGGCTATAAAAACTAATTTTATATTTAAAATTAGATAAAAATATTGTTTATAAATATAATAATATTTTTGGACCAAACTCAATCTACTATGTACCTCAAAGGATTCATGAATATTTAGGTGTAAGATGATAATGGGTAGTAAAAAATTAGGTATTTAATTTTTGTAGATTTGAATATTGCGAATTTAGATAATTTTTGGATTCAAATATTAGATTTATTATTTGTGCTAGATTCGGAGCGTATTTAGATAAAATTTGTTGGATATTTGATATTCGGATCCGCTTTGGTTTTTGTTCAGATAGTATCAGTATCAAATATCTGATAAAATTTGTTGGATATATGATATTAGATGGTTTTGGTTTGGATAATATCATTTTATATAGATTTTGACACGTTTTTATATATTGATAATATTTTTTATATCGTGTTTTAATTATTATTTTTTTCGTATTGTCTCTAAAATTATCAAGTTCAATTAATTGCATACATAGCACAAAACTTTTAGTATCCTTTAAATTAAGATGCAACCTTTTCAATTCTATCTATTTTATAAAAAATTATTAAAAATCATAATAACTTAACAAGAAGAGATCGAACTTGCATAACTCTTTATTTATCACATTTTTCCAATTTAGTCTAGTTTGTATGTCTCGCAAAAGGGACTTTGCAACAAGTGACAAGCCTTTGCTTTTTTTTGAAATTTCTGTCCTAATAGATTCCAAGTTTTCGCGCTGTTTTTCAAAGAGTTGATCATTTCCGATAAATGTGGATTGCTTTAGTATTGACCAACAATCCATGTCAGACAAATTCGACAAATGATAGATCAAAGCCGAGTTGAAAGACATAATCCTTACAACAGATTCCTTACGAGTAGTTACCAAAATCCTACTTACAGGCTTACAGTATTTTCTGCACAACAGAGTAAAGAAGGAATTACAATGTAGCTGAAACTTGGAGGTACGCAGCAAAAGCTAAATTGTTTGATTGAATTTGATTATCATCTTTAAAAGCTAAACTTTTTTTCATCAAATTTTCTTAAATATATAAAATAAAAAAACTGTTTTATTATATTTTGAAAGAAATAATAAGTTGAATCCTAAAATAACATTTTGGTAAACATTAGATCGTAAAATAAAAATATTATTTTGTAATATATCATCTAGGATTAATGCATGATAGACACTATTAGGTGAAGTTAAGTTTATAAATTGATGATAATAAAATTGTTTATGGTTACAGATAATAAAGTTCAAATTGGATCGGGTTTAAGATAAATTTTTAGTAATTCGGATTGGTTTGACTCGACACAAATTACATTTTAAATAATAAAAAATATTTTTTATTTAAAGTTAATTATGAAAATATAAAAATATATTTTTAAATATTTTAAATGATAAAAAAGTTTCAAACATTATTCAATTAAAACCGAATTTGAGCAAATACAAATAAAATTTTATTTGGGTCAGACTAAACTTATGAACATTTCTACGTGAGAATTCTTAATAAACAAATAAGAATATGAGTTCAGTCCAAAAAATTTCTCCTTTCATATGGAACATTGGTATCAGTATAGGCCAAGAAAGGGATGGAGGAGAAGCAACATGTCAAAACTTGAAGGAATCGAGTCTCTTAATTATAATGTCTATTCACTTGAAACAAATGGCTGTGGATAAGTTTCAAGAGTTTCAAGTCAAAATTATCTCAAATATATCAATTTTATGATCAACAAATTTCTTTAGAGAACAAATCTAACATCTAACATTAATATAAAATCAACTACACAAATTATCTCGGTATCGACACGTGTCTATTATTCTAGTGGTGACACTTGTTTTTTTTTTTTTAGGAATGTAAGAAGGAAAAAAAAGAAAAAAGAAAAGGAAAGAGAAAGAGCGAGAAAGAGAGAGAACAAGAAAAGAAAGAGGGAAAAAATAAAGAAAAGAAAAGAGAATTTTTTTTTTGTATATTTGTGTTCGTGTTATTTTTTCATATGTTTAAAATATTATAAATTTATATAAATTTTTATACGTTAAGAATTCGTTTGATGTATATTTTGACATGTTCGTGTATTCGTGTAGTGTTCATGTTATTTTTCGTGTTGTGTTTTAATTATTTTTTTATACTGTGTTCGTATTATGTCTAAATTCATTTTATATTTTGCATAGTTTGTCATTGTGATTCAATTTTGAGAAAAATTTGTGTGTTCTGTTGTGTCTCAATTGATGACATATTTTTCATAATTTGTCAAGTGATTCAATTTAAAGAAAAATTTATGTGCTCATGACGTGTTCGTGTTTTTTTTTTTTGTGTTCAAAATATTATATAAATATTTACACATTAATAATTCGTTTTATATAGAATTTGATACGTTCGTGTGTCACACAAATATAAAATCAACTACACAAATTATCCTGGTATCGACACATGTCCACTACTCTGATGGTGACACGTGTCTTTTATTTTATTTTTTAGATAAAGGAAAGAAAAGAAATGAAGGAAAAGGAAAAAGAAAGAGAAAGAGAAAGAAAAGAGAAAGAGAAAGAGAAAGAGAAAGAGGGAAGAAAGGAAAGAGAAAAATTTGTGTGTTTGTGTTCGTGTTATTTTTTCGTGTGTTTACAGTATTATAAATTTATATAAATTTTTGCATGTTAATAATTCCTTTTATGTTTTTTTGACACGTTCGTGTATTCATGTAGTGTTCATGTTATTTTTCGTGTTGTGTTTTAATTATTTTTCCTATACTGTATTCGTGTCGTGTCTTAATTCATTTTATATTTTGCATTATTTATCATTGTGATTCAATTTAGAGAAAATTTTGTGCATTCGTGTCGTATCTCAATTCATGACATATTTTGCATAATTTGTCATAGTGATTTAATTTTAAAAAAAAATTATGTTCATTACGTGTTCGTTTTATTTTTTTTATGTGTTCAAAGTATTATAAATTTATATAATTTTTTACATGTTAATAATTCGTTTTATATAAATTTTTACACGTTTGTGTATTCGTGTCGTGTTCATGTTATTTTTCGTATCGTGTCGTGTTTTAATTATTTTTCAATTTTTGTCGTGTCTCAATTCATCCCATATTTTGTTTGTGTTATTTTTTCGTGTGTTTAAAGTATTATAAATTTATATAAATTTTTACACGTTAATAATTCATTTTATTTATATTTTGACACGTTCGTTTATTCATGTTGTGTTCATATTATTTTTCGTGTTGTATTTTAATTAATTTTTCTATGTTGTGTTCGTGTCGTGTCTCAATTCATTTCATATTTTGCGTGGTTTGTTATTATGATTCAAATTAGAGAAAAATTTGTGTGTTCATGTCGTATCTCAATTCACAACATATTTTGCATAATTTGTCATAGTGATTTAAATTAAAGAAAAATTTGTAGTCGTGTTATTTTTTTGATATGTTCAAAATATTATAAATTTATATAAATTTTTATACGTTAATAATTCGTTTTATATAGATTTTGACACGTTCGTGTATTCATGTAGTGTTCATGTTATTTTTTGTTTCATGTCGTGTTTTAATTATTTTCCCATGTTGTGTTTGTATCTTATCTTAATTCATCCCATATTTTGCATAATTTGTCATAGTGATTCAATTTTAACTCTAAATTCATTTACTTAAGATATTAAAACATAAAAGTTTATGTAAATAAATGATAATTATTTAATATGATTCAACTTAAATTTATTTATGATTGTTAATTAATTAAAAATTTATAAATATTAAAAAAAATCCCCCAATAAAGTGGGGGATGATTTCTAGTATATATATATATATATATATATATATATATATATATATATATATATATATATAACACAATCTTATAAATGTTCATACTTTAAAAAAGTTGAGAAATTTGTTAGCGATATAGTAAGTAGATCTTTCTATAGGTCAGGATGGATCGAGTTCGAATTGGGTAAAAACAGAACATTAAAGAGTTTTGTGACTACCCAAGTCAGATTTTTTAACTCGAAATATGGACAAAATTTTATGTCCATATTTGGTCCGACTATATAAATGCACTGCTCTGACCCGCACAAGCCCTCCCAAATTTTACACAGAATGATACATCCCTCTTAAGAAAAGATCAATCCTTCTTAAAAAAATCGATCATTCTAAAAAAATTATATAACTAATAGTGAAATAGACCAAACCAGGTCGAGTTTGGGCAAAAATGATACGTCTAAGGCCTGATTTGTTTAAAATCGGTCTTATTTTTTTTCAAACCCGTTTTTCAATTCTAATATTTTTGTCCAAACCTTCATAAATATCAAACGAATATTTAAATTTAGATAAATAACCCGACCAATAAACATATCTTATATTAAATACCAATGTGAGCAGCAATTTTAAATCATTTTGATTTAATTTTTTTATAATTAAGCCTCATCATCACTTGAAATAAAAACGAAGGTTATGAGAAAATAATTAATTGACATTTCTAAAGATTTGACCCTTAAGGATAAAGGTAATCAAAGAGTGGGAAGAATGTAACACATGTTTAGTAGATTGGATTTGTTTTAGTAAAATATTTATATATTTTTGAAGTTGTTGTTATATAGGTTAGAGTTATTTTATAGTTTACTATGAATAACAATATATTAAAAGTTATCATCAAGTGAGAATAACTAAAATTGATGGTCAAATTGAAGACCAACTCACTTGTCAGCAAGTTTTTTTTTTTTTTTTTTTAATTTTGGTGGAGAAAGAGAAAAAAAAGAAAGCAAAAAATGAAAAGAAAGAGAGAAGGAAATGAAAGGAAAGAAAAAATATATATATATATATATATATATATATTTTTAAAAAAATTGTAAGTGATATTCTTTTAAATTCTTACTAACTTTGATTATGTAATAAAAAATAAAAAATCATATAAAAAATAATATTATTAATATGAATACAAATAAAATAAAAATATTCTATTAATATTATTTAGTATATATGAACATTATTTTAAATCCTATATATACGTTATGTATAATTTTACAAATATATATATTTTTGATATATTACAATGTTATAGATATAATATACTTACCTATAGTAATTTAAAAAAAATGTGAATGGAATATGATACGAATGAATAATTTGACGTAAATATTAATATATTTTTTGAGAACAAAAATATCCCTATATACATATTAGTTATTAATAAAATTTAAATATTTTTTAAAAATAAAAATATATCAATTATGCCTACAAAGTATGTTCATGATATCAATTATATATAAATAATCACTTTCAATATATTTTATTTTTAATTATAATTATAATTTATAACTAGCATTATTAATAAAATTATCGTTATTAACGAAATATAATTATATTGATATTCGCATATATTAAAATTTATAGAATAATATAATATTTTCAAAAGTTATTTTTGATAAAAAAATATTTTAATAAATTAAAGTTTATTTAAATAAAAAAATTTAATATTTTTATGTGATGTTTAAATAAAAGCAACATAATCATGAGATTGATTCGGAGATAATATTATGAGTTTGATTCATTTTAACAATTCTATTATAAATATGTATTCTAAATATGGAAGTAAAGTAGAAGTTATTGAGATGTTTGATGAAATTACTGATTCAGATATGTTCTCATGGATTAAAAGGATAGAAGTTGTTTTTGATGGTTCGGAGGCTTTTGGGTTGTTTAATAGTTTACGTCATAAAGATTTTGTTAAGTTCATTTAAATTCATCATATATTTTGCATAATTTATCATAGTAATTCAATTTAAACTATAAGTTTATTGACTTAGAAATTACATCATTGCATCTACCATACATTAATATATATATATATATATCATGTTTAAAATTTATACAAAAATTAAATCAAACATGTAAATCCGCTAAATCAAACATGTGAACCCGCTACATAACACATGCATTTTCTAGTGATAGATAATATTGAACGAAAGTAGAAAATTACGTAGAGTCATATCTATATAAAGATAATTCTTTAAAAAAAAACTTGCGCTTTGAGTTAGACTTATCTAAAAATCGAGTTATTCGTTCGATTTGATAGACTTGACCTGAATAAGATTGGTCTAACATATTTACTAATAATGCTGTTTTTTTTTTATTTATATAAAAAGAGGGTGTAGTTTGGAATAGGAAAATGAATTGCAAATGTGAAATTTGAATTTTAAATTTGTGACCGTATAAATCAACTGAATTAAAACATTAAAAAATGCTGAATTTTGTGGTCAGCCAAAGCTGAAACCAGGTTTTCATAAAGCTCTAGTGTATGCTAAGGGTAACCTGAGAAGTTTCTTGGTCCTTCCAACATTTGCTCGTTTCGTCAAGTTATCATAATCGTTATCCCCAATTGCATCCAGTATCTTTTGATACAATAGCAACGATGACCAAACCTGCAACAATTCTCAAAATGTCAATTTATTATAGTATTGCTATAATTTATAGATTTATTTGTTTTAAATTAGTTATGATTTATGTTATCAGATTTTGAGTGAATATTAGATACGAATATATGTCCGACATGAGTATATTCATTTTTTTTTTATATAAAAGTTCATATATTTAGAGGATTATATCTGCATATTTATGTTCGAATATGCGTCGGATACGGGTATTTAAAAAAAATAAAAAAATCCGATTAAAACATGGATTAAAAAATCAGACCGGATCGGCCGATTGAACCGGAAACAGAAGGTCTATCCGGTCCGTATACTATATAAAATTGGATATTAGTTCGGTTTACAGGTAAAAATTGGAAAAATTGGTAAAAACCGGTTTGATAATTTTTTTTTTTCAATTTCTTTTGTAATTTATGAAATTTGAACTTTTAATATTTTAGTTATATATTAAAAACTATACCATTAAGTCAAATATATATTTTTATTAATTAATTATTTATTATATTTAATAACTATTATCTATTTAACATTAAAATTACTTTTTAAATATTTAGAATTTTGTTTAAGTGAACCGGTCTATTTAACCAATTAAACCGAAAATCGGAAGTCTAACCGGTTTGACCACCGGTCCGATTTTTTTAACCTTGATTAAAGGTGTACTATACCGGCCAGCGGCTACAAGCTGTGAAGCTCCTTCCTCAGCTAGATTGAAAAAGAACCTTGCCCTTGTAATTTGCTCTTTCATGAAATCTCTCCAGGCACCGGTTACCTTTCTGGATATACATCCTTGTCGCATAAACCAAACTGTGCAAGTTCATCTTGAGGAAGATAAACTCTCCCTCTCAGAGCACTAAAAAAAAAACAAAGAAGCAACTTGAAAATAAGTTGGGGATCTGAACAAGATAAACTTGAATAATATTGAAGTCCATGACCAATTATGTTGATCCCGTATCCGATGCATATTCGGACATGAATATGAGGATAAGATTTCTCAATAACCCTCTAAATACATGAAAAAACTTAAAATAAATCAAATATACCCGTATCGGACACATAATCCGACACTCACACCCAAATTCGAGTAACATAGATGAAGAATATAAAGACTTACTCTTCCCCTACATCTCTAAGAATGTTTGTCAACTGATTTCCGATGCCCAAGTAGAGTGCTGCGTTGTATATAGTATGAGCAGGAGCAGGTGACTGTGGTGCAATTCCCATAATTGGAACACTCATTAAGCCAACAGTTCCTGCTACATAGTAGCAGTAAAGATAAAGCTCTTGAAAATTTTCATAGCGAGATTTTCTTGTATCCATTCTCATTCCTTCAATCATGTCCCTGAAAGGCTGTATGAGAAACGAATAATTAAACATTCAGATGGATTTTTCCAATGCTCTAGCTTGAAGTTGTTGCATTATATGGCAATCTATGAAGTACGGACACTTTTATAAGGAGAGTGTCCAAGTGTCCGACACGGCGGAATACTTGTCGAACACGTAAAGATATATCAAAAAAATAAAAATAAAATTAGACACAGTCAAAACATGATTGAACACGTCCAGACACATGATGAAAGTTTTTTAAAATTCAAAATTTTAAATTCAATTTTTTTTTTTTTTAATTAAAAAATATCAATTTATATAGAATCAACAATGAATAATTTGGTTTTAATGAATTTTTTAAAATTCAAAATTTTAAATTCAAAAATAATTTTAAAAAATTAAAAAATTATTTGTATGTTAATACTTAATTAAAAAATATCAAATTTATATTTTTATTGTGTATTATTATATAAAAAAATATTTTTTATTGTTGTGTCCTGTCGTACCCTTATTCTAATTTTTTAAAAATTATCGTATCACCGTATCGATATCGTATCATATCCGTATTATGTTTCCATATCTGTATCCGTGCTTCTTAGTATGACATGTCAGGCACATAATCATGATCAATAGTTGGTTTATTCAAACTTTGATGATTAGATTAAGCAGATGGTTATGGTACCTTAATGTCCAAGGGAAAGTTGAAAACAGTGTCGGAAAGTGCAGCATCTAGCATGTCATAGGGGCGTCCCTCGAAGATATCTTGCAGTCTCTCTTCCCACAGCAGAAGAACTCATGTAGTCTGCATTCGGCCCGTCAACCAGTTCATCAGACCTCCTGCACCAAACTGCAGACCCCATATTTCAGTCGCAAAATAATTACTTAAAAACAATTTTGGAACTAAAAATGAATGTCTTTCCTCTAAAGCCATGCAACACTAAAGTTGCCTATCAATTTCGTTAAAGAGGTGTTATCCCACGTTTATTAAGTTTTAGATTATATTTAAGTCGAACATTTTTACCTATTGTTTATTTTAGTTTTAAGTTGAATACTTGACATGATATCGAAATTCAAGTTTTGTTCCGTATCATGTGATAGGCTTCTCTGTTTCACTCTACAAGTGATGCGGTGATGGGAGCATGTTAAAGTGACTTATATTCAAGTTGAGTCTCTTCACCTATTAACAATTGGTTTTAAGTTGAACGCTTAACAAATTTCTTCCTTTCATTTTATTAGTGGAAGGGGAAAAATGATCTCAAAACCGCATGGTTAGATGTGAATTCTTTACATTACTGCACATTCTCAAGTAGAAATTTAAATTTGCAGTTGCGAATGTGTTTTTGGTCGTGTCGTATTTATCACGATAGTAGACGTAATGAATGCTACCGCGATCAATTGCGATAAATATCGACCATGAATATCGACGACGAATAGAACCGAAACCGTAAAATAACGATTATAATTTCGCGTTAAGGCTACTATTTAAACCCTTGTATCACAAGCACTAAGATCTACACTCTTTAATTTCATTCAACCTCCTTAACTATCAGCAAAATGTTACTGATGAGATATGCTTCAAGTTACGGATAAAACCATGATACAGTTATCTGCTTTACTATGCTTCTAAATCAAAATTTAGCTCATAAATAATCTGCAAATTTAGTAATAATCTCTTAATTAACATAAAATGCCCATATGGCCTTCTGCCGCTCCTCTGTCATCAACAAGGTGCCTGCATCATATAAGCAATCAGAAACATCAAACTCGTGTCTTTTTTACTCTAAAATACATCAAATGTCATGTTTTGAAACAAATGCAAATGTACATATTCATTAGATGTTCTCATCTATGTTGCTTCGACTTTTTATTTTTTTTTGAATCCGACGCATATACGGACATGGGTATAGAGATATGATCATCTAAGAACTCTCCAAATACATGAAAATCTTGAAAAAACTTGAAAAATACCCGTGTCAAACACATACCTGTGTTCTACACTCACACCGGAATCCAAGTAACATAGGTTTCATTGGCAGAAAAGGTTCTGAAATTTATTTAAAACTTTTGACTAACTCCTTTATATGTTGATGGAAAGAAGGGAAATGAGGTTGGACCTAGATAGAAAGTCTTGGCATATTCTGCACAAATGTTCCTACACTTATCATAAGCTTCTTCAAGGAACATAGCATATTTGAACTCTGGCTTTCTACAATTGCATTCTTTTACCAAGTTTTTAGGCCAAGATTGCCATCTCACAATTGCTTCTACTTGTAAATCAGTGTTTGGAATGCCTTGCTTTGTCATCAATCAGGGAAGGTGATTGATATTTTTGGAGCTGCAATCACTTCTTCTCTTGCCGTTATGAACATGGATTTTCGAAACTGCTGTAAGCCTCCATTGTTGGACCCAATGCAAGGTTTAGATTGAAGTGAAAATGCTATACACATATCTGGCAATCCTAGCAAGATTTAAAAGGTTGAGCAGACTGGAAAGGTGTCAAGATCGAGAAGAAAGTAATGTAGAAATGCCTCCCTTTGCTTGCTCAATTGAATAGTTTGAATGTTTGATACATAATCTGCATATTATTCTGATGGTTCCGAATCTTTCATTTCATGATCTGACTGGTCAGAAGTTTGTTCACTTGTGTTTGTTTCTTTCTGTTAGATATCAAGTAATATTTGAGTGTATAAATACGAAATACGTATACCAATACGTAAATTATCGTAACTAAATATATGGTGTATGATATCATGTTTGAATGAGAAATTAATCTCATCGTACCCACTTGAAGAGGAAAACATGTCTTTTCGGGTAAAAACATGCCGATTCGGTTTCGTGCCTGACCGAACCGGTTCGTCCCCAATTGGTGTGTCTGTTCTGATCAAACAGGTTCCATCCAATTGATGCATCTTTTTCGCACAGGTTCATTGGCTTCTATAAATACAGATACTTTATGTCTGTTTTTAACTCACCAATTCTCTCAAATTAATTCGTCTTCTGAGAGAGAGACTCAACATTCTTCTGGTTCACTGTGTTGCACCCGAGTGTGCTTTCATTTGCAACGTTATCGAGGAAACTTGAGAGACGAATTGCAATAGACTGTAAGCATCGTAAAGACAGGCAATAATCGTCTTAAGGTCAGAGGTCCAACCTTAACTCGATATTATAATTTCTAGTTCTACTAAAACTGTGAGTGTCCGTATACTCGATTGTATTCATTTATATATTCTGATATGCCAGATTTATAAATTCTGTTCTTCTTATATTTATATGTTTAACTAGTAATGAAATAGTCACTAAATACTTACAAGATTGCCAACAATCTTAAGACAATTAATTTTGTTGTTGTTTTGTTTCATTACTGTTGTTCAATATATATTTATTCTATATATATTGTTACGTGACATATAGATATTGTGTTTATAATTTATATATATATATATTCTATATTTATAAGTAGAATATGATATTTATAACTCTTTATTTGTTGCTATTTGTGACTGCATATTTTTTTTGGTTATATTTGTTATTGCTTTTATAACTTATAAATTGAGAACCACGAGTTCATAAGCCGCAAGGAAGCCAGTGCATAACGGTGTAAGTCGGCCAATTGCTTCGGTTTCCAAGTCTTGCATAATAGGGCCCGGGGACTTTCCTGGGCCTGACCGCGCTAGTTGCGACGTTCTTAACCCACTCACTTCGTTTCGTGATTGGCTGCTTCTTTTGCTAACAATTGCAACTTTGCCATATATTATATATGTATTCTTGCATATGCGAGACTATGTTCCTTTGATTTTATAATATTGTTTTGAAATATATATTTTTAATATATATTTATTGGTAGTCAATTTTTTATTGCTACTGTTTTTGAAATATATATATATATTGGTGATATATTTTTATTGTGAACAAATATATAGTTGTAATATATATATATATGGTGTTTGTATGTATATATATATATATTTGTAATATATATATTATATATATATATAAAGTTGATCTTGTTATTCTAAATAACATATGGCAGAACGGTCTACCGTGAATGCGAGTGCGCCTGTAGTGCCAATACCACCACATGTCACACATGGTGAGAAACCCGAGAAGTTCAGTGGTCTAGACTTCAAATATTAGCAGCAAAAGATGCTGTTTTATTTGACTACTCTGAACCTAGCCCGATTCTTACAGGAAGAGGCCCCGATTCCTAAATAGGGAGAGACCGATCCTACGACTGTAGCCTTGGTGGAAGAATGGAAGTATTCTAACTTCTTATGCTAGAATTATATCCTCAATGGATTGGACAACACGTTATACAACGCGGATAGCTCAATAAAGACAGCGAGAGAGCTGTGGGAGTCCTTAGAGAGAAAATACAGAACCGAGGATGTCGGTACGAAAAAATTTAGGGTTGGCCGATTTCTGGATTTCAAATTGGTGGACTCAAAAATCGTGATCAGCCAAATCCAAAATTATCAGTTGATCCTCCATGAAATTGATGTCTAATGAATGATTCTTAGTGAGTCATTTGAGACGGCTGCTTTGATAGAGAAATTGCCACCCTCGTGGAAAGATTTCAAAAATTATCTAAAGCACAAGAGAAAGGAGATGACCTTAGAGGACTTGATTATTCGGTTAAGAATCGAGGAAGATAACCGTGGTTCAGAAAATAGGGTTAAAACACAGACATGGAAGCCAAGGCAAATGTTGTAGAACATTCGCACAAGACCAACAAAAGAAAATTTGTTGGTTCTAGTTCTTCCAAAGTAATAAGGGAATGAATTTTAAAAAGTTAACGGGAACTTGTTACATATGTAACAAGCCCGGTCATCAAGCAAATGAGTACCTTTAGAACAAGAAAAGAGCTCAAGCCAACTTAGTTGATGATAATGAGATTGAGCTCGCTGTTGTAGTGTCACAAGTGAACATGGTACAAAACCCTAAGACATGGTGGGTTTATACTAGTGTCACTTGTCACGTTTGTTCTGATAGAAAGAGTTTTTTTTGAGTATAAAGAAACAACTATTTATGAGAAACTCTTCGGTCTACAAGGTATGAGGCCATGGAGATGGTGCTCAAGATGACATCCGGGAAAGAATTAACTTTGAACAATATGGTTCATGCTCGTGAAATTGGAAAGAATTTGGTTTTCAGCTCTCTGTTGAGCAAGAACGGGTTCAGACTAGTATTTGAGTCTGATAAATTAATACTCACTAAATGTGACATGTTTGTTGGTAGAGGATATTTATGTGATGAGATTTTTAAGCTCTATGTAATGGTTGTTATGCCAAAGAACATAAATAATAATTAAATTATTTCTTATGTTTATTTGGTGGTATCCTTTAACGTATGGCATGGTTGATTAGGTCGTGCATATTACAAGACCTTGCAAAGAATCAGTAATTTGAATTTGAATTTGCTTCCGCAAATTGTTATTGATCAAAAATAAGAAATGTGAAATTTGTGTGGAATCCAAATTGACTAAGGTTCCTTTCTATTCGGTAGAAAGAAGTAGCAAACCTCTAGATTTAATTCACATTGATATATGTGACTTAAAGTTTGTGCAAACTAGAGGTGGTAAAAAGTATCGAATTACTTTTATTTGATATTTGCACAAGATACTGTTATGTCTATTTGCTAAGAAGCAAAGACGAGGCCTTGGAAGTTTTTAAACTCTTTAAAAATGAGGTCGAAAATCAACTAAGCAAGAAAATAAGGAGTGATAGTGTGGGGGCTGTCTTGCAAAGATATCAATTTCTCCGACTTAAAAGGTCTTGATAAGACCTAAAATTGTGTTCGTTGCATCATTTGATGGGATCATTACCTAGTCCTTGAGGGCAAGAAAAAGACATGTGAGAAAATGTCAACTTTATGCAACAAGGGTACTCCGGTATGATCTTGTAGTCAATGAGGATATCGACATAGTAAGTGGGGAAGAGTGTCATGGTATGGTATCGGCATGCCTTGGTGCTACCATGACTACCCCATTGTGAAGCGGAGGATGAATCCTGACCATGGGATCGGTGATCCCAGATAGTGCCAAGAGTGGCACGGACCCTGAAAGCAAACCATTAGGTTGTAAATGAATGTAAAGACATAACATACTCAGTTAGCAAGCTGAGTAGATTCAAGTATTCCTGGAAAGGATACTGTAAGGCCATTGTGAGGGTACTTAGATTTTTAAGATACACCTCAAGTTATGGACTGCACAATACAAGATATCTAGATGCAAAATGGATATTTGATACTAAAGATTTCAAATCTACTAACGGATTTATCTTTATTATTGGAGAAGCTGCAGTGTTTTGAAAATCTTCTAAACAAACGTGAATAGCCAGATTTACCATGGTATCTGAAGTTATAGCTTTAGATAAAGCTGGAGAATAAGCGGAATGACTTCGAAAGTTTAGAAGATATTCCAAGTTAGCCGAAATCTGTGCCTGCAATTTGTATACATTGCGATAGCCAATCTACAATTGGTAGGGCACATAGTTGTTTGTATAACAGTAAATCTCAACACATTCGTCGAAGACATAATACCATTAGACAGTTGCTCTCAAATGATATTATCTCTTTTGATTATAAAAAAAATCAAAGGATAATGAAGCGCGCTTACGAAAAGTTTTAATAAGAGAACAAATATATCATCGAGGGGAATGGGTCTTAAGCCTATAAATTAAAGTTACATAGTGGAAACCCAACCTAGCTGACTGGAGATCCCAAGATCTAGGTTCAAAAGGGACAACTAAATTATGTTAACTGAGTGTGAGCACTAAAAGAGTTAAAAACTCTTATCCATTCCTATGATGATTTAGTGCTGCCTGCAAAGGAGTTAGGATAAGCTATGCTTTTAATGATTCTTATATCTTGATAAAATCAAGTGGGGTATTGCAGAATACTCTTAATAAGCAATCACCTATTATGAGTAAGAAACGTGGCCACTTTTATGAGAATTGATCAAGCTAAATTCTCTAGAGTACTCATAAGAAACCAGGAAGTGTTCGGGGCCAAAATGGACACAATCGTGAGAACCGAAGATGTTCGAAGAGGAATTGTGTGACACCTATTGTCTTGGTTTACATGAAAGGCTGAATAGTTCAAGACATCATGTTCACTAGTTAGCCGAGTAGATCCGATAGTTGTTCACTATGGAAAGTTCAAGGCCAAAAGCTACCTATCTTGATGCATTACTCTTCAAATAAAGTCTCTCTCAAACTCAGAGTCAGTTCGTCGTTTTAATCAGACAATTTCCATTCATGTGGGGGATTGTTGGATATCAAGTAATATTTAAGTGTATAAATACGAAATACGTATACCAATACGTAGGTTGTCGTAACTAAATACACGGTGTATAATTATGTACACAATTGATATCATGTTTGAATGAGAAATTAATCTCATGGTACCCACTTGAAGAGGAAGACATGTCTTTTCGGGTAAAGACATGCCGATTCGGTTTTGTGCCTGACCGAACCGGTTCGTCCCTATTTGGTGTTTCTATTCTAATCAAACAGATTTCATTCAATTGATGCGTCTTTTTCGAACAGGTTTATTGGCTTCTATAAATACAGATATCCTATGTCTATTTTTAACTCACCAATTCTCTCAAATTATTCCGTCTTCTGAGAGAGAGACTCAACATTCTTTTGGTTCGTTGTGTTGCATCCGAGTATGCTCTCATTTGTAACGTTATCGAGGAAACCTGAAAGACGAATTGCAATAGACTGTAAGCACCGTAAAGACAGGCAATAATCGTCTTAAGGTCAGAGGTCCAACCTTGACTCGATATTCTAATTTCTGGTTCTACTGAAACTGTGAGTGTCCTTATGCTCGATCGTATTCTATATATATATATATATATTTATTTATTTATATATTCTGATATGCTGGATTTATATATTATGTTCTTCTTATATTTATATGTTTAACTTGTAATGAAATAGTCGCTAAATGCTTACAAGATTGCCAACACTTTCATCATCAATTGTCAGTAAAAAATGTGATTAAAAAAACAATGTTTCCCATTGATTTATATTTCTCAAATGCTTTTGTATGTCAAATTGCTATATTTTTTTTTATTCTACCAATCATTTTTTCAAATAGCATATATATATATATATATATATATATATATATTTTGGAATATTGAGTTGGACAAAGATGCTGGATTTGTCCGGACCAACTTAGACGAGAAAAACCGGTAGCCTGTCCAGCCCAACTCATATTGGGTTGGGTCTGGGTAGTTTTTTTTTTTTTTAATTTGGTTTGATTCGACTCGTATTACTGTTTATATAATAAAAAAATGTTTTTTAAATTTAATTATAAAAATATATTAATATTAATATTAATATAAAAATAAAAATATATTTTTTTATTTTTTAAATAATAAATCGGGCCGACGGGTCAATCCGGGCTTGCCCAAGGCCGAATCTGAATAAAAAAATTAAAAAATTTCTAAACCCCGACCTAGCCCATGAGCCTGTCTAGGCAACCCCTGTCTTTTTTTATGGGAATTTTGATCTTGCTTGCTTGATACCTTGTTAGACCTTTCAGTTCGATTTTGATGTTTATATTCTTAATTATCTGGAGTTTAGTGCAAAAGGCTTATTCTTCATAGGGGCAGAAAAAGAGTTGTCTTTTGTGGAGGCATGCAGTTACTTGTAGTTTAAATCCATAAAAGAGTTCAAATCAATCTTTATTGTAAATACGTTTAGGGGTAACCAACAACAACAAGGTTTTGGCTCCAATCCTAAGTTGGTTTGTCTGTCTCAGAACAAGTATATATATCAGACTCGGTGAAGATCGGATATGGATATATCTGATACGGATATATTCATTTTATTTTAAGTTTTTTTATATATTTAAAAGATCATATCTCATGCTCATATTCGAATATGTGTCAAACACAAGTGTCAAAAACAAATACTTTAAAAAAATAAAAAATTCGAATAACATAATTCAAATATTCTAATCCTATTGAACAGTATACATATTTTGTCTGGCTTATCTATCTTGGTTTTTGATTCAAACAAAAAGAAATAGTTACAGAAACCTTAACATCAGGGTAATTAAACCCATTTCGATTGTCAGCTGCGATGGTCTAGATTAAAAAAATTAAATTGAAAGTCGAACTGATTGAACTGGTTGACTTGATCAAAATACTTTTAAATATATAAAAAGCAAAAAATTCAATGTTAAATAATTAATAAAAATATGTATTTGGCTAAATAGTATAATTTTTATTATAAAACCAAGAGATTAAAAATTCAAATCTCACCACTTACTAAAAAATATATATATATATATATTTTTACCGATTTTATCCCTTTTTTACCGGTTAAACTGGTTTTCCATAGATTAAAAAAAAACCATATTTTATATATAATATCAGATCGGACAGACCACTTGTTTTCGATTCAACAAGTCCAAACGACCGATCCAATCTAATTTTTTATTCATTGGCGATGGTAGCTATAAAAGGGAAAGGAAAAACGAAAAATCAGTTGAGTAAAATAATGCCAAAACTGTAATACGTACAGCCTGTAAAATCTATAAACTCGAAATTTGATTATCTAATCGACTATGTATTACGTACAGCCTGTAAATTCTATAAAAAATTTCTGTTCCACTACTGTCTCCCTGTTTTTCAGACAGAATTATACATTTCTGTAAGGCTGGCAGTGCATTGAGGAGCTCTCCTCACCGCACCATCCCACTTAGCAAACAGGCATTAAGGAAATAGCACAGACGCTGAGCATCAAGGGTATCAGTGGTAAATAATGACACATGATGGACCCAGATAACTATGTTACTCGGACTCGGGTCTGAGTGTTGGACACGGATATATTTAATATTTTCTAAGATTTCCATGTATTTGGAGGATCCTTGGAAAATCATATCCCCATGTCCGGATATGCGTCAGACACGAGTACTTCAAAAAAAATAAAGAGTCGGAACAACATAGCCAGAGAACAAAGCAAGTTATGCACTATTATTATGTCTTTTCTGTCAAGAGAAGAATGATATGGAACTATGAAGGTATTTATGTCATCGTTTCTGTTAAAAGTAATGGGCATCTATGGGTGATTATGTATAATTTAGGTAACCATACCTGCCTAGAAAGGAATGAGAAAAGATGCATCACTTCCTCTCATCAATACTCACAGGCAGGGGCTTAAATGCAGCCAAAACCACAGCAACTTTGCATACAAGAAATCCCATCATTCCGACCAAAAGTTCTTTCGGAGTCAACACAATCGGAACTTCTCCCGAGCTATACTTAACTGCTAATGAAGAAAGTGCTATAGCCAGTGCAAGGCTTGATATTGGACCCCTAAATCTGACCATTTCATCTCCAGGATTCTTGGACATTAGTTCTGAAGCTGGTAATCCATCAACAGACCTTTGCAATAGCAACAAATATAGAAATCCAACGATCCCACCGAGTAAGAATGCAAAAGCAGAGCTTTTCCCGATTGAGAAGGATGCAAATGATGTACCAACAAATATAAGAACAGCATCGTAAAGTAACAAAGAGAACTTCAAATCTGCATATTCCTTCATACTTTTCTCATTAGATATCGTGTCACTCAAGGGTGAAGTTGGTTGAGAAAAGCCCTTGTTCAACATCATGAAGACATTAGGCCCAGATAACTCGGTAACGAGACAAGGTCTTAGTTCCACCATGGACTCGTCACCACCCTCTCCAAGCAAGATATCATCAACTTTGAAGTCATATTTAGCACCAACATATTCGAAATTTTCCCCATCATCTTCCCCCAAGGAAGATTGAGATGTATTAAGGATGATTAGGCTGACACCTCCTAATCTCCATTGACCTGAGAAATGAGAAAGGAAGACAAGCATTTAACTTTTCCAGTTGCACTTTGTTTAAGCTACAAGTTACTGAACAGCTTACTTGCACAAAGCAAGATTTTTGAAACTAGCAATTCTTGTTCAAGACTAACCTGATTCAATACCGATCCAAAGAGCTTGAACCTTCCCCAATTCCGGCCCCTCAAAGACAAATTCATCAACAGAACCTCTTTGGAAATAGAGAGTTTCAGGCTCCACCGTGTTCTCTGATTCTGCAGAATGTTCAATTAAAAAATATGCAGGTATCCTCTGTAATATTGAATCTCCTTTCTCATCTATCAAGCACAAGAGTATTCCAGCATTTATATTACTCAAACTTGAGCCATACATGTTACTTGTCCGCAACCTAACCTTGTAAAAAGGCCGAGCTACATTCAAGCTGGTAGATGAAAATATCTTTTCTTCCGAGGTCTCTGTACAGACTTTCAGTTCTGGGGACGGCAAAAGACGCGAAGGTTTTGCAAAGCCCTGAAAATCTGGAGTAGACATGAGTGCTACATCAAACTCTCTAATACCCCCCCCCCCCCCCCCCATCTTGGAATTTATCTTCTTATTGTGATATTCTAAGTGCAAAATACAATTTGAAGGACAAATAGTAATTTGAAAAGAAATGAAACAGCTAAGGGGCAAAGAAGAATAAAAATTTTCTACTTATAATTATTCAACATATCAATCTGACTTTGCTCTGCATTTATGACCAAATATATATAATTTTGGTCAGCAAGCAGCACAGCCTTCAGCACTACCAGATAAAGAGTAAGAAAAATGAAAAGCTGAGATGTAATAACAACTCAAAATTGGCGATGCAACATCTAAACATAATTATTAACAGCACATGGTACATTACGCAAAGATTTCTAGAGCCTCTGAGCAAAGCAAAGCATAAAGGCAGGAATTCGAAAAGGAAATGCATGCATTTGCTAGTAATCTATATAAACTGTTTAACAGATTGCATAAAATTCACAATATCAAATAATATGATAGATTTCCAACTGGGTTGGTTCAGTTGGTTGAGTACTCATTAACGCTTTGGCAAGCACTAGGGTTCGAGTCTCACCAGTAGTCCCACTTGGTGGGTGACATGTAAGGTATCACTGTTAGTCCTCTCTGAGGCCTGTGACATGCCCTAATCCTGGACCGGGATAGCCTCCCCTCACCTAAACTTTTTTGTACCAAAAAAAAAATGGTAGATTATGAATTTGCAACATGTTTGTAAAATCTAGGATTTTTCAAGTAACTCACATGTTTTAAGTCATTTTACATCTTTCATAGTTTGCACTACCTTCTTTAGGGATTTACTACTTCTCATAATGCATTTCATTCACCATGTTGAATTTTGAAACTTTGACCAATATGTGTTTGGCCAGGTATATGCCTCTTTTTGTTACTTCGCCACACAAATTACGGTATCAGGCATTGTGTGTTTCCTAGGTCTGCTACAGTTGCACATTCCTGTGTAGGACTAGCATCTGCTCTTGAACCTTGAGAAGCCATCTCTATCCCTATATTTAAAAGAGAATGACCACTCAGGGAACAACCAATAAGCACAGACCGACAAGCATGTAATGCCACGGATCACTTGGATAATTTGATATCTCTGCAAATACGGTCTAACTATGCATGCCACAGAATCAGAAATGAAAATTCCCCGTTTATTCTGCATTATTTGCATACACATATGTACGGGGACATCAGGGTTGAATTTGAAGCTTTACTATATTCATTTGAATTTAGGATTACTCAATCAATAGAATGCTTGACAGTGGTCATTCCAGGATTCAAAATAAAAAGTTAAGCTACGAAATTCTCAAACCCCATTGCTAAAAAAAATAAAAATCAAAGAGATTATCTATTTTCATCGACTATAGCAGCATGCCTGAATAAGATCAACTAAGGTTAGCATATCAAGAGCACCCGAACATTTGGCTAAATAGTAGATGAACGTCCAAAGTATATATATATATATATATCCACTTACATTTAGGGGGTGAGTAAACAGTCGGTTCGATTAGTTCGGTCCAAAAAATCTGAAAACCAACTTAACTGATGCTTCCTCAAAAATAACTGAAACCGATCAACATAATATAAATAACCGAAATTAACCGAAACCAACTTGCTTCGATCGGTTCAATCGATTCTATCGATTTCTGCATTTTTCATTCATTTTCAAACTTCTTTTTCACTAGTTTCGGTCGGATAAGTCGGTTTGAACCGACTTCTGCACACCACTACTTATATTGGTGTCACGCTTTCGTAATTTCTTATATAATTTATATTCTTTTACTCCACCGTTGTATTCATGCTCTATTTATTTAGATCATGCACGTCAAATTTCGAGTAATTAAAAATGTCTAATTACTTGTTTGAATTAAAAAAATTTCAATCGTTAAATATATATATATAAGACGGTATCTTAATCGACATTAAATAAATATCAAATCGGTTCAAAACTTTACGTACACAATGAGTGCGATTATATTGTTAAATCCCGGTCAATTTGTTAAAATATCAATCATAGCATGTAAAACTAATTAATTTTATACCAATATAAGTTGATCCCTCGTGTATATATATCGAAAGAGTAGCATATTAATCAATATTCAGAGCACAAATGGAAGCCTCGGTTCTCAACAGAACATATATGGTTGTAGGTAGCCTCAGAAGTCGGAACTTACAACTCTAATATTTATGAACTCGCAAAAAAAAAAAAAAAAAAAAAAACAGCCATTTTCAGTCAAAATATGACTTAATTACATCCTGTCTAAACTTTCTTACCCTTAATTACCCGATGGGATACCCATTAAAAAAAAAAGCAAGAAATATAAAGTTAAAAAGGAAAGGAAAGAAAAGAAAAGAAAATCTGTTTAAAGAAGAAAGTTAAGGATTTTAGTTTAAAAAGTAAGAGATTACCTTGAAAATCAGATTTCTTGGAAGAAGAGGTGAAACCAAAGCGAAAACGAGCCGTTTGCAAGTGAAACGTTCTTCCTACATGAATTGGTGGTGTAGTTCTAAAGGGTTTCCTTTGATTCGTTGCAAAGATTTTGTGACTAACAAAAACCGACTCCGTTGCCATTGCCAATGCCATCACCATTACCCGGGCCTCCAACTTTCCTCGCACACCAGAATTTTTGTCTACGTATGTCATGAGCTGGATCGGGCAGGATTCGGACTAGGCCTAATTCTAATATCAACATCCGATTTGCTTGCAAGCCCGGTTGGATTCGGAGATTCGAGCCTCAATTTTACGCAAGCTCGATTCTTTCTTTTAAGTTTTAAATTGAAACTCAAGCCCGATAAAAGAAAAAGATTCCAACCCTTCATTTTTGTTTGGGTAAATTACAACCAAGTCCTTGACGTTTGCACCTAATTCACCATCGGTCCACTATTTTGCAAAATCTACAACCAGCCCCAAGTTGTTAAACGGTGTTAACAGAAATGGTAAGATTAACAAGGTACCCGTACTTATTTCACCTTCATAATGAGCAAAAGAAAATGGTAGTTTACAAAACTAATAACCAATGGGGGAAATTCTAAGGAAAGCTGCTTTTTGTATGCTTCAAAAAATATGTAATTTGTGTCATGTTTATATATATAAAAAAAATTTACATATATACATGACAACTTTTAATTTACATAAATACATGATATATTTATCATGTTTATATGTAATTGTCATGTTTATATGTAATTTATCATATTTATATGTAATTTTTCATGTTTATATGTAAGAAAAAAATTATATAAATACATGACAACTTTATGTAATTTTGTCTTATATGTAATGGAGCTTATTTTAAGCTCACTCTAAGGGTGCGTTTGGATGAAGAATTTTAAAATTCTAAAAAAATTTAAAATGAAGGGATTTAAAAATGCATCATTTCAAAATATTAGAATTTGTAATTATTTTGTTTGGATAAATTTTCTTAGAAGAAAATTTAGACAGTTAAATTTCATGAAATAAAAAATAATTATAAAATAGGAATAATGATATTAAAAATAAAAATACATATATGTATAAAAAAATATGCAATATGGGTATTATTAGATTCGTAAAAATATATTGATATTATTAAGTAAAAATAAAAAATATATATCATAATTAAATAAAATGATAATTTATTTTTTTAGTTTTGTATTTTATAGTGGGCCACTTTAGAATAAAGTGAGAGAGGATTTTGAGAAATTTTGAAAAACCACCTCTTTAGGTGGAATTTCAAACTCAAATTCCCTCTTAGAATTTCTTATAAATTTTAAATTCTTTTTTTTTTTTTTACCCAAACAAGTAAATTCATTTTTAAACTTTTGAAAATCTTGATTGAAATGAAAATTTTCCTTCAAATCTCTCATCCAAACACACTAAAGAGCTTATCCTAAAACTCCCCAACCAAGGGTAGTTTTTTTGTCATTCATTATACGAATGTTTTGAAAAAAATTTATGTTTTGAAAATAAAAATAAAGTAGTTTTTTTTTAAAGAGGTGGATAGTTTTTTTAATGTGTTTTTATAAAAGATTTAAAATACATAAAAAATCTTAATTTTATTTTATTATTAAAATTTACTGGGCTTTTTAAATAAATTTCTTAAATAAATTGGCGTCATTTGATTCATTAAAAGGAATTTCTCATAAACAAAATCGAAAATAAACTAGAAAAGAGAGAAGAGAAAGAAGGATAGAAGAATTCAGAGAACGGAGAGAGAAAAACAATATTGTTTTCATTTCCAAAGATTGATTACATAATTCCCCATCATCATCTTTTTCTACAATTCATTCCAAGAATCTCGAAGGTGCAAACAGCCATATAATTAGGTGTTCTTTATTCGATTTTATTCGAATTAATCGACTGAAATTTAATTCGGTTCGGTTAATAAAAAAAAAATTATTTTTTGATAAATTTCGATTTTCGATTAATTCGGTTCGATTAAGTGGAATTAACCAAATTAATCATATTAACCGAAATACTTTATGCTTTCCTAGTTATTTTAATATGTTTGATATTTGAATTTTATTATAATTTTATTATGCTTTGCTTTTGGGTTTTGGTTGGTTAATTTGTTGGATTTATTATTATGGATGGAGTACAATCAGCTTGCTTGGCATTTTGGTTGGATATAAAATCATGTATTAAAAATAGATTGTAAAATAAATTGGGTATTTATTTCGGTTAATCGAAAATCGATCGAATTAACCAAAATTATTTTGGTTCGGTTAATTCACTTCATATATTATTCGGTTCGGTTAACGGTTAAGAAAAATAAAAATTCGGTTAATCAAAATTTGGTTCGATTATTAACCGAATTAATCGTTTGAACACCCCTACATATAACAGTTTTAACACCAATTTACTATTTCGCCACTAACAAGCTCTAACGATTGGCACAACTGACTTAGCATTGTATTAATTAAGCATAACTACCTAAATGGTGGTGATTTAACTAAATAACATAAATGAAAACTAATTGGCTCGTAACAACTACTCCCTTGTTGAAGATGATACTTGTCCTCAAAGATTAAAGTAGGGATATTGCTATTGCAAGTCATGAGGGACCTCCCAAGTTGCATCCTCAGAAGAAGTATTGGTCCGTTGTACCAACACCTCAGTAACATCTTCTTCACTATTCTTCTAGCCATAATCTGTAATGGTCCATTCACCATGGTTCTATCATCCCCTATGATAGGCAGTTGGCCCTGAGTTGGTTTCTTCCTCACATGCTTCTTTAGCTGAGATACATGGCATGTAGAATGAATTTGGGAACCAAAGAGGTAGCTGTAGTTTGTATGCTACCTTGCCAACTTTGGCCAGTACTAGGTAAGGTCCATAGCATTTGGCAGCTAATTTCAAGTAGCTCAGGTTAGTTATAGATTGTTGCCTATAAGGTTGTAACTTAAGATAGACTCAGTCACCCACTGCAAACTCTATTTCACTCATTTTATTGTCTGCCATCACTTTCATTTTAGTCTGAGCCCTTTGTAAGTAGAACTTAAGCATCTTGATAGCAATTTCCCTGGCATGTAAGATTCTGTTCACTGTAGCTACTACTGATTCTCTGGCCAAGTATGGTAGATGTACTGGGGTGGTTGGCCGTAAACTATCTCATAGGGTGAAAAATGAATAGTTGAGTGGTATGTAGTATTATACCATCGTTCAGCTAAAGCCAACCATTGACTCCACTCTCTAAGTCTTTCACTACTCATGCACCTTAGATATGTGTACACACAAATTTCGCGTCAAAAATATGACAAGGAAAATTTGGAGTCAAATAATAATTTTATTAATCAAACTTTGAGGTTACAATCTCTTAATATTCTTAAAGAAAGAAATCCTTTGATTCTTTTCTTCAGTAAAACTTTGATCCAAGGGTCTTCACGACTTGATCTTGAATCGGTGAGATCTGCTTCAAGGGTCTTCTAGACTTGGTCTTGAAAAACAGAAATTATCTCATTTCCTTTGATGAACAAGATCGGAGAGCAGCTTCTTAGAGAATTCTCAAGAACAAGCACCGCGTTCTTAGAATTTCTCTAATTTCTTCTTAAGAATTTTGAGAGGATTTGGCTCTTCAAAATCTTCTTCTCTTCAGGCTTTCTGAATTGTGAATTTGTGTTAAGGGGAGGTCTCTATTTATAGTGGTAGCTAGCCAGGTGAAAGAGAGTTTTAAAAGAACTCATCCTCCTTATTTATCTCTTAATTAATTTAATTTAATTAGAGATAATATCTTCTTATTTATCTCTTAATTAATTTAATTTAATTAGAGATAAAATATTTATTTTTATCACTTAATTAATTAATTAAATTAGAGATAAAATATTTATTTTTATCACTTAATTAATTAATTAAATTAGAGATAAAATATTTATTTATCTCTTAATTAATTTAATTTAATTAGAGATAAAACTTTATTATTTATCCCTTAATTAATTAATTAAATTAGAGATAAAATATTTATTTTTTATCACTTAATTAATTAATTAAATTAGAGATAAAATTTATTATTTATCTCTTAATTAATTTAATTTAATTAGAGATAAAAATTTATTATTTATCTCTTAATTAATTTAATTTAATTAGAGATAAAAATTTATTATTTATCTCTTAATTAATTTAATTTAATTAGAGGTAAAATAATTATGACACATGGGTGAAATTTGATTGGATGACCCATGAATCCTTGCAATTTGATTGGTCCAACCATGTGTACATATTTAATTAATTATAAAATAATTAATTATAATATGATATTATCAATTTCACATGGTAATGTATAATTTAATTGAAAATTTCTTAATTAAAGAAATTCCAATTGACATGTGGCTATTTGTAATTGGTTACAAATTTTCTCCTTCTACAAATGCCCCCTCAAGACTTGGTTACGTACACGATTTTTTGAGTGCAGCAAGTGGACAAGTCTTGAAATTTAATTTGCATGCCTCAATTATCTCTCATGATTTTGTATGTGACAAGTAATCAAATCATGCAACTTAATTTAAAGTAAAGTCTTAATCGGCAATAATTTTTTTTTTTTTTGAACTCTTAGTATGCCTTGATTTTGGAAGTCTAAATTAAATAGGCCAGCCGAACAACATGAGAATTGTAGTCTGAGGCCAATTGCCATGGTGTGTATATTCCATAGCCAAGGAATGATTTAATCGGCACCTTTAACTTTTATTCCAACTCCAACATGAAGTTCATTAACAGGCCAATTAGGAAAAGACTTTTAGTTTTAAAAAAAGTCTTCAAGCCATATTCCTTCTCCAATAATAATTGAGATGCAGAAGCATTATATCACAACTCCTAATTAATTAGCTGGCTCATGATCTTATATTTCAACTAAAATTTGATTTCTTAAGAGACCAAACACAACCCGCCTTGGACTTTAACATGTAACTCAACTAGGAATCGGTCTCTCAAATCCAAGTGTCGTTCTTGATTTGTAGTTCTTTTGGGATTTGTCTTTCAAACCATTATATAAAGCATCACCGAGTCTTTGATTTCCCATTCTTTAAAGAGCATGAAGCCTGGAGCCGCAACTTTTAGCTAAGTTCTTCCTCCCGTAATTTTTTTTTTTTTAATCTCAATTTGATATCTTTTTTTTTTTTATTATTAGTCTTGCATCTTGAAGTTATCTGGCTTGCCGCGGAACTTCTGGTCTAGCACTACGATCTTTCTCCATGCCACAGCACAAAAACAATTATACAATGATCTCCTTCAATGATAATACGTATATCGACACCCTTATAATTGTTTTGGCATCAATTACCATGCATGCTAGTTTTAATTTGCTTGTCACTTGTTAACTTAAGCATGACTTGTTGATTCTCGTGGCCCACTTATCTTCTTTTCTTGGATTGAAATCCAAGAATCAACTTCTTTCACGTTTTTTTTTTTTTTTTAAGACTAACCCCACTCTTTTTGGTAACAAGGAAACATTTGAAATTTTTGTCAACTATATTGCATGTAATCAGCCGATTCCAAGCATTGAATCAATGACCTTGTGATTCCTTGGTTCTACCTCCACTCTACGTGATTTATTCACAGTTCATGGCCCTGTCATCCTACTTTCGTTTCCTTAACAGCAAGGTCATCTCCAGGATAGTTTGCACTTCTCAGTCCCTCAAGCGAACCAGTCGCAAAGCGGATGAAAGCGATCTGTCGATCCCACTTTTAGTATTTCGCGTAAGCCAGTGGATGGTACTTATTCCGGTGCTTCTAGTGACTACTTGCCTATCTCTTGTTTGTTTATAAACCGAGTGTGAAGTTTTTCTTATATCCACATGTGGGTTTTGCAGCCATGCACGTATCCTTGAATGTTGAAATCCAAGAAACAATCCATATTTTATCATCTTGGAGATCAAACCCTTGGTTATTGCCATGCATATGGTATCTTTATTTCTTATTTGAATAACCATGCATAGTGACACGTATCATGACACTTTGGTTTCTTGTTCTTTTTGCCACCATGACACCATGATTTTTTTTTTTTTAAGTCATGCATAAATATTCCTTGACTTGTCATGCGTGAATCTTCTTGATCCACGTTCAATTTGAACAAAGAATTTTTTTTTTTAATTCTTTATTTTGATTTCATGACTTGTTTTTCTCTTGTAGATTTATTGTCATGGTGTGTTTCAAAGATCTCAACAATTATCTTGTTTCTTTCCGAGGAAGATGAAGACATTAGAAAAGGATTATATCTCTTCATCGACATGCCCATATCGGGTAGATATAAATCCACTTGAAAATCATTCGATTTTTCTACCACGCCTTTCTAAAGAAGACGAAGACATTAGGAAAGGATTATATCTCTTCACCGACATGCCCATATTGGGTAGATATAAATCCACTTGGAAATCATTCGATTTTTCTGCCGCTTCGGAAGATTGGTCGACAGAACTTTCTCAAGCTTCACCATCTTCTCCAAAGGCAAAATGTCTTCAGTCTAATCTCCATGTCAATGCCGCATTATTTTTTGAAGAGGCATATTGTGGATATTCTTTCAAGACATTTTGAAGAACATTCCTTCAAGATCATTGGAGAACTTCCTTCAAGACTTTTGAGATTACTGGGTAATTCTCTTCGAGATTATTGGGTAATTCTCTTTGAGATTATGTAATTCTCTTCGAGATTACGTAATTCTTTTCAAGACTATCAGAGATTATTGAGCGTTTTCATTAAGATCCTCGAGATTGCGTAATTCTCTTCGAGATTACGTAATTCTCTTCAAGACTCTCGAAGATTATTGAACGGTTTTCATCAAAATCTTCGAGATTGTGTAATTCTCTTCAAGACTCTCGAGACGACTTGAAGAATTTCAAATGGAAGCCCTGAATCCCTTTTGATGTAACTTTTTTTTTTGAAATTTATATTAGTTCTTAGGCTTGCTAGTTTTTTTTTTTATTGTAAGTTCTTTTCAAGTTTGAAATGAAGTTAAATTTCTTTTTCTGCATATATCATATTTCTTTTGCACTTTCTGAAGCATTTTTGCATCATGTATAGACTACAAATTAAATTCCCAAAGATCTTTAATTTGCAAAAGATTTGTTTTACTTGAAAAATAATTTGAATCATGAAATTTGAATGGAGAATTATCATGATACTTTCAAGTGAACAAAAGATAATATTTGAATCAAATTTTTTTTTTTGTTTGGACTGAACTTGGCAATGAAACCAAGCTGCCTACGTACCCTCGAATTTGAAGGATCAAGTCATAACGTAGTTCATCTTTTTTTTTTGTGCCCTAACTTTTGCCTAAGTTGTCCTAGAAAGGATTTTCAACATAGCGGGCTTTTTTTTTTTTGTACAGTTTAAGCTCGTGCTTCGGAGCAACATACGACAGTTTAAGCTCTTGCTTAGGAGCAACATACAACAGTTTAAGCTCTTGCTTAGGAGCAATATCTTCTTTAAGCATAGTAACGCTTCAAAAACTTTCCATTGATCGGTCCAACTTTGACACCATCTTGATCAACGATCTTGTATGCACCATTGGTATAAACTTCTCGAACAACGTATGGTCCATCCCATTTTGAAAGGAACTTGTTGCCAATACGATGTGAAGTATTTATGGGTCTTCTTACAGCAAGGACTAAATCTCCAACTTGGAAAGATCGCTGCTTGACTTTCTTATTAAAAGCTTTGGATAGTCGAGCTTGATAGCACTCCAAGCGTTGTTGGGCTTCCAACCTTTTCTCATCCAATGCTTCTAATTCTTCCAAACGTAAGCGTACATTTTCTTCACTAGAAAGATCTCCTGGATTGCGATCCTCAATGATGGAATTTGTCGCTCAAGTGGTAGAACAACTTCTACACCATAAAAAAGTGCATATGGAGTAGCTTGAGTTGGTGTGCGATATGTAGTTCGATAAGCCCACAGAGCTTCTCCTATCCTTTGTGCCAATCTTTCTTTGAACGGTTAACAACTTTCTTGAGGAGATTGCACAAAGTCTTGTTAAAAGCTTCTGCTAATCCGTTTGCTAGAGCATGGTACATTGAAGACTTGTACTGCTTGAAGTCAAACTGTGCATATAATTTGCTCATGTCAAACTGCTTCCCATTATCAGTTATGATGTGACGAGGTATACCATACCGATAAATGATGTTTGTTCTGATAAAAGTTGCAACAGTTTCTTTTTTTACTTCCCTGTAAGGTGCCACTTCTGCCCACTTTGAAAAGTAATCCGTAGCGGCAAGTATATACATATGCCCTAGTGAACTCTTAGGTAATAGTCCTACCAAATCAAGTCCCCAAGCATCGAAGGGCCAAGATGTGACTGTCGGATGTAATGGTTCAGGAGGTTGATGGATGAAGTTTGCATGAAACTGACAAGCTTGACATTTCTTAGAGTAGTCTATGCTATCCTTTACCATTGTTGGCCATTAGTATTCCATTCTTTTTATTTGAAAGTGCAATTTAGCTCCAGACTGATGTGCACCACAAATTCCTGAATGAGCTTCTTGTAAGGTTTTGGATACTTCATCTTCTCCTAAACATCGAAGGAAGACACCATCAAAAGAGCGGCGATAGAGCGTACCCTTGAAGTAAATAAATCGAGGAGCTCGACGTTTCACTTCTGTTTTATGCCTTGGATCATTGGGTAGCCTCCCATGCTCTAAATAATCAATCAATGGTTGTCTCCAATCTTCTTTTTCAACTTCGCAAACTGAAACAACATTGGATTCAGTATTGTTATCTTTAAAATCAACTGGAGGCAAAATCCATCGTTTGCAAAGAGGGACTTTTACTTCTACACTTGGCATGGCAAGAGCTGATGCTAGATTAGCTAGAGAATCTGCTTGCTTGTTCTCTCTTCTTGGTATATGTTCCAAGCTTACATTGTCAAACCATTCCAAAATCTTCTTCGCATAGTTGACATATGGTAAGAGGTCTGGCTTCTTAACTTCGTAAAGTGAAAGAAGTTGGTTGATGACCAATTTGGAATCCCCAAACACTTTAAGTTGAGTGATCTTCATATCCACTGCCATTTCCAATCCAATGATCAGAGCTTGGTATTCTGCTACATTGTTGGAACAATTTTCAGTGAGAGTAAATGCGTAAGGCAATACATCTCCTTCTGAAGTGACAAAGACAACACCTGCTCCAGCTCCATCTTGACGGGCAGCCCCATCGAAGAATAGTTTCCATGGCCTGGGAATTTCGATCAAAAGAGCATCTTCATCTGGGAGATCTTCAGAGAATTCCCAATCATCTGGAATCGGATGGTTCACAAGGAAATCGGCAAGTGCTGCCCTTTAACGGCCTTTTATGGAATATAAGTAATATCGAACTCTTGTAGCAAAAGAGCCCATTTTGCCAATCTTCCACTGAGCACAGATTTAGACATGAGATATTTGAGGGGATCTGCTCGCGAAATCAAACGAACAGAATGAGCTTGCAAATAATGCCTCAGCTTTTTAACTGCAAACATCAATGACAAGCAAGTCTTTTCAATGGGAGAATAATTTAATTCAGCGCCATTAAGAGTTCTACTAAGATAGTAGAGTGCAGTTTCTTTTCCTTCATCATTCTCTTGTGCCAACAATGCTCCTAAGGAACGTTCTTGTGCAGCAATATAAAGGATTAACGGCTGTCCTGGTATAGGTGCCTTCAGGATAGGTGGTCGTAACAAAAAGGTTTTAATGCTCTTAAAAGCATTACTGCAGGCCTCATCCCAGACAAAAGGGACATCCTTCTTCATTAGCCGACTAAATGGTTGACATCGACCAGCCAAGTTTGAGATAAAGCGTCGGATATATGCCAATCTTCCTTGCAGACTTTTAAGTTCATGTAGATTGCGCGGTTCAGGCATTTTCATGATTGCATCTATTTTTGATTGATCGATCTCAATCCTACGATGTCGTACGATGAACCCCAAAAACTTACCCGAGGATACTCCGAACGAACACTTGAGCGGATTCATTTTCAATTGGTATCTGCGCAATCTTTCAAACACTTGGCGAAGATCAGCAAGATGGTCGGATTTTTCCTTTGACTTTACTACCAAGTCATCAACATAACATTCAACATTTTTGTGAAGCATATCATCAAAGATCTTTTGCATTGCTCTTTGATAAGTAGCACGTGCATTCTTTAACCCAAACGGCATAACTTTGTAACAGTATATTCCTTTTGGAGTTCGAAATGCGGTAAGTTCTTCATCTCTTGGAGCCATGCGAATTTGATTATAACCAGACGATCCATCCATAAATGACAAAGCTTCATGGCCAGTTGTAGCATCAACCATTATTTCTGTTAAAGGAAGAGGGGAGTCGTCCTTTGGACAAGCATTGTTCAAATCTCGAAAATCTACACAAACTCGAAGTTGACCATTTTTATTTCTCACTGGAACAATATTTGAGATCCAAGTGGGATACTTGACTTCTCTAATAAAGCCAGCTTTGATGAGCTTATTGACCTCAGCTTCAATTTGGGGAATCAAGTCAGGATGGAAACGTCGTTGAGCTTGTTTGATAGGTCGGACACTTTTCTTGACAGCCAGATGATGCATAGCTACTTTTGGATCAAGTCCCGGCATCTCTTTGTAAGTCCAAGCAAAGATATCTCGATACTCTATCAAAAGATCAAGATAGGCTTTTTCCTCTTCTGGTGGTAAGCAAGCATTAATAAAGATCGGTCGTGGATCTTCACTAGTAGTGATGTTAACCTCATTTAGCTCATCAATAGTAGCTTGATTTCCTTCTTCAAAAGACGAAGGGGCTTCTTGGGCTTCTTCTTCTTGAGATTTTTCACCAGTTTCTTTTACAGATACATGGTTAGAAGTAAGGATTTCTGTTTCTTCAAGTTCTTCTTCCTCTGAGGATGAGACCGATTTGGTTATAACTACTGTGTGCTTTCTAGCCTTTAAAACTTCACCAGTAGTTACCTTCCATTCGCTTTGCCTTTTCATTCGAGAAGGAATTTTGCTGTGAAAATCTCTTGATTCCTTTAAAGTGGAAAATTTTCTTTTTCGACCACAGTTAACTTCTTCAGAGTACAGACTTCCAAGCCTTGACTGAATGGAAATTGGTTTACTTACAGAAACTTCACTGCATTTTTCTCCCATTCGTTCAAAAACTGACCTTCGTGATGATTGAATGCTCAAACGATCAAACACTGAACATCGTGTTGAGCGTGCTCCCAAGCGATCAAATACTGAAAGTCCTGGTGGCTTCACTGCATCTTCTTGCTCCTCGAGAACTTCCTCCACATTTATGTACCCCGAAGTTTGTTTATGAATCTTCAATTTTAATGGAGAATATCCCAGCCCTTCTCTAGAAGTTCCGACGTGATCAATTTTCTTTTGCCAGATCTGACGGATCTTGAATGAACTTTGCGGCTTTTCTTTGCTAGGCTCTTTTGTCTCGTGAGCCAATTTTGCAACATCCTCTTGTTTATATCCAGCTTTGACAAGCAACCTATAAGCATTAGGATCAAAATCTTTAGCTCGATGAGTAGGAAGATCCTGATGTTCACAAAGAGATTCTTCTACTGGTCTAACAAATCCTTGCAGTGGAGGTATAAGGCCTGTCGATTCTTCCAAGTTAGTGAGGGGAAGAGTCAAATCCTTTAAACTTTGAGCAATTTCATCTTCTCCAACTGTGGAGGAAGCCAAATTCTTTCCCTTTTGCATTAATTCTTGCATCAGGTTGGGCATTACTTTTTCGATAAATATATCTTTTAGATAAAACTTTGCATCTGCGAAATGTGCTTCCGCTATAGTAAATGGCTTAGAGTCTGCAAGCATCGTCTTGACTTGACCGTTTCTGCAATACTTGAGACATTGATGCAGAGTTGAGGAGACTACACCATTTTGATGTATCCACGGTCGTCCTAACAACATGTTGTATGTCGTTTTGGCATCGATCACATGGAAAAGTGGACTTGACTCCATATCTCCAATGAAAAGTTGAAGTCTAAGTTTTCCAAGAGCTCTTTGTCCCCCTTGGTTGAATCCTTGGATCATCAAGCGGCTTTGCATCAATTCATCCAAAGGAATTCCCAATTCCTTCATTGTCATCAACGGGAGTATGTTGACAGCAGAACCATCATCGATCAAGATTCTATTGATCTTCTGTTCTCGAGTATATCCTACGACGAACAATGGCCGATTATGAGGGGTTGACCCTAACAACAGATCTTCATCAGAAAAGTTAATTTTCGTAGCACAAGAATGATCATCAACATCAAATGCTACTGTGTCAATATTGTTTTCATTATCTTCATTGCCACCGTTATGGTAACAAGTCATGAAAACCAAATCTTCATCTCTAAGCTGAATTGGCATGAATTCGTTTAAAATGATTGGCCTCCTTGACTTTCTCCCTACTGAATTTTTACCCTGAGATGGCATTTTTGTTTCTTGAGGCACATTGGGCTTTGGAGATTTAGATGGTTGTTTGATCATCTTAGCTCTTGTAAGCACTTTCACAAGTTTTGGAAGATTCTTCTTTTTGCTTTTTCGGCGTGTGACTAGAGTCCAACCATCGTAATCTTGATTTTGTCTTTGAAGCAAATAGTTGCCCCCACTTCCCTGAAGGTCCACCATCGTACTTGTACTTGGAGCCAGTATGATAGGATCAAAAGAGATCCAGCAAATTGGATTGAGAAACCATATTGACTGATGCCAAATTTGACGACACCGTTTCTTCTTCAAACTCGATTTTCCCCTCATCATAGAGTCGCATGATTTTATCCTTCAAGATAAAGCACTTCTCCAGAGGATGGCTAATCAAGCGATGGTACTTGCAATAATTGGGGTCTTCTACTTTATCAGCTTCTTCAGGTCGTTTCATTTCTGGCAACTGAATCAGCTTAGTCTTTAAAAGTTCTTCAAGAATGCTTGAAACATCAGAATCAGGAAAAGGATACTTCTTTTCTTGCCTCTCCTTCAAAGTGATCTTGCCTTTACCTTTGTCTTGGAAAGGAGAAGATTTCGTCTCTTGAGACTGTTTTGACTTGGAAGATATCTTAAGAGGCTTGGTAGTCACGGCCATGGACTGTTTGCTTTCTCCCTTGATGATAAAGGTTTTGCCCCCTTTGCGGGTATCTTGTTTTTCCTTACCTTTCTTTGGCTCTTGCACCGGAGGTTCTTGATTTCCAGCAGCTGTCATGCTCAACTCCTTATCATGAGCACGAGTGGCTAATTCTTCAAAGGTCTTAGGCTTGATGCCTTGAAGAATGTAACGCAAGCCCCAATTCATGCCTTGGATGTACATGTCAAGGGCAGAAGACTCAGACAGTCTTTCTTTGCAGTTAAGACTCAGATTTCTCCATCTGTGGATGTAATCAATGACTGGCTCATCCTTCCATTGACGTGAGCTTGTGAGTTCGATCATGTTGACTATACGGCGAGTGCTGTAGAATCGATTAAGGAATTCACGCTCAAGTTGTTCCCAGCTGTCAATCGTCCCAGGCTCAAGATCAGTATACCAATCAAAGGCGTTGCTTTTTAAGGAGCGAACGAACTGTTTCACCATGAGATCCCCATAGGTACCAGCATTATTGCAAGTTTCCACGAAATGTGCAACATGTTGGCGTGGATTTCCTTTTCCATCGAACTGCTGAAACTTTGGGGGTTGATAGTTCCCAGGCATCCTCAGACGATCGATCCTTTGAGAATATGGTTTTGCATATGTATATGAAGGTTGAGTGATGCTTTCAACTTGATCTTTGATAGCCTCCTTGATAAGATCCTTGAGCTGACTGGTAGTGACGAGTTCATTGATCTTTTCTTCAGAATCCTTAGCAACTTCCTTGCCAGAGTTCTCACCATCATCTTGAAAGATTGATTGCCAATTTTGGTTTGAAGCTTCGTTCCTTTTTCCAGTGAGACCGGCGATCTTGTCCATCATGAAAGCGATTTGGTTATCCTTCTCTTTGATACTTGCTGAAAGAATTTCAACAGATTTTTCCAGAAGTGCAACTTGTTCTTCCAATGATGTGGTGCCAGTCGTCATGACAGCCATTACTCCAGAACTTGATTTTGGAGCAGAGGATGGAATAGGCTTGTTGCTTGAGTAGCTATCTTGTTCTTTGTATGTTAACTGGCGACTTGCACTTGATCCTCGAGGAGAATCAACTTGTCCAGCGGAAACTTCTTCTAAGTCTTGAATTGGAGAAGAAGTGTCATAGAGAGGGTTTTGATTAAGCATCGAAAAAGTTTGCTCATACAATTCAGCAAGAGCTTTGGTCTTCCTCCTAGTGCCATAAGGATGAGCAGGGATATCAACGCTTGATGATGAAGTGGGGTAGACTGCAGGATTAGCTCGAGCAGGCTTGAGAGTTGGTTTGTTAGCAAGGTTCTTCTTGGGAGCCATTGCAACTTGATAACTTGAGTTTTGAAGAAAAGAGATGAAAGGCAGAGATGATCCCACTGGGTGTGCCAAAATTTGTACACACAAATTTCGCGTCAAAAATATGACAAGGAAAATTTGGAGTCAAATAATAATTTTATTAATCAAACTTTGAGGTTACAATCTCTTAATATTCTTAAAGAAAAAAATCCTTTGATTCTTTTCTTCAGTTAAACTTTGATCCAAGGGTCTTTACGACTTGATCTTGAATCGGTGAGATCTGCTTCAAGGGTCTTCTAGACGTGGTCTTGAAAAACAGGAATTATCTCCTTTCCTTTGATGAACAAGATCGGAGAGCAGCTTCTTAGAGAATTCTCAAGAACAAGCACCGCGTTCTTAGAATTTCTCTAATTTCTTCTTAAGAATTTTGAGAGGATTTGGCTCTTCAAAATCTTATTCTCTTCAGGCTTTCTGAATTGTGAATTTGTGTTAAGGAGAGGTCTCTATTTATAGTGGTAGCTAGCCAGGTGAAAGAGAGTTTTAAAAGAACTCATCCTCCTTATTTATCTCTTAATTAATTTAATTTAATTAGAGATAATATCTTCTTATTTATCTCTTAATTAATTTAATTTAATTAGAGATAAAATATTTATTTTTATCACTTAATTAATTAATTAAATTAGAGATAAAATATTTATTTTTATCACTTAATTAATTAATTAAATTAGAGATAAAATATTTATTTATCTCTTAATTAATTTAATTTAATTAGAGATAAAACTTTATTATTTATCCCTTAATTAATTAATTAAATTAGAGATAAAATATTTATTTTTTATCACTTAATTAATTAATTAAATTAGAGATAAAATATTTATTTATCTCTTAATTAATTTAATTTAATTAGAGATAAAAATTTATTATTTATCTCTTAATTAATTTAATTTAATTAGAGATAAAAATTTATTATTTATCTCTTAATTAATTTAATTTAATTAGAGGTAAAATAATTATGACACATGGGTGAAATTTGATTGGATGACCCATGAATCCTTGCAATTTGATTGGTCCAACCATGTGTACATATTTAATTAATTATAAAATAATTAATTAATTATAATATGATATTATCAATTTCACATGGTAATGTATAATTTAATTGAAAATTTCTTAATTAAAGAAATTCCAATTGACATGTGGCTATTTGTAATTGGTTACAAATTTTCTCCTTCTAGAATATGTCTCAAGGCATTTGTTGACTACCTCAGTTTCATCTGTTTGGGGATGAGAAGTTATGGACACTTTCAAGGAAGTGCCAAATCTTCTAAACAACTCCTGCCATAAACTACTTGTCAGAGAATATTATTAGGTATGCCATGTAATTTAAACACAGATCCATGAAGGTTTGAACTATGGACAAGCTGTGAAGGGTGTGAAACAACAATGAAATAAGCATATTTTCTGAGTCTGTCAACTAGGTAAACCCCTCAATAAAATCCATACTGATATATGTCCATATCATATCAGGAATTGTTAGTGGCGGCAATAGGCCTCGACTAGTAGCATTATCAGGCTTATGTTGTTGGCACACCATACACTTTTTGACCATTCTTCTTATCTCTTTTTTTCAAGCCTTTCCAATATAATATACTAGAAATTCTATTAATTATGGCATGTGCACCCGGATGGCACTCAGTAGGGCTTCCATGGAAAAACTCTATTAACTCTTGCTTCAAGTCAGTTTGATCACCAACCACTAGTTTCCCTTTCCTCCTTAATTGTTCTCCATGCCATTTATATTTGGAATTTTGTTTCATACAAAATTGTAACTCACTAAGAATCTTCTACAATCTTGTGTCATGTTCATAAGATTCTTGGATTTTCTGAAATAGATCAGTATGCTTTCCAGAAATAGCCATCAGTTGTGTCTCTTGCATGTCTGGTCTTTTGGATAACACATCAACTACAATGTTGGAAGAGCCTCTTCTATAACTAACCTCATAGTCATACACCATCATCTTGGTTATCCATAGTTGCTAAGTAGCAGTAATGGCTTGTTGGTGTAAGAGAAATTTTAGGCTTTGATGGTCTGTTATGATCTTGAAATGCCTCTTAACTAGATAAACATTCCATTTCTTGTCAGCCATAAGAACAACCATGATTTCCTTGTCATATATTGATATTGTAGAACCTTCCATGTAGACTGATATTTATATTGCATGGCTGAACAGGGTTGGATGGTCATTCAAGGGGCCTTGGCCCTCCCAAAATTTCAAAAAGCTCTTAAGTATATATGTTAAATAAATTTAAATCAATGTCGTCAAATTAAAATTATTTGTTTTATTTATTTTTTATGTGATCTCATAACTTAATTTTATGTATTACAATTTAAGAGTGGTTAAAATCACATTATTATTTGACTATTTATTATACCAACCAATTATCACTTACAAATTCTTAAAATTAAAAGGTTTGTTGCAAGGTTTAAATCAAAATCATGTAAATTTAATAAAAGTCAAATTGACTTTATAGTTTCTTAAGTAAGACTACTCCAAGTTTCCAAGTAAATTGAACTTGAAGCTTAACCCAAATGATTCATCTATCTTATTTAGTAGATGGATTCTTGCAAGGTTGGAGTTCAACTATCAACACTTACAATTCTCCTTTAGCCTAGAGGTAATCATGGGCCGAGCCGGGTCGGGGTCATAAATTTTTTTAACTTCTTTGCCCAGTCAGGGCCGACCCGCGGGCCCGAATCACTGTTCACTTTATATTAAAATAATAATTTTTTATTTTTTTATAATTAAATTTTAAAAGAAATATTTTTATTTTAATGTATGAACAGTGATCCGGGCCGGGCCGGATCACAAATATATGAGCCCAGGCCCAACCCAGTAAGGGTCGGGCCTATCGGACCGGGCAGGCTACCCGGCCCGTGAGCAAGTCTACTTTAGCCTCTCTTTATACCAAATTTTTTTTCCAAGCAAGTACCAAACATGTTTTTTCTTTTCTTTGTAACCGACTACAACTTCTTCTCTCCAAATAATTTTCACTTTTAATTTTACCCTAAATTTTCTATCATACAAACTTTTTTTTTAACACAAAAGTTAGATTGAAACCACTTTATAAAAAGTTAAAAAAACAACTAACTTCTAATCTCAAAAATTTAACATTATTCTTTTATGGTATATTTTATTTTCCTTATTTTGATGACAAATAGATTGTTTAAAAATTGATTTATTTATATATTTTTTTAAAAAGAAAGTCACTCATAATTTTAAGTAAGATTATCTATTTGATGTATTAGAATTCTTTAAACATTTGTTTATGATTTGATAAAATTTATAATTTTGTAAGTTTATTTTATTTGTTAGTATATTACTTGCAAATACATATACATACTATTAATAATAGAATATATTTTATGAGATAATGAAGATCGATTCGGTATGAAATTAATTGACTTCCCCAAAATCAAATGTCAAGATCTATCACTACTGTGAAATCCCATATTGTAGGTCATAGAGTAACTAGCCTTTGAACTCTTAGGACCATATCACAACCTTTCAAAGGAAGAACCATAAGTAACTAGCCTTTGAAATCCCATTTTGTGTACTCCTAGAGCCAATGAGAATGATGAAGGTGTATTTATTGATCAATCCATGAATTCTCCTGAAAACCAAATGTGCCAATAATGGCATGTATTGAAACTAAAGGCATCTTAGCACTATCATTTTCAGTCTCCAACAACCCAAGATTGTCCAAACAATCCGAGAAAACTTTAGGTTCACTCTCCTTCTCAACCCCTTCAATCAATATCCGATACAATTGAGACTTCATGCATTTTTGACTAATCATAAGATTGATATTCTTAAATTCAAAATCAAGCTCAAATTAAAATTGTACAAAACTACAAATAAAAAATAAAAATAAAACAGTACCTTTTCAATGTTAATTTTATCTTCAGAATTTGTCAATATTCTTCTGCATATATCAGACCATCCATCCTTCACGCAGGAGAAACATACGTGAAATTAAGCAAAATTTAAAACCCAAAACGAAAATGAAAAATGTTGGGGCTTTATATGGTTTTCTTTTTTTTTAGTTTACCAAATGCAAATGGCGTTTTGATTTCAATTTTTTTTTCTTTTTTGATTTTCGTAGCAGTGTAAGTTTTCAAAGCCTTTGCTTACTTTGGTTTGTGAAAACTTTTTATTGAAAAATGCAAAAGAAAAGGAACAAAATTAAATTTGTTCACGGATCGGATAAATCTAATTCGAATTAGATCGACTTTAAGATAAATTTTTAATAATTCGGTTCATATTATTATTTAAATTTAACTATAAAAATATAAAATATTTTTTAAATATTTTAAATGATAAAATGAGTTTTTGAATTTAGCCCAACCCAAAACGAGTTTAGATTAACAAAAAGATTTTATTTAGACTAGACACGACATGGCTCGACTCGGACATAAACCTGCTCATGGACCGAGCCACGACTTGAACTTTTTTTCTCTTTACTCAGGCTCGGTCCTGGACAGGTTCGGATCACTGTTCACAAATATAATAAAAAATTAAAAATAATTTTTTTTATTAATAATTATATATTTTATAATTAAATTTTTTTAAAAAATTATTTTTTAATAGATGAATTGTGATTCGAACCGGACAAATCTAAATCACAAAATTTTTTATCCAAACCCGATCCAATATAAGTCGGGTCAGATGGACTACCCGGCTCATAAACAGGTCTAACCCGGATCAGACGCCTCTAAACAAAACTAACCAAATTTTCGGTGTCTATTTGTGGTCTTTTTATTTTAATATAGCTATTTTTTTTCAAATAACTGATTTTTTTTTATTTACTAAAATACTCTGCTTTTACAGCGGATGAAAAAAAATTATACAAGGGAAGTCGCCATGGCAAATGACGACTTCCCTTGAATAATTAAAAAAAAAATTATACGTGGAGAAGTCTCCTTTTTAAAAAAAAAAAAAAATTAATGTTGGAAAGTCGCCACCCATGGTGGCAACTTCCCAACATATATATATATATTTTAAATATTAAATAAAAAAATAAAAAATTTATAATTTATAATTTTAAAAAATAAAAATAAAAATTTAATAAATTTTAAATAAAAAATTAAAAAATAATAATTTATAATTTTTTTTAAAATATTGATGACTCGACCCTTGCTCACTACTATAGCTTACAATTGATCTTTTTAGTGCAAGAATTAAATAAGATATTATCTTTTGAGTGCATCCACTATAGCAATTTGGAGTTACAGTTACGTTTAAATCGCGGTGGTTTTAAAAAAAAAATGCCGCTGAGTATCGTTTTTTTTATAAAGAACGGCGTTTGTGACTCAAACGCCGCCATTAATTTATTTAGTGGCGTTTTTAAGAAATAAACGCCGCTATAAAGAATTAAATAGCGGCGTTTATATGTTAATCGTCGCTATAGTCATTCATTAAAGCACTAAGGCAAAACATAACGTTTTGCCTTGAAATATAGCGACGTTTGTAGATACAAACGCAGCTAAAAGGATTGCACTAGCGGCGTTTTCAAGTAATAAACGCCGCTATAAGGAATTAAATAGCGACGTTTTTATATAAAACACCGCTATAGTCATTAATTAAAGCACCAAGGCAAAACACAGCGTTTTTGTTTTGCCTTGGAAAATAGTATACAAACGCTGCTAATGTCTTATATCAAATATCTTCCCGTTCAAACCTCCCCCTTCCTTGTTTCCCAAATTTAAAACTTAGCTCTCTCTCTCTCGTCTGTTGGAATATGGCTTGAATATGGCTCAAAGTCACCATAGGTGGCTTAGCACCAATAATGGAGCTACCACTTGCACCACCAATAATGGAAGCTACCACTTGCAAATGGATGGTGGCTATGGTGGCTACCACTTGCAATGTGTTCACACCAAGATAGGTGGTGGATGGTGGCTATGGTGGCTGCCACTTGATGTATGTTCACACCTTGATATTATGGCTATAAATAGCCATGTAGAGTAAGAGAGAAAAAGAGTTGAGTTGAGTGAGTGTGAGTTAGAGCTAAAGTGTTGAAGCAAATACTCTGTGTTTATAGAGTAATTCGGTATTGTGTTGAGTTGTGAGTTCAGTACTTGTATTGCACCTTGAATTCTGTATTTGTTTGTACTCCATCTCCATTAATACAAAGCTTCAAGCTCCTCCTCCCGTGGACGTAGGCATATTGGCCGAACCACGTAAAAATATCGGTGTTTTTTCAGTGTGTTTAAATCGGTTTTAGTAATATCTATTCGCTTCCGCACAACAAATTGGTATCAGAGCCAATTTTTACGTAAAACCGAGTTTGTTCGATTCTGTCCGTTTTTCAAAAGTGCTCCAATTTGTGTTTTGAAAATACCAGGTTGAAGAGGTCATCGAGAGGAGTGCAGCAGAATCAACCGGAGATCCACCGGATGCCGCACGCGCCCCCACGCGCCGCCAGAAGAGGAGCTCACGCGCCCCACGCGCCGCACGCGCCTCTGGAGGTTGAAGACGCGTGAAACCCATGCGCCCCACGCGCCGCACGCGCCAGCCAGAGGTTGAAGACGAGTGGGCCTCACGCGCCCCACGCGCCGGTGAGCCAGTAGCCTCCACGCGCCGCCGCACGCGCCCCACGCGCCGCCGTAGCTCCGACCAACTTTTTCGGGCTATTTTTTGAGCCGTTTCAGAACACTATTCCGAGACTTTTCCGAGCCGGTTGAGCTAAACCGAGTCCATTTCGAGCCACTTGCAGCAGAATATTCGCAGAATATTCACCGTGTGTCCAAAATTTACACAGTTGGACCCGTTCCTGGCTATTTTGACTATTCCGGACTCAACCGCGACATCCGTTTTTCCATACAGGTAACGGAAAAACTCTGAGTTGGTAATTTTGTTTTATTACCATGGCAGAATCATTAGAGACACATGAAACAACCATCAGCGCACCATCAAGTTCTTACATCAGAAAGAACTCGATGACCACTGCAAAGTTCGAGGTGGAGAAATTTGATGGCACCAACAACTTTGGCATGTGGCAGTGCGAAGTTCAGGATCTGTTATTCCGAGAGGGTTCATATATCGCTCTGGAAGACAGGCCCAGAGATATTTCAGAAGATGACTGGAAATTTGTCAACTGTCAGGCTTGTGGCACAATCCGGTTATGCCTAGCCAAGGACCAGAAGTACTTTGTCATGAGAGAGAATAATGCAAAAACTCTCTGGAAACAACTTGAGGACAAGTACATGACAAAAAGCATGGAGAACAGACTCTATCTGAAGAAAAAGCTGTTCCGCTTCCAGTATATGCAAGGTATCACCATGCAGGAGCATCTAGTAAGTTTTAACAAAATCCTCGCTGATCTTGAAAATCTAGATGCAAATATCTCTGATGAAGATAAGGCTCTTACTCTGTTAAATTCCTTGCCTGATAGCTATGATCATTTAACCACTACACTGTTGTATGGTAAAAATGATATAGAATATGTTAATGTTAGTAATGCTCTGGTGAATAATGAGTATCGGAAAAAGGATCAGCATGATCACCAGAATACTACACCAGAAGCTTTAACTGTGTACAGAGGCAGGACGAACAACCAAGGAGCCGGAGAAAACAAGCGAGGTAAATCCCGCTCAAAGAGGGGATCATCAAGAACACGACTCTCAAGGGACGAGTGTGCCTTTTGCCATGAGAAAGGGCACTGGAGGAATAACTGTCCTAACATGGAGAAGTCGACTGTGAATGTAGCTCAAGAATCTGAGGGAGAGGAAGACTCTGCATTTACGATTTCCACAACAACACACTCTTCAGATCAATGGATTCTGGATTCCGGATGTTCCTACCACATGTGTCCGAACCGGGAGTGGTTCTCAAACTTCAAGGAGTTTGATGGAGGGATTGTCCATATGGGCAATGACAATACTTGTCACACTAGAGGCATCGGAACGATCCGACTGAAAATGCATGACGGTACAATCAGACAACTTACAGACGTAAGGTATGTCCCTGATCTCAAGAAGAACCTCATATCACTGGGGGTCTTAGACTCAAATGGTTACAAGGTGACCATTCAGAATGGAGTCCTGAGAGTTGTACGTGGAGCATTCTTAGCAATGAAGGGTTATATGAAGGGAAATCTGTATCTCCTTGACAGAGAAACCGTGATAGGCAGAGCAGCAGCCTCTCACAGAATGATGGGATAATCCGACACTTCACTGTTCCTAGCACTCCCCAGCAGAATGGAGTTGCAGAAAGGATGAACCGAACTTTGGTTGATAAAGTTCGCTGCATGTTATCCCAGTCAGGCTTGAGCAAAGCATTTTTGGCGGAGGCTTTATTGTACGCCTCCCACATTATCAACAGACTACCCTCCACCGCAATTGATGGGAAAACTCCCATAGAGGTGTGGTCCGGACATTCTGCCACTGATTATGATCGGCTTCGTAGTTACGGATGCAAAACTGGATCCTAGAGCCAAGAAAGCTGTCTTCATGGGCTTTAGTGAAGGAGTAAAGGCATTCCGACTGTGGAACCTTGAGTCAAAGAAAGTCATCGTAAGCCGAGATGTTGCCTTTGACAAATCTGTAATGCTGAAACTGTCAACTCCAGAGAATGTGAACCAAGATTCTCTAAAGCAGGTGGAGTTTGAATCAGAAGATGCTGGTCAAAATTCCGATGAATCTGAACCAGAATCTGATGACACCTTAACTGAAGTGGAGGAATCATCACCAGAAATCTTTCAGCAACCTGAATCAGTTGCCACCAGTAGACTGAATAGACATATTCGGAAACCTGCTCGGTACACAGACATGGTGGCATACGCCCTTCCAGTAATTGATGATGATGTTCCGATCAATTACAAAGAAGCTGTAAACAGCCCTGAGCATGCCCAGTGGAAGGAGGCGATGGATGAAGAGATGACATCACTTCATCAAAATCAGACTTGGAAGTTGGTTCCACTTCCAACACTCAAAAGATCAATTGGGTGCAAATGGGTCTTTGCCAAAAAGGAGGGTGCTACCGGCAAAGACAGCATCAGATACAAAGCCAGATTGGTAGCCAAAGGTTAGGCTCAAAAAGAAGGAATAGACTACAATGAGGTATTTTCACCTGTTGTTAAGCATGCATCTATTCGGATCGTATTGGCTTTAGTAGCACTGTATAACCTAGAGATAGTTCAACTTGATGTAAAAACTGCATTCCTCCATGGTTCCTTAGAGGAGGAAATTTGTATGACTCAACCAGATGGTTTTGGAGTCCCCGATCGCAAAGATTACAAAAGCAAGTTGAACCGATCACTGTATGGTCTGAAACAATCCCGTGACAGCTGTACAAACGGTTGGACTGTTTCATGACATGATGAAAAGTACACACGCAGTCAATTTAATCACTGTGTTTATTTCCTGAAACTTCAAGATGGATCATTTGTCTATCTGCTGAAAAAGGCAAGGTGGAGATCAACAGGCTGAAGGCTCAACTGAGCTCAGAGTTCGAGATGATCTTGGAGAAGCTAAGAAAATTCTTGGGAAGGAGATTAGAATAGACAGAAAAATTGACTCAGGCTCAGTGCATTGATGGATCATGCTGATGGTGACTCAATTAAGAGTTGTAAACCCAAGTGCAGGTTATGTTCAAGTAATAAATTCTCGGGTGTCCGAGGTCGAACCACAGGGAAGCGTATTAGTAAGTATAAGTTTATAAATATATAAGAAAAAGAAAGTAAACAAGATATTAGGGAATCAACAACAAAACATAAAAGAAATTAAACAAAATATAAAAAAACAATAAGAAAAGATGTTGAGGTTAGAGAATCCACTCTTGGTGTTATGCTAAGATTAATCTTGTTTTATTACACAATTGAAATCCACACATAAGGGAGGTTCCAATCGGAAGGTTTAGCAATTCAGTCCAAATTGTCCAACGTCCATAGCATATGATATTATGTTCATTTGGTGTCCTCAAAACTCACAAAAAGAGTCCAAGCATTCCTTATGCCAAGGTATATGTCTACAACAAATCAAGGTTATGAAACCAAGCATTTACTGTGCCATTTTCATTGTCAATAATGAATCAAGATCCCTACTTTGCAAGTATGATTTTAAACCAAAAGAAAATATGATCTATACTAGTGTTTATAAATGATGATTCATTTTAGCTCATGTTTAAGAGACTAACCTTAGCATTTACCAAGAGCTTCACCTCATCACCTCAACAATATGATTAGCAACACGTACTAGATATGAATGAAATGAAAAGAAATGTAAGAAGCATAAGTAAATAAAAAAAAAAAGAAAACTAGAGAAAAGAAAGAAGAAGAAAACTTAGAGAATTTTATTACAATGGCTAATATCCTACCAATGTACCAATGTATCCCAATACTCATCCAAGGCCCTCTATTTATACACATTTTGGAGGGCTAAATGACAAGAGACAAGCTTTACAAATTTCAAAGGTAGGTATAATAGGTGGGTGTATTTTTCTAACAATTTTCGTCATATTGTATGACAATTCTGATCAGCCAGCTTGATGGTCGATTTTGTCAATGTTAGAGGCTCGCTCTGATAAAATTGTCTTCTAGAAAAATATACCCCTATCAGTTACGGATCCATAGCCGTTGGAATCAGCTCATTTGCTGATGTGGATAAGAAGATATGGGCAAAATACGAAAACAGGTCAGCACAGACGTCATTGCACATCAGCCAACTTGATGGTCGATTTCACTAGGGAAAACGACTCCGTTTCAAGAAGTGTAAAACATGAAAAAGATTGATTTGCCTCTTAGCTTTGCACGGCTACAAATGTCAGCCTTATTGCTTCAGTGAAACTCGAGATATAGCTGATATGGTAAACGGTGTCGGAACTGGAACTGAACTGGATTTGCCCTTAATTCTAGTAATCTGAAATCACTCAAAGAAACTTGTGAAAAACACCAAATTACATAAAAATATAAAAGATCATAAACACAATCAGACTAAACAATAATAACTCGTATTTGACACAAAACAATAATAAAACATAACTAAAAACTATATAATTATACGAGTTATCACACCCCCACACTTAGATTGTTGCTAGTCCCTAGCAACGACTCAATAAAAATAAAATAAGAAAATCTAATCTAATCCATTTTCGTAGGAAATTACGGTGGCACTTAGCATGTGACACAAGCCTTTAAACCCCTAGGTGTCCCTAGTGGACGAGTTTAGTCTCGTGAGGGTTTGCTAGAACGATACCCACAAACATTGAAAAGCTAAAATATAAGTAAACTACATACACTAAAAATATTTACTCCAAATCCTTTCAATATAAATTAGAGACAATCTTTGAACAAGTCTTATAAACTAATCAATAGCTTAAAGAAATTCACGAAAAATCTTGCTTGAATGTAAATAAATGAGTTAAGCCAATATTAACATAACATATTTCAATCAAAATAGTGCATATTCAACTTAATCTCAACCTCTCACATGGGATACTCTCATGATTTTCACTCTTTAAAGTAGTGGTAAAGTGTTTACACTCAATCAATCTCATGAAAACACTTCTACCATATGCTTGCTTGTCCACCTATTCTCCACTATTTAGATCATACAACTTCATAAATCAAGAGGTCTTTATTCAAGGTTGTAATGGGGCCAAAGGGTTATAATGTGGTTAAAGAACAAAAGGATAAAGATATCACAAAGGTTCCAAAGAGTTCATAGAGTTTAGAGACATAATAAGATCATACAAATAAATTTCTCAAAACTCTTTACAAGTACATAGTCACATAGGCTAAATATTCATGTTGAGCCTTTGCTTCATTCTAACCAACTTTGTAACATCTTTTTCTTTACTTTAACTAGAAGTTCAAGAGAAGATTTTTTTTTTTGGTATATGGGAATGTATTTAACAATGATCCCTTTCTTTTTCTCTTGACTTTTTCTTTTCTTCCCCCACACTTATCTTTTGTTTCTAACCCAAATTTTCAACTAAAAATATCCCTTGTTTTTTTGCAATATGTCTCAAAATATATAATCCATCTTTAGAACAAGGGTAAGGATATAAGTATATTTAGGCTAGGTGTAAGTTGTGGTTACCAATAAAACAGCATATTTAATGTAGGCTCAAATTGGCTCACTAGTGGGGATGTTCTCTTAGAACATTAATAATGGATGGCTGTTTGGCTCTGGTTATAATCCTAATGCCTCTATCATATTCATGTTGTCACATGTATCAATATAGTCTCAAACGGTTTAAAGCAAGTTCTAGAGAATCATGTAATCATAAGAGCACTCAAGAAAGAAATTAGATTGATTTGTATAATGCATCAATCATTATAGGCTCAAAAACTCACAAGGATGATTATACAAGTCAGATTAAGTCTAAACATGCTTCTTTCTCAATCAACATATCATATTAACATTGGCTCATAAAAAGGTTGATATCAAGCTCAATTCTCATGAAAATCTTCTCACTAATAAATCTGTTTTAGACTTATGCAATTCATATCTCATTATAGTATTGAAAGTAACTAAAAAAACACACTAAGTCTAAACATGCTTTTTTTTTTTGAAGAAGAAGATTAAATCAAACTGACAAGGTATGTCTCAAGTCTCCCTTACTCAGACCTTGTTCAGAATGAATACTTCTAAATGTCTTAAAACACAACAATTTTTTTTTTTAGCAAAATATGTCCCTTACCCCCTACTAAAATATGACATTGTCCCCAATGTCAAATTTTAAAGGTAGAATTTAGGAGATATTACCTGCAGAGGTTGCTAACCACTTATTATAACTAAGACACAACAAGCAAAATGTTAGATAATGTCACAAAGACAAAGTGCAATCCACTCCTTGCTCGTCCATATCTCTTTTTCTTTTTCCGAGCGTTTGCGAAACAACCGTAGCAGATAAATACTCATAAGCTTGGAGCTTTTTGAGTAAATCTTCAATGGTTGTAGCAGAAATTATGGTTCTCCTTGCCTCTGAAAACATGAATCCATTATCCACAGCATTATCTAAGTATGAAAGCAAATTACTAAAATAACCATTAATATTAAGCAAACCAATGGGTTTCTTATTTGTGACCAAAGATGACCAAGAAGCCACGCAAGCTATTTCTTCCAATGTACCCAGACCTCCTGGTAAAGCAATGAATGCATCGGCAGAATGGTACATGATTGTCATCCGTTCAGGGATACTCCAGACTTGTATTTCCTTACCCACGGTAGGTCCACAAAAATCTGTGAATAGTTTTGGCACGATTCCTAGAACTGGACTTTCTCCGGCGTGTGCTGCTGTAGCGACTGCTCCCATTAAACCCGTACTACCGCCTCCATAAATCAACTGGATCTTTTGTTGGGCAAGTATTACTCCAACTCTTATGGCTTCATCAGCGAATATGTTATTTTTCCCTGGATAAGCACCTCCAAAGACACAAATTTTTTAATGTGCTGGGACGAAGTACTTTTCATTTTTTTTCGAGTGCCTGAAAGAGAATGAGTACATGGTGTAATATATAGAGGACTGAGTAGTGAATCGGACAAGAGTAATAATGTCGCCGAAAGTGTATTTGACCTGTCAGAAGAAAATGTTAACCTAACAAAAGATTTTTGCGTGATTTCAGGAAGAAAATCAAAAAGAGAAGAAAAATCAACCGTAAAAGACCAATGCAAAAAAAAAAAAAAAAACGAAAATAATTACACAAATCGAACAACACTTAAATTAAACCGAAATGAAGTTATTGCAAATTAAACCAAAAGCTGAGAAGTCATTTATTGTAGTTGTGATTGTGGCTCACATCTTCCTCTGGTTTTACGTCCAGAAACGGCTTAAACGCCTTCTATGAGTCGAGGATATGCTTCCCATCCAGTTTTCTTACAAGCTGGCAAACAGGGTCTTTTAACATCAGATTCCCAAGATGTTGCCATTCCTTTTGGAATTGCGGCCATAAATCAAGAATTTCTCTTTGTACGTCTCCACTAGGATGCGTCTCAAGAGAAAGTTGGATATTACTCAAATTCTCCTTACTCAGTCCATCCTTAATGAATTCAATTTTATCATCTCGATTAGAGGACGGAATCCCAATAGAACGACATTTACCGTTACACGTCCATCGTGCACATTTGTGGCAATTTGAACTCATGCGCTTTGCTCGTCGCTTCTTTGCAAAAGTGCTTCTACCTGTACCTGGTAAATGCAAAACAGGAAGATATTCATCTTCACGTACCTTGGCTTCAATTATCCAACGTATGTCTTCAGAAATCCCTTTGTGCATAAGCATTCTTAATCTTTCAAATCGAACTTGGTAAAGCTTCAGTAAAATATTTCGAGGAAAAGGAGGAAATCGTTTCTGCAATCTTGTGAGAATATCATCCATCTTAAAAAAAATGAAAAAAGAAATTGAAAGAAAAATTTATATACAATATCAGTTTTGTGGGTAGCTGATGGAACCGACTTAAGTAATCACGGAGTACCGTTATCCGCCATTTAACCGGGAAAAAAATGTATTTTTTATTTTTTTGAAGATTAAAAAAAAATTATATTTACATCTAGTTATTTTCAAAACAAGGGTCAGAAAGAAAAACAACCTCTTCTTGAGTAACATGATTTTCCAAAAAGAGTTTGAGTCTTTGTCCATTTACCTTGAATACGTTACCATTTTGAGGATTCTCAATGTCAACTGCTCCATAATGATACACATGCTTAACCACAAATGGGCCAGTCCATCTTGATCTCAATTTACCAGGAAATATGTGAAGTCTAGAATTATAAAGTAGAACTTTTTGCCCAACATCGAATGTTTTTCTTGAAATTAACTTGTCATGAAAGGCTTTAGTTCTTTCTTTATGAATTTTAGAATTCTCATATGCATCATTTCTGAGTTCCTCAAGTTCATTTATGACTGGAAAAGTTTCATTCTCACCCAAAAAGGAATATTTTAGCTCGGATGGCAATGGTTTTAAATCCAGCTTGGGTGGTTCAATAGTTGATGGTACAGTGACATTTGTGAGTGATGGAAGTTCCTCAAACTTTTGTTTCCAACAATGCTTAACCTGAAAAGAATTTAACAAAGAATTAGTGTGTGAAATTTCTGAAGCATTATCAAACTCACATTCAATTAAATAAGCTTCTAAAGGATCATGGAATGTGGTAGTGGTGAGATGTTCATGAACAAGTTCTTCAATGAAATCCACTTCATGTACTTCTGAATCATCACCAGGTTGCTTGCAAGTGTTGAACACATTTAATTCTAAAGTCATATTTCCAAAAGAAATGTTCAACATACCATTCCTGCAATTTATCAGAGCATTAGAAGTTGCAAGAAATGGACGGCCTAATATAACAGGAATTTGAACATTTGGATTTGAAACAGGATGTGTGTCCAAAACAATAAAATCAACAGGGAAGTAAAAATTATCAATTTGAACCAAAACATCTTCAACTATCCCTCGAGGAATTTTTACAGAACGATCAGCTAGTTGAAGTGTAACAGGTGTTTCCTTGAGTTCACCTAAACCTAACTGTTGATAAACAGAAAAAGGCAAAAGATTAACACTAGCACCAAGATCAAGCAATGCACGTTCTATTCTAGTGTTTCCAATGATGCATGAGATTGTTGGACATCCAGGATCTTTGAATTTTGGTGGAGTAAGGTGCTGAATGATTGAGCTCACACTTTCCGTCAGAAATGCTTTCTTTTGTACATTATGTTTCCTTTTAAATGTGCACATGTCCTTCAAAAATTTAGCATAAGATGGAACTTGTTTGATTGCATCCAATAAAGGAATGTTAATCTTAACTTGTTTGAAAAGTTCATAAATTTCTGCATTTTGATTCAAATTCTTTATTGTTTGCAACCTTTGAGGAAAAGGAGCAGGATGCATACCTTTTTCTTTGTCCAAATTTTCAAGAAGTTCAGACTTACCATCATCCTTACCATTACTTTTCGGAGGGGAAGGAGGATCTTGGTCTTTTGATGGAATGTTTTTGTCAATTGCCTTTCCACTTCGAAGAGTTGTGATAGAACTGGCATTTTCCTGTTGAGTTTCATTGGAGCAAGAAACAAGACATTGAGTAGAAGGGTTAGGCTGAGGTTGAGCAGGAAACTTACCTTTTTCTTGAGTGCGTAATGAAGCTGTCAATGTGGACAAGGTGTTTTTGATCTCATTGATGTCCTGTGAAGTCCGGTTATTCACATTTGCTTGTGTTTGCATGAATGCTTGCAATGTTTCTTCCAAGGTTTGTACACGTGAAGGTTGATAGGAAAAAGTGTTGCCCGGCTTTTGAGATTGTGGTACCTGAACATGATTATTATTCCGCCAACTGAAGTTGGGATGATTTCTCCATTCAGGGTTATACGTTTCAGAGTAAGGAGAAGGAAAAGGCTTTTTAAATGTGTTTATGGAATTTACTTGATCATGCAACGCTTCTTTAAGAATGGGAATGTTTGGACATTCAGAAGTGGGGTGTCCCATGATTTCACAAATTCCACAACTTTCTTCATTTTTAACCGTTTTGACTTCTTTTACTTCTCTAAGTTCCATGGCTTCAATCTTTCTAGCCAAATTAGCTACTTTAGCTTTTATCTCATCTTCTTGACTAAAATGATATTTACCTCTGTTAGAAACAAGATTAGATCTATTGGAACTTTCAGAGGAATTATCTGTGTGCCAGGCTTGAGAGTTATCTGCCAAATGATCTAGGTAGTCAAAGGCTTCTTCAGGTTCTTTTTCTAGAAACTCACCGTTACACATTGTTTCAACAAATTGTTTAGTTTCGGGAGTTAAACTTTCATAAAAGAAACTAATAAGACGCCATTTTTCAAAACCATGATGTGGACAAGAACTTAACAAATCTTTAAAACGCTCCCAGCACTGAAAAAATGCTTCATTTTGATTTTGATTGAAATTTTGAATATGTCTTTTCAAAGCAGTAGTTTTATGTGCTGGGAAAAATTTCTTTAGAAACTCAGTTTGTAATTCTTGCCATGTGCCAATTGACCTTGGTTTTAAATTATGAAGCCAAATTTTTGCTTTATCTTTTAAAGAAAAAGGAAATAATTTTAGCTTGACAATTTCATTTGTACATTGTTGGTCATTAAAGGTGACACATACATCTTCGAAGTCTTTTAGAAACGAGTAAGCACTTTCCGATTCTAACCCATGGAAATTTGGAAGCAAAGCTATCATACCTGGTTTAAAACGAAAGTTGTTTGCATTGAGAGGAAAAATAAAACAAGAGGGTGATGAGCTTCGAGTTGGTTGCAAGTAGTCACGCATGGTGCGTACTTGTCTGTTCTCATCTTCAGCATGAACACTTTCATTGTCAGCCATGGTAGGAGTTGTATTAGAAAGATTACCTGAAAAAGTTTCACAATAAAATCTAACTAAACGACGAGATATAAAATCACGTCGCCAAACAAGCATAAAACAAAGTTAATATACAAAATTAGGCGGTATAACCAGCTAATAAAAATGAATATAGGCGGTATAACCAGCCAATAAAAATAAATATATGCGGTATAACCAGCCAATAAAAATAAATATACTTATAAACTTATATACTTAGTATTGCTTCCCCGGCAACGGCGCCAAAAACTTGATGGTGACTCAATTAAGAGTTGTAAACCCAAGTGCAGGTTATGTTCAAGTAATAAATTCTCGGGTGTCCGAGGTCGAACCACAGGGAAGCGTATTAGTAAGTATAAGTTTATAAATATATAAGAAAAAGAAAGTAAACAAGATATTAGGGAATCAACAACAAAACATAAAAGAAATTAAACAAAATATAAAAAAAAATAAGAAAAGATGTTGAGGTTAGAGAATCCACTCTTGGTGTTATGCTAAGATTAATCTTGTTTTATTACACAATTGAAATCCACACATAAGGGAGGTTCCAATCGGAAGGTTTAGCAATTCAGTCCAAATTGTCCAACGTCCATAGCATATGATATTATGTTCATTTGGTGTCCTCAAAACTCACAAAAAGAGTCCAAGCATTCCTTATGCCAAGGTATATGTCTACAACAAATCAAGGTTATGAAACCAAGCATTTACTGTGCCATTTTCATTGTCAATAATGAATCAAGATCCCTACTTTGCAAGTATGATTTTAAACCAAAAGAAAATATTATCTATACTAGTGTTTATAAATGATGATTCATTTTAGCTCATGTTTAAGAGACTAACCTTAGCATTTACCAAGAGCTTCACCTCATCACCTCAACAATATGATTAGCAACACATACTAGATATGAATGAAATGAAAAGAAATGTAAGAAGCATAAGTAAATAAAAAAAAAGAAAACTAGAGAAAAGAAAGAAGAAGAAAACTTAGAGAATTTTATTACAATGGCTAATATCCTACCAATGTACCAATGTATCCCAATACTCATCCAAGGCCCTCTATTTATACACATTTTGGAGGGCTAAATGACAAGAGACAAGCTTTACAAATTTCAAAGGTAGGTATAATAGGTGGGTGTATTTTTCTAACAATTTTCGTCATATTGTATGACAATTCTGATCAGCCAGCTTGATGGTCGATTTTGTCAATGTTAGAGGCTCGCTCTGATAAAATTGTCTTCTAAAAAAATATACCCCTATCAGTTACGGATCCATAGCCGTTGGAATCAGCTCATTTGCTGATGTGGATAAGAAGATATGGGCAAAATACGAAAACAGGTCAGCACAGACGTCATTGCACATCAGCCAACTTGATGGTCGATTTCACTAGGGAAAACGACTCCGTTTCAAGAAGTGTAAAACATGAAAAAGATAGATATGCCTCTTAGCTTTGCACGGCTACAAATGTCAGCCTTATTGCTTCAGTGAAACTCGAGATATAGCTGATATGGTAAACGGTGTCGGAACTGGAACTGAACTGGATTTGCCCTTAATTCTAGTAATCTGAAATCACTCAAAGAAACTTGTGAAAAACACCAAATTACATAAAAATATAAAAGATCATAAACACAATTAGACTAAACAATAATAACTCGTATTTGACACAAAACAATAATAAAACATAACTAAAAACTATATAATTATACGAGTTATCACATGCCAATGCAGTAGGTGCCCTGATGTGTGTAATGGTGTATATGACACCTGAAGGAGAAAAGAGGAAGCTCTGATCTGTGAATTCTCTCTGTGGATTCTCGCCAAGGTGGAGATTGTTGGAATATGGCTTGAATATGGCTCAAAGTCACCATAGGTGGCTTAGCACCAATAATGGAGCTACCACTTGCGCCACCAATAATGGAAGCTACCACTTGCAAATGGATGGTGGCTATGGTGGCTACCACTTGCAATGTGTTCACACCAAGATAGGTGGTGGATGGTGGCTATGGTGGCTGCCACTTGATGTATATTCACACCTTGATATTATGGCTATAAATAGCCATGTAGAGTAAGAGAGAAAAAGAGTTGAGTTGAGTGAGTGTGAGTTAGAGCTAAAGTGTTGAAGCAAATACTCTGTGTTTATAGAGTAATTCGGTATTGTGTTGAGTTGTGAGTTCAGTGCTTGTATTGCACCTTGAATTCTGTATTTGTTTGTACTCCATCTCCATTAATACAAAGCTTCAAGCTCCTCCTCCCGTGGACGTAGGCATATTGGCCGAACCACGTAAAAATATCGGTGTTTTTTCAGTGTGTTTAAATCGGTTTTAGTAATATCTATTCGCTTCCGCACAACATCGTCCGCCCCTCCCCCATTGTCAGCGGTCAACTATCAAAGGGCACAGCCATTGGTACTGGAACCTAGATTCGGGTAAGCTCCCAATTTTCCTCAAATTTTTTTCTTCTATGATCTTGATTGCCATAATACTCTTAATTTGGATAGTCTATTTGCCATAATACTCCGAGATTGTGTTGCTTGTTGCCTTATTTGTTTGCAAATAACAAGTGATGTACTTTCATATTTTGACATCAAAATGGAATCATTCGTGGCTTGTGTTCAGCACTATCTAAATTTTATGGGAATGAAATGATTATATTAAATGTTGCGTGCTTTTATTTGTTTGTGTATGGAAAATGTTCATGCTTAGTTGGGGTCCTTGGTGACTTGGATATGCATATCAGTCTTATCATTTAATTGCTTGTATTGATGGGCTGCGTTGCACTATTTTCATTTGTTTTTTCAACCGAGACTTTGGCAAGTAGTAGCACTTACATAGAATTGCTGTGGGTTACTCAGATGGGCATTAGGTGCTTAATATACTTCCTACTCCTAGCTTAGAAATGTTTGGTAATTTAATTCTTAATAATCGAGATAAGCAGTCGAGCACCATAAACTATTCTTGCTGATTTGCTGCAATGCTTTTGTTTTGCTTTTTTTTTTTCCTGTTCTTTCAATTCTTGTAATTTGTAACTGTTGACCCCCTCTCCTTTCTCTTTTTTGGGTTGCTCCATAAGTGATTCAAATATTCTTTTGTTTTTAAGAAGCAACACAATTTTCCTCAAAAATATATTAAATTATTCATAATTTAAAACTTAATAAAAAAAATATTAAAAATTAAATAAAAATGCAATGTTTGATTGGGAGGTTGAGAGGGAAAGAAATTTGTATATTTTAGAGAAAGTTTAGGAAATAGAGCAATTTTGGGGACTGTGTAAGAAAAATGGGGTTTGGAGTTGAAAAAAATTAGTTTAATAATATATATTTTTTATTATTTAACTAACTTGAATAATAAATTTTATATATACATAATAAATACTAAATTATATGTATTTGGAGTTTTCATTAGTTAATTGAGTATAATAATAAATCTTGGGATATTTTAGAAGCTTGATTATTTATTTTGAGATCTATAATAAAGTTTTCATTATATTGTTTTATAATTTTATAATTTAGACTTACGTACGAAACATATAAGAGTTGGATGCAAAAGTCGAGAGTAAGTCAAGAGTAATATCTCGGAGTAGATAGTTTTCTCAATTTCGCTTTTCAAAATACAAGCAAAGATAATAAGATATTATGTCCTTGTTCGAGATGTGCTAATATTGATTGGCATATGCGGAAGTAGTTTTCGAACATTTAATTTGTGAAGGATTTCTCCCGGGTTACAGACATTGGTTTTTTCATGGAGAGTCCGCAACTTCTAAGTCATCATCTTGAGTTCCTCCAAGTAATTCTAACAATCAACATCAGTTTATTAGACAAGATGAAATGGAAGGCATGTTGCGGGATGCATTTAACATGTGTAACCACAGTTTTCACACATCGTCACCAGAAGTTCCTGGAGGGAATTATGGGTTTAATGTTGGCATGAATGACTTTACTAAAAGGGGAAGAGGTGTGGGTGATCAAGAACCCAATGGAGAAGCGGCAAAGTTTTATAAGTTGCTTGATGATATGAATGAAGAACTTTACGAGGGGTCTAAGCATTCAAGATTGTCTTTCTGTGTTCGTCTTTTTCACTTAAAATGCTTAAGCGGGTGGACAGGAAATTCTTTGATATTGTTATTAGAATTTTTGAAAAATTTGTTTCCTTTTGCAAAAATCCCTCAGTCTTGTAAGGATTCGAAGAAGATGATAAAAGATCTAGGCCTTGGATATGAGAAAATTCATAGTTGTCCGAATGACTGTATGTTGTATTGGGGTGATAGAACAAATGAACAATTTTGTCATGTTTGCGATAAATCTCGGTGGTTGGACGAAAATACATAAGAAAATGTGAATGAGGATGATGGTGACACACATTTAAAAAAGAAGCCTGCAAAGATTTTGCGGTATTTTCCGTTAATACCAAGACTTCAACGAATTTTCATGTCTTCAAAAACATCTGATTCTATAAGGTGGCATCATGATGAAAAGACTGATGATGGCTTATTAAGACATCCTGCATATTCTTTGGCTTGGTAAGTTCCCATCTTTTGCTAATGATCCCCGGAATGTGAGGCTTGGACTTGGTTCTGACGATTTTAATCCGTTCAAAATAATGAGTACTTCTTCTAGTACTTGGCCAGTTGTTTTGATTCCTTATAATTTGCCTCCATGGATTTGCATGAAACAATCCTCTTTTATCTTGTCCATGATAATTCCCGGAGAGAAAGGTCCAGGAAATGATATTGACATTTATATGCAACCTCTTATTCAAGAGTTGAAGCAATTATGGGAAGAGGTTGAAACATATGACGCATCAAAAAAGGAAAACTTTAATTTGCGTGCAGCTTTGCTATGGACTATAAACGATTTTCCTGCTTATGCAAATCTATCTGGTTGGAGCATCAAAGGTCGTTATGCTTGTCCTTGCTGTGCTGCGCAAACATGTTCGAAATAGTTATATAATGGAAAGAAATTCAATTATATGGGATATCGTCGGTGGTTAGATGAAAATCATAGATTTAGATCCAAAAACATGTATTTGATGGTACTGAAGAGTTAAGAGAAGCACCTGAGACCACGATTGGGTCGGATATCTTCTTGATGTTGAAAGATATCAATTTCACTTATGGAAAGATGAATCAAACAAGTAGCACGCAGTCAAGGAAAAGATCGAGGGAGATGTTTGAAGGTGATGTTGATATTCAGAGTGATGAGGAGGAAGATGAAGAAGCTGATCCAAATTAGGCGAATTTGTGAAGAAAAAAAAAAGAAGTATTTCTTTTGAGTTACCTTATTGGGAGTATAATTTATTACGTCATAACCTTGATGTGATGCATATAGAGAATAATGTTTGTGAAAATATCATTGAGACAATTGTTAATGTGTATAGAAAATCAAAAGACAACTTAAAGAGTCGGCTTGACCTAGTTGACATGGGAATTCATCGTGATCTTCATCCGAAATTACTTCCTAATGGAAAATCACGGTTGCCTCCTGCTTGCTTTGGGATGTCTAAAAAGAGAATGACGTCTTCTGTAAGGTATTGAAAGACATGAAGGTCCTAAATGCGTATGCCTCAAATATATCAAGATGTGTGAATGTGAATGATCGAAAATTTTCTTCTTTAAAGTTACATGATTACCACATCTTGATGCAAGACTTACTTCCAGTTGCTTTATGTTGTTCTATGTCAAAGCAAGTGACTTCTTCCATAATGAACTTAGTAATATAATGAAAGCTATTTGTGGCAAAGTTCTCAAGGTTGAAGAGCTTGAAAAACTTCAAGATCGAGCGGCTCTAACTTTATGCCACTTAGAGAATATTTTTCCTCTATCATTCTTCGCTATAATGGTGCATTTGGTTATCCATCTTCCTTATGAAGCAAAAGTCGGCGGACCAGTTTTTTATCGATGGATGTACCCATTAGAGAGGTATACTTTGCTAATTAGCTTATTATACTTTTATCTTAAACATAGCGTTACACATTAAGATTGTTATGTATTCTGTTTTAGGTTTTTAGGAAAGTTAAAATCTTATTGTCGGAACAAACGATATCTAGAAGGTTCTATTGCTGAAGGATATTTAGCAGATGAGTGTATGACATTTTGTGCAAGATATTTGAAAGATGTTGAAACAAAATTTAACAAACCGGGAAGAAATGATGGGTTCACACATAACAACTTAGCCGAGACATACTTATTTGAAAGTTTTGGACAACCAATCGGCAAAGTTGAAGTGGTTGAGCTAGATGATAAATCTTAGGCACAAGCGCATCAATATATGCTTCCATAGTGATTCACTGGAATCATTACGCACGTAAGTTTCAGTATAATTTTTAATTTAACAAACAGTTTATAAACTTTTTGTTTTCTCACCTAAAATGAGTAATTTTTATATAGTGAGTATAGAAGCTACTTGAGAGGCTGTTTACGTTATCGAAGAACACAACTTCGCGAGTTTGATAAGTTATTTACAAAAAATTTCCACGAATGGTTAGGAGAAGCTGTAAGTAACACAAATTTTTGTCATTTTATTACGATCAATCTATTCTTTAATATTTAAATAAAGTTAAGTGTTTGTCTTTGCGTTTCTTGTAATAGGTTTGAAGTGGAAGAGATGTTAGCCAAGAAGTTAAGTGTCTTTCACAATGACCGAATAGAATAGTGAAAAGATACAGTGCTTACATCATTAATGGATTTAGATTTCATACTAAATCCCATGAAAGATTTAGGAGAACACAAAACTGTGGAGTTGTTGTTTCTTCTTCAACAACAAGCTATGCTAGTGCTAGGGATAGTAATCCTGTGAAGGGGGTGTTGATTATTACAGAATTCTAAATGATATTATTGAGTTGGATTATTATGGCAAGTGGAAGATCGTGTTATTTCGATGTGATTGGGCTGATGTGAATACTAGTAGAGGTGTTAAAAAAGATAAGTTCGGATTTGCAATGGTGAATTTCTCTAGATTAATTCACACCGGACAACAACTGATTGACGAGTCTTATGTTTTTTCATCTCAAGTCAAACAAGTCTTTTATTTCGAAGATCCGAATGATATGGGTTGTTATGTTGTACTCCATAACACACCTCAAAACTTGTTTGATATGGGTGATCAATGTAGAGATGATATTGAACAAATAACTAAATGCTTGCCTTTTACCGATCAAAACTTAGATGAAAATGTCCCTAGTACCAGTACAGATGTTCAGTAGGTTCGCAAAGATGTTAATGAAGACATTTATGAAGCTTGATGAAAAAACTGAATTTAGTAAGATTATTTTGACACAAATACTGTGTATATAATATGCTTTTATACTTTAAATATTATTATTAATGATATTTAAATTATAGTATTTTATTCTTATACTAATATTGTTTACTTAAAATTAATGCAGATAGCATGCTGAGGAGAAGATTAAGGGATATCAATATCATTCAGATTGGTTCAGAATCGGCAGATGCTACTATTGAGGGCGACACTAGAGTGACGCCTTCAGAGATGCCGAATGCGTCTACTATAGATGCTAACACAGAGTTGCCTACTACCTCCATGACTGCAGAAACTGTAGTTCATATGAACTTGAATACAGGTATTGTGTTACAGAGGTGTTAAAATTACACAAAATAATTTGACCAAAACAACTTGGAAAATTGCTAATATATATTTGCTTTTGTGTAGTTGATAATGCTGGACAACGCAAAACTTGTGGTCGTACGACATTAAAGGAGTTATGGGCACTACCTCCTGAAGAGCGTATTGTTGTCGCAGCAAATAATGAGCAGTAGCCAATTGGTCCGGAAGCACAATTATTGGTTAGCTTTCTTGGCCTGATTGCACAAAATGGGATGAAGTGTCCAATTCATTATGAGTCATGGCATCAAGTGCCGAATACTGAAAAGGTCGATATGTTAAAATTTGTTAAGGTATTAGCCTTTTAAATTAGTATTGCATAATTTTATAATTTTGTTTATCATTGAAACTAACTTTGTACAACTTTTTCATTTCAGTCACGATTTTCTTTTCCGACATCATTTGTTCTGAAGTCATTGGAAAAAAATGGAAAGACTATAAGCATGACTTGAAGAAAAAATATTTCGATCGATACTAATCCTGTTGTCATATTACGAACCTTATCGCGTGCTGTGGTTCCGTGGCAGTATGAGAAATTGGTTAACTTATGGTTTTCAAGAAAATGAGAGGTATCATTTATAATTTATTTTTGTCATTAATTTATACTACTTTATATAATACAATTAAATGAAATATGTCTATATTAATAATGTTGGTATGCAATCAACAGGAACGAGAAAAGATAGGAGTACCCAGTAGAAATCAACAAAAATACAGTCACACTAGTGGATAAAAAGCTTTGCCAGAAAAGCTAATGAAAAAGTAACTTTTCATTCATAAAATATTATTATATTAGTGTTAAGTACATTAGTGTTAAGCACATAATATATAATTTAATTATTTGTTCTCAATTGTTTGTAGGAACTTGAGCGGGGGGAAAAATAGGACAAGTTGAACTATTTCAGTTAACTCATACTAAGAAGGATGGATCCTATTTGAACGTCGAGGCTCGGGATATTGTGATATATTTTGTTCAAACTTGTTTTTATTTATAAATATATTACACAAAATTTTATTAATTTTATTGTTTTATAGGAGAAAGCCGAGGATAAAATTGTTGAGTATCAAGCCAGAGCATCAGATGGCTCATTAGTGAATATGCAAGATGTCGAGAATCAAATATTCACTGAAGTAGCTGGGAAAGAACGACATGGACGGGTTCGAGGTCTCAAAATGGGTCCGACACCATCTAGCTACTATGGACTTGGTTCTCATCGATTTACTGCTTCTTCTTCACAAAACTCCAATGCATATGAAGTTCAGATGCTGAGAGAAGAAAAGCAAAATATGCATAAACATTTGGAGGAGAAGGAAGCAGAGAGACAAGCAGAGAAAGAAGAAGAGCAACGAAGATATCAGGAGCTGCAAACACAGTTTCAGTCGTTGATGAATTTAGTGCAGCAAAAGTTTTCAGCAGGCTCAACGAATTCACAAAATCCTCCATCTCAAGTAATATAATATCTTCGTTGTTAATTATCTTACTTTTATAACTTAGTAACTTATATATTAATTTCGTATTCTACTTTTTTGTAGTAGGGCTCATGAGAACAACTTGCTGCACATATAAAGTTATTCTTACAGCTGTCATGCTGTCCTCCAACTTTTAACATTTGTAACTTGTAATTTTTTAAGTTTTAAGTGGATTTGATGTGTTAAGTAATACATTCGTTATACGATTGATATTTTATATTATGATTTTTTTATATAATTTGTGTTGTTTGTGTATTGTTAGACAATTCTGTAAATAGAAATGCAGGTATTATTGATAAATATAACTTTTTAAACGAAATAAATAGTATTTAAAAAAAATATTCTGCATATTTAGCGGCGTTTCAAAAATACAAACGCCGCTAAAAGTTAAGAACTAGCAGCGTTTTGTGTATTAAACGTCGCTAACTTAGCGGCGTTTGTAGATCAAAAATGCCGCTAAAAGTTAAGCATTAGCGGCGTTTGTATATCACGAACGCCGCTAAATTAACGTCATTTTATACACAAAACGCCGCTAAAGTCCCGTAAAATATCACTTTTTAGATATTTTATTGTGGCGTTTTTGAACGCCTTTAATGTACCTACAAACGCCACTAAATGTCCAAGCACGGCTTTTACCGGCGTTTGTTGCGGCGTTTTTTTAGAACACCTCCACGATTTTAGCGGCGTTTATAAACGCCCCTATTCTTTAAAAAAAAAAAAAATTGCCGCTAAAAGACCAATTTGCTGTAGTGATCATTCTTTCAACTCGTATTCGTAATTAAATGGACTTCCGGGAGAAAGACTAACCAAAGCATTGTGGATTATGTAGAAATGAAGGTCATAGCCGTCGAAAATGTCTTTATCAATTTGGTACATCGGGGGAGAGTTCGTATCAACAATAATACTGTTATACATATAGTTATTATATAAATACCGTTAAAAAAATATAAATTGTATACATACAGTTAAAAAATATAAAAATTGTATAAATAATTTTTATATAAAAAAAATTATATAATTTATATAATTTTTAATTTTTAATTTTTTTGTAAATTGTTATTTTTTTAATTTTTAATTTAATTTTATTAAATTTTTTAAATTATAAATTATAAATTATATATATTTTAAAATTTATTATTTAATATTTAAAAAAATAAAAAAATGTTGTTTTTCATGAATATCAAATCTTTATGAAGAACAAAACTAATAAAGGGAAGTCGCCACCATTTAAAATTTTTTTTAAATAAAAAAAAAGTTAAAATTTTATATGAGGAAGTCTCCATTTGGGGTGGCGAATTCTCTTGTGTAAAATGTAATTTTTTTTAATTACAAGCATGCTTAATTTGTTTTATTAAATTGAGTTAGAAAATCGTCATCTCAGATAACGACTTCCTAATGATTTTCAAGACAAGCGCATTTCGATATATATAAAAAAAAAATCAGTATTTTGAAAATTAAAAAAAAAACAATATAGAAATAAAATTCCCATCTTTTTGTTTGTAAAAAGATAAAAAAAAAAAAAAAAAAAAAGAAGAGAAAGAAAAAAAATAGTTTTTTGTTTTAAATTTATTTTGCCACGTCAGCATATGATGTCGTGGCATTTTCCTGATTTAAGCATGTTATAAGTATCTGAAAGACAAAAGGAACAGAAGAATTCTGAAAAAAAAAAAAAAAAAGGAACAGAAGAACGGTAGGGTTCTTCGAAACTCTTCTCCTTTCTCACGCTCTTCTTTCTTCATTTTGTTACTTTCCACAACCATTTCCTCTCTTTCTCTTCTCTCTCTTCAATTCAAAACATATGCTTTAAATTTAGAATTTCGGATGCCTTCTTACTTACTGGATTTTCAACTCTTCTTCGCTTAAATTTGAGATTTTGCTTCTGGGTACTGCTCGTTTCTGTTAAATTTGGAGTTTCTTTTCTTTTTTCAAAAGTTTAATTAGATATAAATTAAAATTTCTCTCTCTGTTTGGTATTTTTCATCGAACAGGTGGTGAGAATTGCGGGTACAAGGCTCCAATCGGATTGGCTTCACTTTTCTTTGATTGATTGGGTATTTCTGATTCCCTGCCTTTATCTTTCTGATTTCTGATGTTTACAAGTTAATAGTCAAGTGCCTCTTATATACTCATTGTTTGTGTAAACTGTTTATAATTTAATATTTAAGTGGTTTTTCATATTTTTCCTTTAACTATTGCCTCTATCAATTAATCAAATGATCAATTGGCATGTTTTTGTTACCGAATTGGTTTGAAGAATGCAGTGCTACTGCTTTCATTGAAAATGTCTAATATTGTTTATGTAGATATTTGTGGAAGTATGAGCCGAAAGCTTTTTTTCGGTAATTTTAAGTTTGTAATCTCATAATTAATTCATAGATGCCCGTAGAGAGGCTTATGTTTCTGAGTAGCACAAGATGGAATGCTTATTTTGCATTTCAGTTGACATACTTCACCCATCAAGGCCAGAGAATTATTCTAGTTTGGTTGTTTTAGGTTCTGTTCAATGTCTATGTAAAACCTCTAGAGAGTCTTACGCCATAGACAAACACAAGATATAAAACTCTGTTTTATGATTTTTAAAATATATATATATATATATATATATCGGTGGTGTTAGGATCTAGGAATGACTTGAGACTTGAGAGTCAAAGCACTTATTGTTTCTTGATCTAAAGATGATACTAAAATGGATGACCTTCTTCGTTGGCAAAGGATGCAAATAGACTTGTACAATTTTTGATCTATCATTTGGGGATTGGTAGAATTGTCTTTTGGAAAGAAAAGGAATACGGCCTTTAATTCTACAAGTTGAAAATCCATTGTTTAATTTATAGAACTTTCTAAAGGATCTTGGTTTCGAAGTTCCACAAAAACCAAAAAGAAAGGTTCGGGCATCATTTAGAAGGAACCTACTGTCAAGCAGCTACCGAAGAAAACCTTTTTTGTAACATATTTTCTGGAAAAGAAAGAACTATGGAGAATAACAATATATCATATATTTGCTTCATAACTTTTAGTATCTTCACATTTGACTTTAAATCAGAATGTTAACTAATCATCGCCATGAAACTTTCCTTTTGTCGGTTTTTGTGGCAGATTTTGTATTTGAGTCTTGGTTAGACTTACGTGAAGTACGATCCTGCTTAAATATCAATACAAACTAAAAAATTTCTTGCAATGCAATTGTACAAATCCTCAAATCATATAGGTAATTGAATTCACAGTTAATTAAAATTCCTTTAATGACAATTCTCTGCTCCTTATGGGTTGCGTTTTACAAGCTTGATAAAATGCTTAGGTTATTAAAGGGTTTGCCTAATTTCAGTGTTATATATTAGACGAGTTCTCTTTCCTTCTTGGGTAATACCTGCAAGGACCGATTGTGTTTCAGAATTTCATGTCAAATCAATTGGGTCTTGCTCTGCTGTGCCATTATAATGTTTGATAAAAGCTTTAGGTTAATTAGGTTTCTTTCATTACATTATCTTTTAATTACTTTAAATGTACATGATCATCAGAGCTAGATTATTCTAACTCAAAAAGTTTTAGTTTCTGTGCTGATTCTAGCCTTTTTTATGATGTAATGCTGTGTTTATGAGCCTTTATTCTAGGTGACTTTAAGTTTCATTTGTACTATATATGATAGTGAATTTTGATTTTAAAATAATATAATTTTTATTCAACTAAAAATAAAGAGAACTTCTTGTTCATATATTAGTAAATGATATTTATGATGTGTTAAACTGTACTAGTTATTATGGTGTACTTAACAGTATTAATCTTAAATTTGGTGACAAAAACAAACTTGTGAAATTAGTTAGATCTTAATTGTAATGATTGTATGGTATATAAGTTACAGGAATTTGTGTTTTGAGGTTTTGCATTAGTTTCAAGATTGATGGTTGACTTGGAATAAGTTAATCTTTCTTCTTTCCTATCTTTCATTTCATTTAGCAGGCATGGATGAGCAATTCATTCTTAGAGTTACACCTTCTGTTGCTGAGCGCATAAATCGCCTTTTAAGTGAAAATGCTTCATCTTCTGAGGACAAATCACTGGATTTGGTATTTTCTGGTGAGGAATTTCACTTGATTATACAAATACCTCATTAACTGTTGCTATTGTCTAGGAGTTAACATTTTGTGTTCGTTCTGAACTTATACTCAGTTTTCCATGAAACTCACTGCTAAGAAGTTCTCAGTTCCTTTAGTTTAATTTAGCTAAACATCTGTGTGGTTAGATAACTTGTACTTACGTTGTACCATAATCTCTATTTTGTCTTTCTTGTTGATTTATATATTAACCAAACCATAAAAGACCCAACTGTCTCATTACAGTCTTTTTCTAGTAAAGTGTCTCTTAGTGGCCTAAAGAGTGTGGACTGCCATGCAACTTTATTACTTTTCCCTGGAGAAATAGAAAAACAATTGGTAGCGTTTAGGGGTTATGGGTTAGGGTTTAGTCTTTTTCTAGTAAAGTGTCTCTTTGTGGCCTAAAGAGTATGGACTGCCATGCAACTTTATTACTTTTCCCTGGAGAAATAGAAAACCAATTGAGGCATTTCATATATTTTCCAACTTAATCCACTTCACAGTTTGGATTCTTCTGCAATATGTTTTTTCATTCTATGTTCTCTCAAAGGCTCCTGCAATGTTGATTAACTTATAAACTTGACTGGAGATTATCTAGCTTCTAGCTAATTGTATTATTAGACAGATGGGATCGAACCTAAAACTGGACGAGAATGTTGCATCTTAGTGAATTTATCTTTTGCGGCACCTTTACTTGGATTTGTTCAGTTGTCATTGTCTACTATTGTAATCAAGGAGAGTTATTGACCTTTTTTGATATCAACATGTCATTTGGAGATGAAACATTGCTAAGCGAGATAAACATTTGAAACAAAGAAATGAAGAAACAATTATGTTGGCAAGTATTTAGGCTAAATGCTCAATTTGGGATCAAATTTATTAGCACCTGAGTGGATCAATGTTAAACCTTTTATTTCAGTCTATTAAGAGTTCAACTTTTTTCGAGTTGTGACAAATAAAGACTTATGACTGTGTTTGACGGACACGCGCCAGAAGAATCAGTAAGTTTCAAAAAGGATGATGACATGTAATTATTTTTACACATCTGGCAAGAGAGATGACCATTTAGTTAGTAAAATAATTCCTAAAATAAAAAAAAAATAAAAAAGAAATGAATAATAACATTATAATAATAAAAAAAAACAAACATCATAAACAAAAAAAAAAATTCCCAAAATAGAGCCCTCCTTCACTATTTTGATTTGAAACACACAATTAATCAACTTGAAAAAAATTCTCCCCTTTTAAGTTATTCCATTTATTGATCCAAAAAAATAAACAATTTGCCCAATCCCAGACTCTTGTCTTCCCTTAGAAAAACACCACATCATTTCACACGCTCTGAAAAAACCACTTTCTTCTTCATGACTTTGCCACACTAGTAAACCCAGCAAAAACTCTCTCTTTCAACTTTCAACAAAAGCATAAAATTGTTCAATTATTCGATTCAAATTTTGCCAAAAATCCCTGAAACTTTTAGTTCTTTTTTGAAATTTTGGGGGAGACATGGGTTGTTCGCAATCGAAGATTGAGAACGAAGCGGTTACCCGCTGCAAAGAGCAGAAGCAATTCATGAAAGAAGCGGTTGCTACGTGAAACCAGTGTTGTCAAGGGCGCTAGGCGCACTCTAGGCGCTAAGACCTCTATATAGCCTGAGGCGCAAGGCGCAAAAAAAGCGCTCGCCCGAGCAAAATAAGGCGCATGTATACAAATAAATATATATAATATACTAAATAAAATATAAGTATTATATGTAACTAATAAACTTCCGGTAACAATTTAAAAAAAAGTTATTATAATAAAAAAAGATAGCTAAAAATTTATAATAATTCTATAAATTATTATAAAAAACAAACGTTGTTTTGTGATTAATAATTTTTTATAATTATTATAAATTAATAATATTTTTTTTATTAAAAAAAATCAAACGAGTTTGTTTCTGAACACAGAAACAGAGCAACGTCTGTTTCTGTGTTCAGAAACAGAGTTGTTTGCTCTGTTTCTGTGTTCAGAAACAGAGTTCAGAAACAGAGTCTGTTTCTGAATACAGAAACAGATCAAACGAGTCTGTTTTTTTTTTTTAAAATATAGAGAAGAAAGAAAATTGAAACGAAGAAGAAAAGGTAGTAGAGCCAAAGAAGAAAATAAGTAAAATATAAACGTACCTTAGCCAACAGTGACCAACCAAACTTGAGTACTTGGCTGAGTTGAAAGTCTTTGAGGGCTTCCAATACTTTATTTTAACTTAATAATATTGGTGGCAGGGTTTGTTTTGGAAAAAAGAAAATCGAGATTGAATTTTGAATTTTGAATATGGAATATGGAAACTTTGACTTCTATAATTAAAAAAAAATAAAATAAATTGAAACTTCACTGAGGCGTGCTTTTTTGGCGCCTGGGCTTGCAGCAGAAGGCGGAAAAAAGCTTGATAAGCGCTCGCCTCTTTGAAGGGCTTCGCCTGGTATACCCTGGAGCGTTTTCCTGTTCTCTCGCCTCGCCTGGGCGCCTAGGCGCGCCTAGGCGAGCGCCTTGACAACACTCGTGAAACGCCTTTGCCGCACCCACTCTGCCTATGCCATGTCCTTAAAAAACACCAGCGTGGCCTTAAGCGATTATGCCCACGACAAGATCCAGAATCCCAATCTTCCTTCTCACCTTGGGCCATCATTCGTGGGACCTCCACTGTCGTAACCACCTTCAGTCGACAAGCTCTTACCTCCAACGCCGACTATTGACACTCATAATATTAATAAATAAAACACATTCAAATTATTCTGCAATGATTTTAGTTTGGGTTTTTTGGTGAAGAATGATTCATGAACACAAAATAGTATGGACTTCGGTTTTAATTAGAAACGGATTTGGGCGAAAACCAAAGGAATGAAAATGGGTTTCGAGTTTTTTAAGAAAATGGGAATGGATTTGAGGTTTCATATTCATATAAAGGTTTCTTGAATTAGGGATTTAAATTATGTATTAAAATTAGGGATTCTAGTTTTTTTCTTCTGTTTTTAGATGAAATCAGACTTTATCTATTTGGATTTAAATTTTCTATTATATTTCTTTTTCAGAGTTATTTTGTATTTCTAGTGTGCCAAATGTGCAAAACAATTACATGTCAGCATTTTTTTTAATTATCTGGCGCGTGTTTGTCAAACACAGTCATAAGTCCTTATTTTTCACAGTTGGAAAATGTTGAACCCTTAATAGACTAAAATAAAAGGTTTAACCCTAATTCACTCAGATGCCAATAGGTTTGATCTTAAATTGAGCATTTAGCCCAAGTATTTATTATTTTAAGAAGGCAATGGATATGAGTTTTCTTGAGTGTAATAGCTTCTCCAGCAGGCCCCAATAGTGTAATTATGTAGATTTACATAGAGAGTAGTACATGGTAGTTATTACCTTTAAAACAAATTTGTCTTATAACATGTATGAGCTAACAGGGATGAATAATTTTATTCTTGGAATGGTGATTTGCTTTTTATGGTTTTGTGCTTTAGAAGTATGCAGAAAATGTTAAGATACTTTGTGTGGGACCGTTGGTCTGACCAGAGTGACACTTTCCTGAATGATACCAGTACTTTTTGTGCAGCAGTTTTCAAGATAAAGTGATGAGTGATTACCAAAAGTAAAGTTAAGATTGTGCATGTATTATTCACATCATCAATATTATTTGTCCGTTGTCTTGGGATATTTGTGAATGTTAAGCTTCTCCTTACTTTGCAGAGGATGGGCGGACTGGTACATTTGTCATTGGCAATGATCGTTTCCCTGCATCTCTCTTTGATCTACCTTGTGTTGTTGAGTCATACAAAACATACGATGATAGTGCATTAGTTAAAACAGCCGATGTTGGCCAAGTATGGTACTTGCTATTATTTATTATTTTGATACAGTTATGCATGGTTGCTTTGCTTCAGTTCTAATATGGTCATATTAACTGTTGTCATTGTCACAGATGATTTTGGTCAGAGAGTCAGGAGAAGCTTCTTCAGATGTGGTGGAGTACAGACATGGTCTCACCCCTCCAATGAGGGATGCACGGAAACGTAGATTTCGGAGGGAGCCAGATCTAAATGTATCAATATACTTGCTTTTTCTCAAAATCTTTTTGTGTATGCACTTTAGAAAAAGAAAACTTTCTCAGACTGTGTGGAAGTTTTAATTTATAGACATAACTTCATATCACTATATATGCCCTGTAATTACAATGATTCATTATTCATGTAATTCTTTAAAGGGGGAGTGGTCAAATGTAGAAGGAGCTGCATCCAAATTCTTTTATGTAGCCACCATAGTTGACCATACTTTTGCTAAGAAGTGACTAAGCTTTGAGCACTTCTATCTTGTGTGTGGGAGTGACCTAGTGTTAGTTAGACCTGACAATTCGTGTATTCGTGTGGTGTTCGTGTATTTTGTCGTGTCATAATCGTGTTTAAGGTATTTTATATTTATATAAATTTTGATACGTTAATAATTCGTATTATATAGATTTTGAGACATTCGTGTATTCGTGTCGTGTTCGTGCTTTTTTTTCGTTTTTCGTTTTGTGTTTGTGTCGTGTTTTTAGTTATTTTTTTCCATGTCGTGTTCGTTTCGTGTAATCGTGTCGTGTCCAATATTACCAGGTCTAGTGTTAGTGCAGGTGTGGCAGTTTCTTTCCTTTTATTTAGTAGTTTTACTGATTCCAGTTATGGTATTTTTGCAGCCGGAGCTTGTACAACGTGTTGAAAAAGATTTGGTGAACATCATGTCTGGAGGAACAGTTGAAAATCTTGATATCCTTGATACATCTAATTTCAGTATTGTTTCTTTAGTTATCATCTTTGAGCAACTACTGCTTTTTTTCTAGTCTTGAAGTAGCCACAGATGGAATAAGATTCCATGGCCGAAAATCAAATCATAATATTTGGTTCAGTCATTACTGAAAAGTTTCCATAATTCATGTGATGGAACCATACATAATTTCCTTGATGTGTGATGGCCTTTGGATCTATGTTACTCGGACTCTGGTGTGTCAGACATGGGTATGTGTCTGATACGGGTATGTTCAATTTATTCCAAGATTTTCATGTATTTGGAGGGTCTTTGGAAGATCATATCCCCATACCCATGTTCAAATATGCGTCAGATACGGGTACTTCTAGAAAAATAAAGAGTCGGAGTAATATAGCTCTGGATATTAGCTGAGAGATTTGAGGATTCTGTTTTTTTAACTGAGTTCTTGATTGTATGTTTTGCGTCTTGTTGAGATGTTTGTTTTTAGACCTTAATAATCATGGTTTACATGCTGAAGTGAATGGGCAAGGTGAAGCTGGTGATGAGAATGGTCGGAATGCAAATAAGAAAGCTCAACCTGCAGCTGCAACAAAGCCTGAAGTTCCGGGTACCGGAGGAGGCAATGCCGGGGAGCCTGATGGAACGGACTCTGATGACTCTGATGATTCAATGTGAATCCAAGTTTCATGAAAACCATCAGCTTTTCAGATGTGGTTTTGAAGATGGTTCAAAGCTTCAGAATTTATCAAAGGTTAAATGATCTGAGAACCCCTCCTAATCTTTGCCTCTTTTTCTTGTAATCATTTTGTTATTATTATTATTATTATTATTATTCTATTTCCTGATACTGCTTAAAATGCTAGCTCGACAAGGAAGAAGTGAATGTGAAATGTACTACTATAACTATTATTTATGCTATAATGGCAGTTCCCTCCTCTAATATTGTTTCTGACTTGTTTCCATTTAGCAAAACTATCTGAATTGGGGCTTTGAATTTGAAACAAGGTTTGTTTGGAGTTTGGAACTCCATAACAAAACTTACAAAGAAAAGAAGTACCCAAAAGTTACAGTTTATGAACTAACTAGTTCTAGGATTCTTAAGCCTGGGCAGTGACCATGTTATTTATTATTTAACATTTTTTTTTTAAATAAAAAAAGAAAGGAAGTAGAGACAGCAGCAAAGCAAAGGCAGCTAACAATCTGATTGGAATGCTGGAAAATCTTATAAAAAAAATAATTGAAACATGATACAAAACAAGATATATATATGAACACGATATGAATACATGAACGTATCAGAATTTATGTAAAATAAATTATTAACGTATCAAATTTATATAAATATGTAATATTTTAAATACGATTAAAATATAAAAAATAACATAAATATGATACTAAAACACGTATTGTCAGATTTACATCAAAGTTAGGTTAGGTGAGTGTAATTTCCATGTGCATATGCATGCAGGCAGGATCATAGAATTATTATTATAAATAAATAAATAAATAAATGGTCAGATCTCAAAATTTCCGTAGTACTATCATATGCTTTTTCTCTCTCAGTCTCTCTGCTCTAATTGCTAATTTCATTAATTTAATAATGAATGAAAATGGGATGTTGTCTCAAGCCTTTTCTTTTCTAATACTAATTCGGGTACAACAACTGTAATTCCCAAAAATATTAATAAATAAAAATTAAAGCAAACAACTGTACTTCTCTTTTTCTGTTCCTTTTTATTATTATATCCGATAGAAATGGAATAAAATTATATAAAATATTTAAAGGATTTTAGGACACTCGTTAAAGTTATTATGTATAGCAATATCTTTATTCAATACATTAAAAATGATAAATAAAGTTATCAGTTTTTATATTTAATACAATACTTTTACTATAAATAGTATATTAACTAATCTTAAAGAATATCCTAAGAATACTCGTTAACAAAACACATATTTAAATTATTGATTTTATATAACAACAAATGGTAATTGGTAAGTTTTAACAACAGAATCTCTCCTTCCACAAATTAAAGAATAACTATGGTCAGTAGAAGCAATAGAATATTATATATATATATATATATATATATATATATTCACCACAAAAATGCTTTTGATGAGAAGAATCTCAACTTTTACCAGAAGTGAAGTGATATACTTTATTGAACAAATTGAAAATTTTCACTCATTTAAAGCATGTAGAATTAAAAATTGGTATGCCCGACGTCAAATTTATCAAACTAACAAACATTATTTCTTTTTCATAATACTTAAAAACCATTTGCGGATACGGAATTATATTTATATATTTTTTACAAAATAGAGAGTGATTTAAAGATAAAAGAAGAAAAAAAGTTATCGTTGCTGAAATTTAAATTTCAAAAAGGTTGGATATCATTTTTTTTAAGTGATTGTATGAATTAATTTAAATTGGCAATTCGTGTATTAATATCATACTCGTATATTTTATCGTATCATAATCGTGTTTAAGTTATTTTATATTTATATAAATTTTGATTCGTTAATAATTCTTATTATATAAATTTTAAAATATTCGTATACTCGTATCATATTCGTATAATTTTTCGTGTCTTATTATACGGATTAAACTCCAAACTCGATACGAAATTATATTGAGATGTCAATGTACGGACGAATATTTAATTTTATGATTGTGAGTTGTTCACTGGATGAATTAATTATCATTATTCAGTGGTTACTTTAACATATTATGCTATTGTCATTGTCATGCCCGAAAACAGTTTAAAATAATATTAAATTTTGGTACACTCATCTTGTGGGTATTTTTTTTAAATAAATAAGTAATTTTTTTATAAGATATATGGATATTTAAAAAAAATATTGTTTTGATCAAATTTATTAAAAATTAGAAAATATCTCTCATTTTTATATTTTTAATCAGTGTCACTTAACTCATGATAACAATCAAATAATTTATAATTAGTATAGATATCACAATATCTTAATATTTTTGGAAGTTGAAACTTGAAATGGGTAACTTTATGGGTTTATTTATTTATTTTATTTTGAAAATGGATAATTCTAGGTTTTGGTAAAGAGAAAAGGCATGTCTTTTTAAAAAAAAAAAAAAAAATTGTTAAGAACCCTCGTTAGGGAAATCATAAATTATACTCTCTTTCTTTAAAATTGTTAGTCTTTTTTTTCATGAAGTTTAAAGAAAAAAAGTTGATTTTTATAAATATAATATTAAAATATTAAATTTTTTACATAAATTATTTTTTATGATTTTTAATGTCAAAAAAATAAATTTATGCAAAATAAATTTAAAAATATAAAAAATGTAAGTGGTTTAAATGTTCAAAAAAAGAAAAATAACATAATTAATTTGAGACATCCAAAAAAAATACAGACAAAAAAATGAGACGTAATGAGTATATTTTTGCTCCACTCTTCAAAATTAAAACAAAAATAATTTCATATATAACATATTAGAAGGAAAAAAAGCTTAAGAAAATGTAGAGTGGATGTGCATGACAATTAACTTTACATATTTATCTCAACTATTTTCACCTGAATTCCCTTTATATATATATATATATATATATATATATATATATAATGTTTGATAACAACTAAACTTATTCATGGTCAAGTTTGGAGATTTTTTTTTATTCAGGTTCGGGTCGGATCGGGTTCGGATCAACTTAAAATCTCATTTCACTGTTCATAAAATATTAAAATAATATTTTTATATTAATATTTATATATTTCTATAATTTAAAATTTTTTTTATTCATAAATAATAATTTGAGCTGGTCGGATCAACCTGAATTAAAATATATATATATATATATATATATATATATATATATGTTCGACTTGATCAAAAACGAGCCGGATTTGTTGGACCAGACGAGTGGTTCGACCCTTAGAGAGGTCTAATAACAACCGATATGTTCGAACTTTGAAATGTTTCAAGTTTTTCAAAGAGCTAACGACCATTCAATAAAAATTGGAGCATTGAAATATTTCCAAGGCCACTTGATTTTATTTGTTTTATATATTACTCTTAATTATGTTAGGACCTAGGGTATATATGACATTATTATCTCTCCCTCCTTTCTATTTTTCTTTATCCATGTGTTTTTAGATGTCTCAAAATTATATCTTTTTTATGTTTTGAACACTTAAAATTGTTACCTTTTTTATATTCTAAAATTAATTTTCATGATTTGTTTATTTAACATAAAAAATTATGAAGCATCATTTTTATATAAAAAAATTAATATTAAATACACAAAATAAAATTGATTTTTCTAAATAATCAATTTGATTTCTTTATAACAAGTTTATCAAAATTCATTATTACATGTTTTGTTTGTTATTATTTTTAATAAATATTGTTATTAGTTATAATTTTTGCAATGACAAAAAAAAAAAAAATTCTGTTTCTATTTTGAAAAAAAATAAAATTGTACTAACAGTGGTGTCAAACATTCCATTGCACCAATACATAGTCTTGATAATTTGGGACACGACACGATTACACAAAACGAATGCGATACGAGAAAATAGTTAAAACACGACACGAAAAAAACACGATTATATGAATATGTCAAAATCTATATAACATGAATTATTAATGTATCAAAATTTTTATAGTATATAATATCTTAAACACGATTATGACATGAAAAAAATAACACAAACACGACACAAATACACAGATTGCTAGGTCCACAAATAGATATATTTCGGGTTAAGGGGTAAATTTGCCATCATATTATAGGTGAATATTGAAATTTACCATTATACTTTATTTTGATTGATATTTGCCATTATACTTTTGGATTAAATGCAAATTTTGCTACTATACTTTAACTCAATATTGAATTTTACCATTAAATTTTAATTTTGATTGAATTTTGCCACTCAACTTTGATCTTGGATGATTTCAAGACAATTTAATAACAAAAATTCTTTCCAATATTTTATTTTAATAATTAGGGTTTAATAAATTAATTAATAAAGAATGATAAAAAAAAAGTTCAAGCTTTAGTTTTTTATGAAATAAAAATTTTACGTTAATTTTAATATTTTTTATAAATTAATTTTATTTTCAAATCTTTTAAAATCAAAATTGGATGATAAAATTAAATAAAAAATTAAAATTTAATGGTAAAATTCAATCAAATAAAAGTATAGTGACAAATTTGTTTTAATCTCAAAAGTACAATGAAAAATATCAATCAACATAAAGTATGATGATAAATTTCAATATCCACTTATAATATGATAACAAATTTATCCATTAATCCATATATTTTTCATGCTGAATCTTTTTTTTTGTTTTCCTTTTTCATAAAAATGATTTTCCTAGATAATTATTTATTTTACTTTGCATATTATTAGAAGAAAAATAAATAGAATAATCCAATATTTATCCATTTTCAAATGAATTTAAAAAAAAAAATTGTTCTTGTAACTTAAAAATGAATTTGACTTCTTTAACAGATCTTAACACCGTCGTTTTAGGCTTTAACTTTTATTTTGCATATTAGTAGATCAAAATATTTTTTTATTTCCTTTCTAATCATTTTTTAAAATTTTATTTTTTATTATTGATACAATAAATTGTCTTATCCTTTACTCCTTTTGTCTTGTTTTGTAGTTCTTCTTTCCAAATAAATTCTTTTTTTTTTAATTCTCACCGCTCCATCTAGGGATGGCAATGGAGCGGGGCGGGGGCGGATACTGCATGGATGTCGGTTACATCCATAACCGCCATTGTACTGCTCCGCGCCCCGCCCCGCCCCGCTCCGCCATGGATGTTGAAATTTCAATACCACTACCACCTCCATGGATGTCGGTTACATCCATAACCGCCCCGCCCCGCTTCGCCCCATTTGATATTTATTAATTATTTTTATTTTTTTCAAATAATAAAGCATTTTAAAAATAAATTAAATATAAACATAAAAATAATAAGTTTAATTATATTATTTTATTATTAATTTAAAAGCTAAATATGTAAGGGTAAAATTGTAATTTCACTATTCGGGGCGGGGCGGTGCGGAGCAGGCAATTACCACAACTGCTCCATCCCCGCCTTTCAGACAAAAAAAACCGCACCGCCCCGCCCCGCCTCCATTGTTCAAAAAAAAAAACCTCTCCATTCGGATCGGATCGGTTCGAAATCCATCGGTCGGATCGAGTTTTGCCATCCCTGCATCTCACATCTCAACCACACGTAAAAGTTTGTGATCTTAAAAAGTCCCCAAACAAAATCAAAGGAAAAAGAATGAAATCCAGCAAGCAAACATCAACATAACAGACGCTGACTTTTTGTTTCTTTTTAGCGTTTGGGCGGTGCCCAGCAGTAGTACCACCTAATGTAATCGGTATTATATCCATAAACGTATTATTTTTATCATGATATTAATATGTATTGATATTGATATATTTTGATGTATTATTTTAAATTATTGATATTTTTTTATATATTACATATATATAAAATTTATTTTCAAGTTGTTTAATAAAATGTATATTATATTCACATATAAATATATTTTTATTACATATATATATATATACGGTTATATACAAATATAAATTTTAAAATTATAAATATTTAATATTTAAATATAAAATAAATAAAATATTTAAAAATATTGTAAATTATTATTAATTAGGTTTAATAACTTAATTTAATGAACATATTTTATTTTTTAAATGTAGTTATGAAAAAATAAAAATGATCAAGACAAAAAAAATAAAAAATTAGTTTAAAAAATCAAGTGAACTTTTTTAATAAAAAAAATCAAAATTTTGTATTAATCGATACGAATCGATACGTATCAATATTGATCGATATTGAACGATACAACCGATATAAATCGATACGAGCGATACAAAAATCGAATCAATATAATATTAATATCATTTTATTTTATCTTAAAATTGATAGATACCCATAGGAAACCGACTACATTGATAGTACCACCAGCCAAGACAATATCTCACTGGCAGCTGGCAGTGTCATTAAGAGTGACACCTAGGCAGGAAGCATTCATTCTCGTCGGTGCTGCTGCGGTTGCTGCAACTTCTAAGCAAACCGTGTTTTTATTTACTACAAATAAGCTGAGCTACGACCACACTTTTCTTTTCTGTGGGCGGAATTTATTGATCTCTGACTTTATTTGTAATATATTAACTCTTTGTCTTTTTCTGAGACTGAGATTTCATAATAAGAAACTAAAAAATAATCAAATTTATAATAATAACAATTAGTATAATTTATATTTTATAATGTATATTTTGATATATAAATATGCATCTTGAAAAACTTTTGAACAGATAAACAAATTATTTTTATTTATTATATTTTTAAATTATTATTTTAAAGAGATATTAATAAAATTTACTTAATTTATAAATAAAAATTTTAATTTTATTAATTTATTTTAATATAGCTAATTTTTTTTATTTTCAAGTTACTGATTTTTTTTATTTACCAAAAAATATATTTTTTTTACAACGGATGAAAAAAAATTTATATAAGGCAAGTCGTCCCAATGGGTGGCGACTAGAGCTGCTCATGGGCCGGGCCGCGGCCCGGTTTTTTTTATTTTCTCTGCCCAGGCCCGGCCTTGGGTCGGCTCGGCCCGCCCGTTTAGGCCCGAAACACTGTTCATTGGAATAAAAAAATAAATTTTTTTATTTTTTTTATTTTTTTTATAATTAAAATTAAATTAAATAATATTATTATAATAAAAATTACTGTTCCGAACCGGCCCGGAACACAAAATATCCTGCCCAGGCCCGACCCAATAAGGGCCGGGCCTACCGGGCCGGGCGGGCTGCCCGGCCCGTGAGCAGGTCTAGTGGCGACTTCTCCACATAAATTTTTTTTTTTTAATGTTGGAAAGTCACCTCATGGGTGACGACTTCCCAACATTTATATATATATATATTAAATTATTATCCTTTTTATTTAAAATTTATTACATTTTTTTTTAACTTGTAAGTTATATAATTTTAAATTTTATTATTTAATATTTAAAAAATATATATATAAATGTTGGGAAGTTGCCACCCATGGAGGAGACTTCCCAACTAGACCTGTCCATGGGCCGGGCCGCAGCCTGAAAAATATTTTTTTCTCTTGCCCAAGCCCATTCGGGCCGGGCCGGGATTGACCCGTATAGGCCCGTTTTACTATTTAAAATATTAATTATTTTTATATTAATATTTATATATATATTTAATAATTAAATTTAAATAAAATAATATTTTTTATTTAATAAATAGTAATTCGGGTTGGGCTGGGCCGATCCCTGGACAGGTCTATTGCCAACATTAAAATAAATAAAAATTAATGTGGAGAAGTCGCCACCCATGGGGGCGACTTCTTCATGTAATTTTTTTAAAAAAATATTTTATTTGTGTTTGGAAATCGCCATCAAATTATAACATTTTGATATACAATATCAAATGATGAGTAATTTAAAAAAAAAAAATTAAATATTTGAATAAAAAAAAACCATTAAAAGATTCTCTTTATATAAATTTATTAATAATAAGATTTATCTAATTTATATATAACTAAAGATTCTATTTAATGTAAACATTAAAAAATATAGGAAACCATATGATTAATATATAACTATTATTTGAAAAAATCACATGGGTAATGTACGCGATAACAAATTTTAGTACACTTAAAAGTATGTAGAATTTATTAGAATGATTTATGAGTATTAGAAACATGTACATCCATTACCGGTAAAAGAAAAAAATGTGAAAAAATATATATTTTAAAAAATTAAGTAGATAGTTTGCTAAAGAGAAGTAAGTAACTTTTAAGTTTTTGAGTAAATTTTTTTAAAAATATAAAAATGCGTAAATGGCCTTAATGTTAATGCTTTAATTAGATTTTTAAGTATTATTTTTATTGAGTTGGGGTCTGATTAATTTGTGACACCAATTCAGTCAAACATTTTAATATTAATCAGAATTTGACACTCATTATATAGGTGAATTTTTTTTTTTCTTTTAATTTATCTTTTGAAAGAATAATCAAATAATGCATTAAAAAAGTGGGTATTTTTTTTTTCAAATAAAAAGTGAGTATTTTTTAAAGTACATAATTAATTACGTTTAAAGTGAAAATATACAATTATATTTAATTTTATATTTAAGAAAATAACTTTGTTTGATTTTTTTTTTTTATCAATTTCTAATTGAATTGGTGTCACGAATCTATACTATATAATTGTATCTATAGTATATATAAAATTGCTAACTGAGTTGGTATCATGAATCAAGTGACACCAATTAGATTAAAAAAATTAAAAAACCAAATTATTAAACAAAAGTAATATAGATTAATAAAGTTATATTAATAATTTAATTTTAAAAAGAAAAGGAAAAAAACACTTTGTCTACTTTTATTTCATTTGAAAAATGGGTCTATGCAGATAAATAATTCTTTCTGTCATAACGATTTTTCGATTGCCACACGATTTTGAAAATAAAATGGAGTCGCCATCAATCTTTTTTATTTAGGTGTGATTGGCCACCTATTAATGACGGTTTTTATAAATAAAAAAAATTAAATTAATTAAAATACATAATTTTTTTTAAAAAAACAATTTTGAAATGCTTTAAACCAGAGAGAACAAAAGTGGGTTCGGGAGTCGGTTACGTGCGGGGAAGGATTAGCACCCCCACAACGCCCGTGTAAAATGGTACCTCATTAATCGTGTGTTATCTCGAGTCTCGGTGAAAATTGGTTTTAATTTCAGTATTTAAAAATTAATCCTCTTTTAGAAATAATTTTATCGTTTGAGAATGATACGGACTTTATCGATACAAAATTTTCCATATTCACCGGCAGACCCGACAAAACATGAAATTTTTTACTTGTTTTGGAATTCTCCGAATCACCTTTGCTTTAAAAAGGGATATTTCATTATTAATGATAATTGATGGTATCCTCCCCGGCAGACCCAGCAGAGAATCCATGAATTATTTTAACTTGGAAATAACCTTGTTTTGCTAAAACCGACAATTTTTATAAAATAATTTGAAAATAAATATGCTAATTATTACTAAGATGCAAATATAATTTAAGCACAACACAGAATTATCATGGCATAGTAAACATTTTATTTCAACATGGCATACATAGCATTGCAAAGAATTCATAGTATTACTACGGAAAATTCGTAAGCATAGCATTATCATGATCAAAGTGACAAACGCAAACTTCAATTGTCAAACGACTTGATTAAGAAATATGTATAGAGCATGTACACATCGTTATTATTTTCTAAAAAAAATATTTCGTGGGTATTCTTTTTGGTGAGATTACATGAACAACATACGTCGGGACAATTAACCGAACTCCCCGACAGACCCGGCAAAGCTTAGAAAAAATATTTTCTAGCGCGATACGTACATAACTTTCTAACCTCCCCGGCAAACCCAGCAAAGATTAATGGTTAATTCTATTGACCACGTGTTATCTTAAATTTTGGTTTAAGGGACACAATGGTGGTATTTAAAATCGGCACCCTTTGTTGCTTATTTAATTTCCAAAAACCCGTATTATTGAAATTTTTTTTAAAAAAATAAAATAAAAGTAAAAAATTCTTTCATTTTCACTATTATCATTATTTTTTATTATTGTTTTTTTTTTTTAATTTTAAAAGAAGGTAAACGTGATAATTAAATCTTTATAAATTTCGTATTATTATTTTTTGCCCTTTTTTTTAATATATATATATATATGCCTCTGTTTTTTTTTATTTATTATTATCATTATTTATTTGAGAGTTCTTTTTTTTTTTTATATATATAAACATTTTCTGTTTCAATTGAAATAATATGATGATTTTAAAAAACTAAAATAAATAAAATCAAAAAGGAAAATCAAAAGGAAAAATCTTAAAAGCAAAAAAAAAAAAAAAAAAAGAACAGAAACATATGGGTCGGGTCCAGGTGCGGACCCACACGCGGGTCCTGCGGCCCGAGCCTTTTTTTTTTTCATTTCTGATCATTCAAATTTTTTTTTTTACCTTTCTCTGAAATTCCCCAAATCGGTCACCTCCATCGTCGTCTGCTTCGCCGTCACTATCGGAGCTTCATTTGTAGGTCAAAATCAAACAAAACCACTTCTCTCGACCTCCTCTATCTGAAACCTAGGCTAGTTTTCTCCAAAATACCCTCGAACCTCCTAGATCTAGGTCCGAAAGGTCGAACCGCTTCAGCTACGATTTGCCTGGCCCCGTTGTTTTTTTTTTTTTTTAGGTTATGTGATGTGTGTGGTTTGTTGGTGGTGGTGTAGGGTTGGGCGGTTGAGCGCAGGTCATGGTGGTTTCGGGTTGAATGCTCTGTGGGTTCCTTTTATTTGGGTGATGTTCTTTTTGCTCCTGATTGTTTTTTTTTTGTGTTTTTTTTTTTGTTTTCTTCGTGCGCCTGTGTCAGTGTGCCCAAGTCCGATCAAGGGGGGTCTTTATAGTGATCAGTGGCGTGTTGGCTGGTGGCCTGGGTGGTGGAGTGTGGGGAATGGGCTATGTCCGGTTTGTGAGTGGCTAAGATATCGTGTGGGGGAGGGCTAGCAGGCAAGGGCTGCTTTAGGATGGCGTGTATGGGGTGTTGGTGGCTACTAGGGGCTATGGTGGCTGTGGCTGCTAGGGTGGCTATGGCTGCTAAGGGCTAGGGTTAGGGTTTGCAGATGCTAGTTAGGTTTTGGGAATAGGCCTGCTTGGTAGCAGGCCCTTCTGGATCAAAATGAGAATGGCCCTTAGCAGACCTTGTTGGACCAGGCAGCAGGCCTGGTGGCCTGACTGCCTAGGTGGGCCCGCTAGGCCAGCAGGCCCAAACTGGCCCTGGATGGGGCCTGGCATAGGGCTTGTAGAAGGCCCGAGTTGGGTTCGGATCCGACCCGGGCTAAAAACGGTTGCAACAGCTGCCCCTCTTTGCACATTGCTGAGAATCAGGAATAAGGCAAAGACACGAGTAACGTTTTTGTCTGGGATTATGTATGCGCGCGTTCTAAATGTTTTTTCCATCAGAGGTTTTGTCATTTGAAAAATAAACTGCTCCTCTTATCAGAGGTCTATCATTTGAAAAGTAAATTGCTCCTCTCATCAGAGGCTCTATCACTTGGAAAGTAAATTGTTCCTCTCATCAGAGGCTCTATTACTTGGAAAATAAATTGCTCCTCTCATCAGAGGCTTTATCGCTTGGAATCGCTTGGAAAGTAAATTGCTCCTCTTATCAGAGGCTCTATCGCTTGGAAAGTAAATTGCTCCTCTCATCAAAGACTCTATCACTTGGAAAGTAAATTGCTCCTCTCATCAGAGGCTTTATCACTTGAAAAATAAATTGCTCCTCTCATCAGAGGCTCTATCACTTGGAAAGTAAATTGCTCCTCTCATCAGAGGCTCTATCACTTGGAAAATAACTTGATACCTTTCCTTTGGTCATCATGGTGACTTTCACTTTCCCGCCACAGTCGAGTTCCATCTTTCTCTGTCCACCTACCATTCATATGATTTGCAACATGATAATTCATAATTGTTTGCAATGTCATGGCAATGCAATGCATGTTTATGATAATGGAATGCGTAACTTAAAGCTCGAATCATAACTTAATGCAGTGTATTTTATCAACCAGTGATTCTTCCAAAGCTTGACCTGATTGATCATTTTATCCCGTTCTTTATAAACCCCTTTCTTTTCTATTTCAATTCCTTCTCTTCTCCCTCCTCAAGTTGACTAGGTTTTCGGCAACTTACTTTCTCATGATCCTTTCTTGGTCAGAATCAAATCTTGGCACATTTTCCTTAAAATAATTTCATTATATCAATCGTCGTTTCAGTCATTGTTTTCTTCACTTCCAAAGGGTGTAAATAAATCGATGTCTCATACTGCCCGTCATTTCCTCATCACCCCTTTCTCTTTTTTTGGTTTTCCCATTCTCAAATTTCTCTAGAGCAATCATGAAAGCTTCGTTTATGTGTTCATTTATTTATCATCATTCAAATTTTATGCCAACATAATGCATTATTTAAAGAAAATTTCAAAGAAATAAAGATACCTCAATGACAAAACTTTATGAATTGGGATAAGTATTTTCATTTTAGTGAAAAAAGAACATATTAGTATTAATCAAAAAGGGAAGAAAGACAGAATAGGGATAGGTCCCTCCATAATGAATACTCGAATGAACTCAATCAATCTAATCCAGATTTCTCTTTCGAGAAAGAGTATCCATCAATATCGTTGACTCCTCCGAGAGCTTCAAACCACGAACTACTTTTCTTGTCTTGTACAGTTCAATCACGTCGCATTTTGCTGCTCGCTCAAATTTTCTATCCTGCCTTAATCCTTTGCCCCACGTAATCTCTTCAGACGGGTTTATTGCCTGTTGCCCCAACTCTTGTTTATCCTAGATCTAGGCCGCCCATTAGGGTTTTCGACCTAGATCCTTCCTTTGATTCGAACTGCCCTTTCGGGTTTTCAGTCTGAACCTCTCCCTTTTTTTCTTTTTTTTTGACTCAAACCGCCCTGTTGGGTTTCAGAATTTTTTTTATGCATAATATTTCTTCACTGCATCGGTATTGATTGGACTTGAAAAATCTGTGTCGTCCATTTCGGCTAAAATCATTGTCCCTCCTGAAAATACTCTTTTTACCACGTACGGACCTTCCCAATTCGATGCCCATTTTCCCCTTGGATCTTGCTGATTAGGAATGATCTTCTTCAAAACCAAATCACCTTCTCGGAACTCTCTTGGGCTAACCTTTTTATTGTGTGCCCTCATCATCTGTTTTTGGTATAATTGGCCATCACACAGTGCCGTCATCTTTTTTTCCTCAATCAAATTAAGCTGCTCATAGCAGGCTTGAACCCAATCTGCTTCTTCCAGCTCGACTTCCATCAAAATTCTCAAGGAGGGGATCTCAACCTTAATTGGCAAAACAACTTCCATCCCATACACCAGGGAATAAGGAGTAGCCCCCGTAGAAGTACGCACCGACGTTCTGTAAGCGTGCAGAGCAAATGGTAGTTTCTCGTGCCAATCTTTGTACTTATCAGTCATTTTGGCCACGATCTTCATTATATTCTTGTTAGCAGCTTCCACTGTCCCGTTCATCTTGGGACGGTAAGGCGCCGAGTTGTGATGTCTGACTTTAAACTGGGTACAAATCTCTTTCATCATGGTATTGTTTAGATTGAGAGCATTATCTGTAATGATTTTCTCCAGGAGACCGTATCAGCAGATCACTTCATTCTTTAAGAACCTACACACCACGGACTTAGTCACACTAGCATAAGAAGCAGCTTCAACCCACTTCGTGAATTAATCGACCATCACCAAAATGAAGCGATGCCCGTTTGAAACCTTAGGGGTAATTGGCCCAATCACATCCATTCCCCACATAGAAAAAGGCCACGGCATTGTCATGACGTGCAGGGCTATCGGAGGTGCATGTACCTTATCCGCATATATCTGGCACTTATGGCATTTTTGGACATACCTGATGCAATCCCTCTCCACGGTCATCCAATAATAACCTGCTCTCACAATCTGCTTAGCCATCATGTGGCCGTTTGCATGTGTTCCACAAACCCCTTCGTGAACCTCCTCGAGTATTCTTTTAGCTTCATTCGCTTCCACACACTTTAGCAATGTATGATCTTTACTTGTTTTATACAAAACTTCTTTATCTAGAAAGAATCCCATCGCCAATCTTCTCAAAGTTCTTTTGTCATTTTCTGTGGCATGTTTCGGGTACTGCTTATGTTTTACGTATTGTAGGATGTCATGGTACCATGGTCTCCTAACCGGCTCTTTTTCAACATGCATACAGTGTGCGGGCGACTCTCGTATGCTCATTAATGAGCTGGACATCAGCGCTTGTATTTATCTTGAACATTGAGGCTAACGTAGCAAGGGTGTCGGCCATTTGATTTTTCTCTCGGGGTAGATAATTGAATTCAATCTTTTCAAATTGCTGAACCAGTTCAACTATGAACTTGTGGTAGAGAACCAACTTCGAGTCCCTTGTCTCCCATTCTCCTTTTAACTGACAAATGACTAGAGCAGAGTCTCCATACACCTCTAACTCGCTTATCTTCTTTGCAATAGCCGCTTGAAGTCCCATGACACAGGCCTCATACTTTGCCACATTGTTGGTGCATTTGAATGTCAATCTTGCAGTGATTGGGCAGTAGATCCCTTCTAGCGATATCAAAACTGCTCTAACACCGTGCCCAGAGCATTCGATGCGCCGTCAAAATACATCTTCCACATATCTTTCTTTGATTCCTCGTCTTTATCTTCTTGAGAAATAGCCATCAAGTCCTCATCAAGGAAATCAAACTTCACTGGCTCATAATCTTCTGTGGCTTTATCCACCAGGAATTCAGCCACTGCACTCCCTTTTATGGCTTTCTGCGAGACATATGTGATGTCATATTCAGAAAGCAGAACTTGCCATCTTGCTAATCTTCTTGATAACGAAGGTTTCTCAAAGATGTACTTAATGAGGTCCAATTTAGCAACAAGCAACGTGGTATGGTATAACATATACTGTCAGAGTCTATGAGCAGCCTAGGCCAACGCGCAACACATCTTTTCTATTGCCGAGTACTTGGTCTCGTAATCTGTAAACTTTTTACTCAAGTAGTAAATGGCATGTTCTTTCTTGCTTGTCACATCTTACTGTCCCAGAACACACCCCATGGACTTCTCATGCACTACCAAGTATAAAATGAGCGGTCTTTCTGTTGTCGGCGGTATTAGTACCAGTGAATTGGTAAGATACTCTTTTACCTTATTGAATGCCTCCTGGAAATCCTCGTCCCATTCACCCGGATCATGCTTTCTGAAGAGTCTGAAAATCGGGTCACACTTAGTGGTAAGCTGAGAAATAAAACGGGCAATGTAGTTTAATCTTCCCAGAAATCCTCGGACTTCTTTTTGTGCCCGAGACGGGGATAAACTCTGGATAGCACGTATCTTGTCGGGGTCTACTTCAATTCCTTTCTCATTGACAATCAAACCCAGTAGTTTGCCGGATGTTATACCAAAAGTGCACTTGGCCGGGTTGAGCTTAAGTTGGAACTTCCTTAATCGCCCGAACAATTTTTTCAGATTTACCACATGGTTTTCATCTTCACGTGACTTTGCAATCATGTCATCGACATAAACCTCCACCTCTTTGTGCATTATGTCGTGCAATAGGGTCATCATTGCTCTTTGATAAGTTTCACTGGCGTTTTTAACCCAAACGGCATAACCTTGTAACAAAATGTTCTCCACATCGTCACGAAAGTAGTCTTTTCCATACTTCTGGTGCCATCTTGATTTGGTTGTAGCCCAAAAATCCATCCATAAATGGGAACAGTAAGTGTTTGGCAGTATTATCAACCAAGGTATCGATATGGGGTAGCAGGAAGCTGTCTTTTGGACTAGCCCTGTTTAGGTCCCGATAATCAACGCACATTCGTACTTTCCCATCTTTCTTCGAGACTGGGACTATGTTTGCTACCCATTCAGGATACTTGGCGACTTCCAAAAATCCGGCGTCGAACTGCTTTTTCACTTCCTTCTTGACTTTTAGCAACATTTCAGGCTTCATTCGTCTCAACTTTTGTTTCACAAGCTTGCATTTTGGCTTCAAAGACAAACGATGCACCACAATATCCATATCGAGCCCCGGCATGTCTTGATAGGACCATGCAAACACATCCGCATACTCGTGGAGCAGTTCTATCAATTCTTGTTTCTTGTCAATGGTAGTGAAGTGTCGATTTTTACTTCTTTCTTATTATCCTCATTTCCTAGAGTAACAACTTTCGTTGTCTCCTAATGAGGCATAATTTGCTTTTCTTCTGACTCTATCAATCTCAATAGATCGGGTGGTAAGTCGTAGTTCTCTGTAGTCTCTTCATCGTCAATTTCACCAATATCAATACATTTCTCAAAATTAATTTTTGAATTACTGATAAGATTGTTTTCACATTCATTATTAGGAGACCTGGAAAGGTGTAAGCAAAATAATATAGATGGTTGTATAGGAAGACAAAATAGAAAGATGGACTATAAAAGAAATGGAAAATGAATTGAGACATAATGCATCATAATTGTCATTTATTAGAATGATAAGTTCATAAAAGAAGCCCGTGCACAAAAGAAAATCTCATAACACTCTTGGGCAGAAGTGTTTGAGGACTTAGTTTGTTAACCAGAAAGAGACCTAAATACAACAGGTAAATCTATGACATGCCAATTCATTAATTCAAATCCTGGGGGGCACGAGTAGATGGTCCTTTCTTCAATTTTGTTTCCCTCTTCTCCTTTTTGTTCCATCATCTGGATGCAGAAACCCGCAAACATTTCCTCCAAAGTCACGACAGGTTTGGTCCTAACTGGTGAATCGAGAAAAATAAAACCCGCTGACCGAAATGTCTCATAGAGATGGGGGATGTACATCTTCGGGGTCTCTATCTCATATCCCCTGAGCCTTGCGAGCCTCTGCTCTTTCTTTTCTCTTATCAGTCTCTCCCTGTCTTCCCTGGTTGGCTTGTATCCCAACCCAAACTTGTCTTCTCTTTCGAATTCCTTGTAGGTTCCTCCCTAAATCTGTCCTGGCTCGACAACCCTTTCCTACGACCTGAGCAAGGCCGCTTTGAATAGCAGAGGACAATTGAGGTGTGGGCATCTTAGAACCTTCACCTACAAACGTAGCGTTCACAAACTCCAAGGTTCGAAAGAGCATTCCCCCGCTTCTTCAGTAGCTTCTATGTAGGGAATATTCAAGGGCTTCGATACAAGGAGATCTTCTTCTCCATCGACGATTATAAATTGCTCTTCGACCCGGAACTTCACCTTCTGATGTAAAGTGGATGGAATAGCACCAGCCATATGGATCCAGGGCCTTCCCAACAAGACATTGTATGAAGAAACGATATCCATGACCTGGAAGACAATGTCGAATGTGTAAGGACCAATTTCTATTGGCAACTCGATTTGCCCCGCCACTTGTCTACGGGTTCCATTAAATGCTCACACTACCATATGACTATTCTTCATGTGAGACCCATCGATGGGTAGTTTGGCCAGTGTAGTCATAGGCATGACGTTTAACGCGGAGCCGTTATCAATGAGAACTTTTGCAATGATATGGCCCTTGCAGCGGACAGTGATGTGAAGGGATTTGGTACTACCCGTTCCCTCAGGCATGATCTCGTCGTCACTGAAGGCTATGAAATTGTTAAAAGCCACATTCTCCACTACTTGATCAAATTTCTCTACAGACACGTCATGAGCCACGTATGCCTCATTCAGCACCTTCAAGAGTGCCCTTCGATGGGTCTCCGAGTTCATCAATAATTCCAAGATGGATATGCGAGCCGACGAATGCTTTAATTGTTCAACAACGCTGTATTCACTTTGCTTGATAAATTTGAGAAATTCACAAGTTTCCTCCTCAGTCACAGGCTTGCTCGTTTTTCACTCAACAGCGTTTTCTGAGACGATCGCCTCTTCATCAGCCTTAGCTTTCTCTTTTCTGACCTTAACCCATGCAATTGTTAATCACGAATGCATAGGAATATCATACTCCGGAAGTGTTTCGCTAGCCCATGCGTATTGTTAGTCACGAAGGCGTAGTTTACTTTACTTCCACTTAAAAAGGACGCAACTCGGGTATAGAGTTTATGTTATACGAATGCAAATGTAGTGTGTGAGGAGGAACAAACAAACCTTTTACCACCTACTCTATAACCCATATTCCGAATACCCCGATAATATACCAAGGCAAAGAAAAAACGAAATAAGGTAATAATTTAATCAAAGAGCAATAATAATATGTAAAATTAAGTAACCAGAGAACAATAGTAATGTACGCACATGAATATGGACATATTTAAAAATATTTTATTATTGTCAAAATTCTCCTCATTATTAAAAAAAATGTGGAAATTAAAATTAAGTACCAATTAAACCAACAAAATTGAGACTTTGATAACACACGACTAATTCTAGGCCTGACTCTCTAAACTTCCCCAGTGAAGTCACCAAGCTGTCATAATGATTTTTTGACCGCTAGACGATTTTGAAAACAAAATGGAGTCGCCACCAATCTTTTTTATTTAGGTGTGATTAGCCACCTATTAAAGTCGGTTTTTATAAAAAAATTTAAAATTAATTAAAATACATAATTTTTTAAAAAAACAATTTTGAAATCCGTGCTTTAAACCAGAGAGAACAAAAGTGGGTTCGGGAGTCGGTTACGTGCAGGGAAGGATTAGCACCCCCACAACGCCCGTGTAAAATGGTACCTCATTAATCGCGTGTTATCTCGAGTCTTGATGAAAATTGGTTTTAATTTCAGTATTTAAAAATTAATCCTCTTTTAGAAATAATTTTATCATTTGAGAACGATATGGACTTTATTGATACAAAATTTTCCATATTCCCCGGCAGACCCGACAAAACATGAAATTTTTTACTTGTTTTGGAATTCTACGAATCACCTTTGCTTTAAAAAGGGATATTTCATTATTAATGATAATTGATGGTATCCTTCCCGACAGACCCAGCGGAGAATCCATGAATTATTTTAACTCGAAAATAACCTTATTTTGCTAAAACAGCCAATTTTTATAAAATAATTTGAAAATAAATATGCTAATTATTATTAAGATGCAAATATAATTTAAGCAGAACACAGAATTATCATGGCATAGTAAACATTTTATTTCAACATGGCATACATGGCATTGCAAAAAATTCATGGTATTACTACGGAGAATTCGTAAGTAGCATTATCATGATCAAAGTGACAAACGCAAACTTCAATTGTCAAACGACTTGATTAAGAAATATGTATAGAGCATGTACACATCGTTATTATTTTCTAAAAAAAATATTTCGTGGATGTTCTTTTTGGTGAGATTACATGAACAACATACGTCGGGACAATTAACCGAACTCCCTGGCAGACTCGGCAAAGCTTGGGAAAAAATATTTTCTCGCGCTATACGTACATAACTTTCTAACCTCCCCGGCAAACCCGGCAAAGATTAATGGTTAATTCTATTGACCACATGTTATCTTAAATTTTGGTTTAAGGGACACAATGGTGGTATTTAAAATCGACACCCTTTCTTGCTTATTTATTTTTCCAAAAACCCGTATTATTGATTTTTTTTAAAATAAAATAATAATAAAAAAATTCTTTCATTTTCACTATTATCATTATTTTTTTTTGGTTTTAAAAGAAGGTGACGTGATAATTAAATCCTTATAAATTTCGTATTATTATTTTTTGCCCTTTATATATATATATATATATGCCTCTGTTTTTTATTATTATTATTATTTATTTGAGAGTTTTTTATATATATATATATAAACATTTTCTGTTTCAATTGAAATAATATGATGTTTTAAAAAAACTAAAAAATATAAAATAAAAAAAGAGAATCAAAAGGAAAAATCATAAAAGCAAAAAAAAAAAAGAACAGAAACATATGGGTCGGGTCCAGGCGCGGACCCACGCGCGGGTCCTGCTACCCGACCCGGTAGCCACTATTTAAGGCCTTTTTTTCATTTCTTATTCAATTTTTTTTACCTTTCTTTGAAATTCCCCAAATCGATCACCTCCGTCGCCGTCTGCTCCGCCGTCGTTGCCGCTGTCGGAGCTCCATTTGTAGGCCAAAATCAAACGAAACCACTCCTCTCGACCTCCTCTATCTGAAACCTAGGCTAGTTTTCTCCAAAATACCCTCGAACCTCCTAGATCTAGGTCCGAAAGGTCGAACCGCTTCAGCTCCGATTTGCCTGGCCCCGTTGCTTTTTTTTTTTTTTAGGTTCTGTGATGTGTGTGGTTTGTTGGTGGTGGTGTAGGGTTGTGCGGTTGAGCGCAGGTCATGGTGGTTTCGGGTTGAAGGCTCTGTGGGTTCCTTTTTTTTGGGTGATGTTTTTTTTGCTCCTGATTGTTTTTTTTTTGTTTTCTTCATTCGCCTGTGCCCGTGTGCCCAAGTCCGATCAGAGGGGTTCTTTATTGTGATCGGTGGCGTGTTGGCTGGTGACCTAGGTGGTTAGGATGGTGAAGTGTGGGGAAAGGGCTATGTTCGGTTTGGAAGTGGCTAGGATGGCGTGTGGGGGAGGGCTAGCAGGCAGGGGCTGCTTTGGGGTGGCGTGTATAGGTTGGTGGTGGCTGCCAGGGGCTATGGTGGCAGGGCTACGGTGGCTGTGGTTGCTAGGGTGGTTATGGCTGCTAGGGGCTAGGGTTAGGGTTTGCAGATGCTAGTGGGGTTTTGGGAATAGGCCTGCTTGGTAGCAGGCCCTGTTGGATGAAAATGAGAATGGGCCTTAGCAGGCCTTGTTGGACCAGGCAGCAGGCCTGGTGACCTGGCTGCCTAGGTGGGCCTGCTAGGCCAGTAGGCCCGATTTGTCCTGCTTGGCCAGCAGGCTTAAACGGGCCCTCGGTGGGGCCTGGCATAGGGCCTATAGAAGGCCCGGGTCGGGTTCGGATCCGACCCGGGCTAAAAACAGTTGCAACACTTTCTTTCACTTATTTTTAATTTTTTTACTTATTTATTTATCACCTACAAAATAGATGTCACATAATCTAATAGATATATAGATTCTAATATAATTGTCATTATCCAATTGGCTCTATCGCGTGCCCTCCAGCCATTGCCTACGGTTTTGCCATTTGGTGGTTACCTTATTAAATGTTAATACGTCGTTCTTTGTTTTAGTTTTTTTAGATTGATACTAATAATTAATTCCTTTGACCGAGTTGAAGTGGCTGTTTAAGCTAACTATACAGGCTGAGCAAAATTCGATTCGATTCGAAAAAAAATTGAAAAAAATTTCAAATTTCAAATTAAATAGTTCGATTTATTAGAGTTATTCGAATTTTTGGATCAACTCGACTAAGTAATTTGAGTTATATAGTTTAGCTAGGATTTGATTTATACAACTCGAATAACTCGAAAATCCGAATAAGATATTTCTATACGACATCGTTTTACTGATTTGGGTATGATATTAAGCTTGGGTTTTGCGTTTTCCCTCTTTCATCTTCCCTCTTTTACTCTTTTGCCCATTTTTGTTGGGTCATTTTTTTTTTGTCACCATTCAGTAAAAAAATAAATCTGCATGAGCTGTTGACTATATACTTAATGTCTTAATGTTTTATCATTCATTTCTTTTTTTCCCTTTGAAATTAACAGGATCTAAATTGAAAGTTTACATTGAGCTTTTTGGGTTTCAAAAGGGGAAGGCTATCACTCAATGCTTCATTCAGTTTAAGATTAAAGTTTTAGGTTGATATCATGCACACTACCAAGCTGACCAAACGATGAAATTCAAAAGATAGTGAATTCTCTTTTCTTAAAGGTCAATAGTAGGCTATCTATTTAGTATGACAAGTCTTTGATATTTATATTTATAACAAAAGATAGAACAACAAAAAAAAATATTTGTAATTGCTGAGAACTAAATTCCAAAATTATAGTTATACATGCTTTTACAAGATAACAGTAGCATGATCTAGTCAATCAACATTTACAAGATAACATTGTAACTCGAATAAATTTATTCGACTCGACTCTACTCAATTTTTTTTTTAACTCGACTCGATTCGCTAAAATTTCAAATTGAGTTTGGTTGACAAAATAGGATTCGTCAACTCGACTAATCCAAATTTTTTTCACTCGATTCGATTCGATTCGACTCGACTCGATCGAACACTCACCTCTAGTCTATACCTATACTTTAAAATAGATTTGGAGAATCAAATTTAAATCTATTTTTTATTTGAAAGAGTTTGGTAGATTTGGTAATATTAGACACGACATGATTATACGATACGAAAAAATAACTAAAATATGATACAAAATAAAAAAAATAATACAAACATGACACGAATGTCTCAAAATCTATATAATATGAATTATTAATGTATCAAAATTTATATAAATATAAAATACTTTAAACACATTTATGATACGACAAGATATATAAACACGATAGGGATACACAAATTATCAAATATATATATATATATATTGACACTTTTCTTTAAATATAATTCATGCAAGAACTACTAAACCAAATGTTCGAATTCATGGTTTAGCAATTGTTATGAACTCAAATTTAAGATTTAAACTTTTTTCTTTCTTTCTAAGATCTCCTTGTACTTTAAAAAATTATAAAAGGAAAAAGGGGAAGGTTAAATGAGAGAACAAACGTATTAAATAAAAGCTTAACTCTTTTAAAAGATACTAAATATCTATTTAGGCAATTCCAATTATATCAACTATAGGTTCAAATTTGTTATATATGTCAATAGAAATAAATACATGTTTTTATTAATTTAAAATTTTTAGTCTTCCTTTTGTCTTAAATTCAATATCCATGTTTATTTTTTTAGGTTGTCTCAAAATTATGTCCAGTTTTTCTCAAACACCTAAAATGCTATTTTTTTTATTGGACAATGTTACATGTATTAAAATATTGCAGTCAAATGATACACTCAAATAATTGTTTCTTATTCTAAGGATTAAGGTTAAAAGCATTAAAATTTTTATTGGTTATAATAGAAATTTGAAATATTATAAGGTTAAAATTTTATGTGAGTATGTGAAATATATGTATTAAATAAGTATGTGAGTCATCGTGGACATTCAAAGTCAGTTTTGACTTTTGGGTTATTAGGAGTCGACACTTTGTTAATTTATGGAAAATGCTTGATGTTCCGCCCCGTCCCACCTAACAAAATCTTAGAAGTATAAACAATATGAAAAGTACATATTTTATAAAAATTAAAATAAAGTTTTTTTTTTATGAAATAAAATATCAGATTAAAATAAAAAAATTCTAATTTATAAACGTTTTTTTATTAAAAAAAATTCAAACGGGACAAAAATACGAGTAGAATGGGCTAGTCATGCAGCATCACCCTTAATTTCTATACTGAAATTAAGGTTGATATTTAAGGTCACAATCTTGTCGTTACTAGAGAACTTGGCTTGGAGATCAGAACGAAATACTAGAGGAATCAAAGCTCTAGATTTCGTCTGGGGCATATCCCAACCTTTACCTTTCCACTTCAGATACGATATCGTTAGGTTTTTTAATCAAAGAGCACATCACTTAGCAACAAAAAAAAAATCAAAGGGCATATCTCATTACTTACTTAAATGCAAACATGCAATGTTAGAAAAATTAATAGAGAAAAGAGATTAGAATATTGACTAGACGCTAAAAAATATATTTTTTAAAGCTTATAATGCTTTCAAGATACAACAAAATCATAAACGTTTCAAGCAGAATAATAAAAATGACAAAATAGAAAAGTCCATTTATAAATAATGTAAAATTATATATATTAGTAAAATGACTTTTGATATAAGTTGTGTTATTACATAACAACTTTTTGGTAAGAGGTGTGTTTTTACTACACAACTATTCTTAATATAACTAATCACCGGTAATTATAAATTTAAGATTAATAATAAAAATTATAATATAATTATTTTTGAAAATTAAAATAAAAAATTAATTGTATGAACAAATTTAAGCTCAAGTATCCAAGTGTCATTCTATGACATTAAATAAAATAAGTCCACTAGGTCAATCCTATTTTATTATATACCTTTTAATCTTGACTTTCTGCGAGATTAGCTTTCTACCAATATTATAAACTATTAACATGCAAGTATGATATGTATCTATAGAAATACAAATGGGTCGGTAGTCTTTGATGATATTTCGATTATTGTTGATGTCATGATACAAATAATAACTTTGAAGTAAAGAATTTAAAAAATAAATTGCAAACAACTAAATAAATAAAATAAAGCATAAATAAAAAATATTATATGTAATATGACAAGTTAGGTTATTAAGTGGTGTTGCAAATGTTTTAGAGTAAGTTTAACATTCATGTTGAAAAAAAATTGAGTTAAAAAAAAATTGATAGAAAAAAGTGTGTTTATACAATGTGATTTAAAAACTTTTAAGTGTTTGATATTGTTATGAAAAAATGTTGCCAGAAATTGAAATGTAAAAAAAATATATTTAAAATAAAAAAATGTGAGGATAATAAAATTATTTTATCCAAAAATCATCTTTTAAAGCCCAAAAAATTTTATTTTTTAACTTTTTAATTTGGGTTATCAAATCATGATTTCAACCAAAAAATTAAATTTCTTTTTATCCATTTAATATTATGTTTACGTTAAAACGTAATTTTTAAACTCAAAAAACGGTGTCGAAATTAATACTAATCGATATCCTAAACATGCATTCATTTTCCTAACGTGGTTGAATTGACAGATGACACGTGGACATTGACATTTCTAGACTCTACGGTTGGTTGGTTTGCATGCAATGGAGATCCCAAATGACAGCTGTACTTTGTAAGTATGATTTTCTACTCACTATATATATGATCACATGTCTTATATATATATATATATATATATATTCTTTTAAAATTGTGATATTGATATATTTTTAAGTTATAATTATAAGATATAAATAAATAAATTTTTAATTAGTAAGTGCTTTATTATAATTTTGAAAAAAATTAATATATATTTTAGCTCAATTTTGAAAATAGAGTATTTATTAACATAAAGTTTATTACTTTTTAACGGTAATATAAAATTAAAACTTTGAAGATAAAAAAATTAAATAATAATTATATTATATAAATTATTGAAATAAATAAAGTGCATGTTAATATTTCAAAAAAATAAAAATAAAGTGCATATTAACATGCAAAGTTTGTTCTATTACTTCTATGTATATAATATATCATATTAACATAAAGTTTATTACTTTTAATGTTAATATAATATTAAAACTTTGAAAAGAAATAATGTAAATTTTAACTCACTTTTATTTATTAAATAAATTTACTTAATGAAATTTTTCATGAAAGAGTTTTTTTATTAAAAAAATTTGGATAAATCTTATTAATATTTATAATAAAATTTTGAAATAGCAATTTTAAAAAATAAAGAGCAGAGATGTCTATTTTCGTCGGTTCAAAAGATTTTTATATTCGTGCTTTTATATATACTAGTATTTGCTATTACTTACATTCGCATGTAAATGCTCATTGTTTTATCTATTTTTAAATATATAATTATATATTAAAAAAAAAAACTAATATAGTTTATATTAACTAAAATGTGCATTAACATGCAAAGTTTGTTTTATGTGCTAATTATTATAAAATTCATTATTTTTAATACGAACGCAAGATAAAAAAATTAATATAAATTTTAACTCTTTTTTATTTATATCAAATAAACTGATTTACTTTAAAATTAAAAATTTTAAAATAAAATAATTCTATATAATTTTTAATTTATTATGAAATTAATAAAGCATTTTAATAAAATTAAATATTTTTATTTATAAATTAGATAAATCTTATTAATAATAAAAAATATTTATAATTATAATTTAAAAATATAGTGAATAAAAATGATTATTTTGATCAATTCAAAAGATTCTTCACATTTGTATTTTTATATATACTAGTATTTGTTGTCACATGCGTTCGCACGTGAATGCTCGTTGATTATATAATTGTATATTTTAAAATAAAGAAAGTGTATATTAACTAAAATTTCTATTAACATGTAAAGTTTGTTTATGTGCAAATTATATCAAATTATTATAAAGTTTATTATTTTAATATTAATATAAAATTAGTAATATAAATGGACTTACTTTTTAAGATTAGTGAAAAATTAAAATTTTAAAATAAATCAATTTCATATAAAATTTTAATTATTTTTATTTATTATCAAATTAGTCCATTTAACAAAAGTATTTTAATGAAATTAAACTTCTTAATTATAAATTAGAAAATTTTATTAGTAATAAAAATATTTATAGTGGCAATTTAGAAATATAGTGAATAACAATGACTAATTTTTCGTCAGTTCAAAAAAAAATTCACATTCGTGCTTTTATATATATTATAGATTATAAATATAATAATACATATGAAAAATAATATTATAGATATGAAAAATCTTAATCAATGACTAGTGACAATAATTAAAGTGATGTTTATAAAAAAAATATATAATTAATGTATTCTTTTTTATTGAATTTAGTAATAAAAAATTATTTTTATATTAATATTTTATATTTTTATAAATAAATTAAAATTAAAATTAAAATTTTAATAGATAAACAGTGATCTGAACTGAATCGACCCGGATCATCGAAACTCCTACCCAAATTCTATTTAATACAAATAAAGTCTATCGGACCGGACGAATTATCCGATCCATGTATAGATCTAGTCTATAAACATTCATTAACCGAGCTAATATGAAAAATGTATTATAAATTTAATTCAATTTCAAAACAATATAATTCCGCAACGTAGATATGAAAGATGGACAAAATGCACAGCCCCTCACTCATTAGATCTGGTCGGTTTTTTTTTTTTGTTTTTGGGAGGAGGTTTGACTTTGTTATAAAACAGCGACTGTGTTTGGGTTTTTCATTGTTTTTGGGGGATGTGGTGACAATTTGGTGAACTTTTCTGACACACGTTGGCCTTAAAGATGTTTGATGTTCAAACAATGGGTAAACCAAAATCTATATGTGTTGGCACCTAGATTCTGTAAATTTTTTTTTTTTTTTTTTTAAGTTTAGGTGAGAGAAATGATTTCAATTCAAATTTAAGACATGAAATATGTTTTAAAGAAAGTTACTAATAGTACTTACATATCACCATCAAATAGAATTATTGATGAAATTCAAAATCTCATACTTATAAAATATTAATGAATACTCAACCGAACGAACCAATTCACGTTGACGATTCTGCTAATTTTTCAATTATTGCAATTCAATTTTTATATATAGCTAGCTAGGTTAATTTTTTAAAATTTTAAAGTTTTGAGTTGCATTGTAGATTTAAAATTGAGATGTATATAAATATATGTGTATAACTAAAAAATTTCACCACTTTTCTACCATTAAAATACAACAAAGCACATACCAAAAAAATAAAATAAAATCCTCTTTTGATAAATTTTGCGGTTATATATAATTTTTTTTTATTTTATAAAATTACATGTATTAATAGAAATCATTGATTTTAATCAAACAAATTTTTAAATGCATTCCTTGAAAAAAATTGATAAAATAAGTCAAACAAATAAACCTATAAAAATTTTATGAATCCCGATTAGATCTATCCAACATCGGGCTTGGGATAGAATATTTCAAATTTGAGCTAGTTCAGTCCGACCCAAATTATTATTTAATAAATAAAATATTTTTATTTAAATTTAATTATAAAAATTTATAAATATTAGTATAAAAATAATTTTAATATATTTTGAACAATAATTCGAATTTTTTGAATCCAAAGAGTCGGACCGGATCTTGGATAAATAATTTTTTTTTATTATTCGAATCTGACCGGACTCGATCTAACCTATGTATAAGTTTAAACCCGACCTGCAATATGTTTAATTTTTTAAAATGGGTTATAGTACAAAATGTTGAATTTAATCATCTACTTTTGCTGTATAGTGTAAGCTACTTTCCGACACAAATATTTTTAATACTCTATCCTTTGGTTTGGTATTAAGTGTTTGATTTTTCGGCTACGCGTGCGTATACACGTATGTATGTGTATATATATTCCAAAAAACATTTAAGCTTACAAATTTATTAGAAACAAAAAAGTGTAGTCATGAAGTGTAAAGTTTGAGGGATGACAATTTGTCCATACACAATTTCATCTGACGACGGTGCTCGTTCCACATAGACTTAATCATGGGTCGAGCTGGGTCGTAGCTCAGAATTATTATTATTTTTTATTCAAGTCCGAATCAAGTTGGATCAAATTGGAAACTCGTTTTATTGCTCAAAAAATATTAAAAAATTATTTTTATGATTAAAAAATATTTTTTTATAAATAATAATTCGGGCCGTGTCGAATCAATCCAAATTAAAAAAAATTTATATTCAAACCCGATCCAATACGAACTGAACGGATAACCCAACCCTGGGATAAGTCTACTTTCATGTGAAAACACTGTATTTTTTTCTTCTTATTTTATCATTTGCATCATCCTTTTACAGAGCAGGAAATCTTATAAAATGCAAGTGGATTTGATAAAAATTAATTAATGTTCTTTTGATACATAATAGTAATTAATGTTTGTGTAGGTTGTTTATGTCTTTGTCAATGTTGCGGAAAGGGTTCTTCATGAATCAGGTCGGATTAAATTAGATTTGAATAATAAAAAAAATTTATTTGGTTAAGTCTGATTCGATCGAAAGCCCATTTTATCATTTGAAATATAGTAAAATATATATATTTAAAAAATTATAATTAAATTTAAATAAAAAATATTTTTCATTAATTAAATAATAATATGAGAGGTTCAGATTATAATTTTTTTATATCAAAAACACAATTCGATTCGAATAACCCAACCCTTAAACATATATAAAAATATTATAACATTTTAAATTTACATTTCTTTTATTTATTTGTTTATCTTCCAAATTTTAGAGATTTTATGTCAAAGAAGGTTGAAGGCAATAGTTCTCTCTCATTTGTACCAAAAGAATGTAGCATATTATTGGTTGTGATGGATATGATCGATGGTAAACTCTTGTATATTTGACTCTCTTTTTTTCAATATTTAAAAAAAATTCAATTATAGGAAAATTTAATAATAATTAAAGTGAATAATAATCAATTATTAATTTGAAAAATATATTTCAAATTAATTTTGTAATAAGTTTTAATCCATAATATCTCTCTTATTTTATTTTGTCTATATTATCTAAACAATCAATGTAACTCTCTTGGACTATCTTCCATGAAAGTAAATCATATATATATATATATATATATATATATATATTGTTTCAGAAAAATTTATTACTAAAGATGAAATTTCTTGTATTCTATTTTTTTAATATTATAATAATAATAATTATTATTATTTTAATTGCTATGAAATTATAAGCATTTCCATGAATGGTAATCATTGAACATATAAAGTGTATAAATTGCATACAAAATTTATAAAATTAAGAAAAACTTGAGAAAAATGTATTAATAGTTTGAATAAATACTTGAAGCTGGGATGGATTGGGTTGTGAATAGATCTGTTCAAGAGTCGGATTACTTGTTCAGCCTGATATTCAGGTCGAGTTTGGAAAAGGTTTTTGTAATTCAGGTCGGCCACTCTAACTCAAATTATTATTCATTACATAAAAAAAATTATTTATAAATTTTATTATAAAAAATAAAAAAATATTTTTTAATATTTTAATAATTTATAAATAATAAAACGAATTTATGAGTCAGTTAGGATCTGACTTGAAATGAGTTTAGGTAAAAAAAAAATTTTGATTATGATTTGACCCGACTCATAAATAAATTTAGTTGTGATTGCGAAGCGGGTCAATTGAGGAGGAAAATAATTTAAAGCCACCACATTTTGTACTTTTAGTGGGGACTGTGGAGTATAAGGCTGTGTATAGAGCATAAATTGTCTCAACTTCAAAATACATTCACAATCCTCAATGTTTAAGCAAAACACATTTTAGTATTAAATTAAAATATAATTTTCATGGACAGATAATATTTATATTATTATTTATAAAAATGCTTCTTGCATGAGATGAGATTGAATTAAACAATTAATATATAATAGACATAATAATTTTAAGTGGTTTTTTTGTTGTTGTTATTAACCCATCAATCCCCTTTATGGGATTTCCAAGTCAACTTGTGGGTCATTCCCCATGAATGCAATATGCATGGAAGTTTCAACTACTTTGAGCTTTCATTTTTTTATTAATAATAATAATAAAAAGTTACAAGAACAACGCTGTTTTGGGTCTTTAAATTTCTAAGTTACTGTCTTTGTCTAATATATAACCAATCCGAGGTCGAAGTTAGCAATGTCAGTTTCGTTTTTGCATTGAGACTTGAGACTTGAAAGTGTTTGTCTTCAGAGAAAAACAGAGAGAAAGAGAAGGAAAACTGATATCAAAATCCAACACCCAACTGAGAAAAATATCAAGAATCCTCTTCTTGCCCAGTTAACCCAACACCCTACTTTTTTCTTTTCTTTCTTTTTCCTTTCCTTCCTAGTTTTATACAATTCAAGGTAATGTTTTTCTCTATTCTCTACTGCTTTCTTGCCAAATGGTAGTCTCTGTTAATTATATTTGTTTTCTTTTGGTTTTGATGAAATGCATGTTTTTACTTTGTTGTTCTTTGATTATAATTATATTGCAATGTGCATTTTGTTTCTTAAGTGAGCTTCTGGGGATTGCTTTACTTCATGGTTTTGGCAGATCCAGAGTTCAGTTTGATTGAATGAAATGATATTTTTTTTCTTTTGCCAGAGATTTTGAAAATTGTTTGCTAATGAGTGCATTACTCCAATGGCTACTTTGCTTCTCTGATTATGTCTTTATCATTCATCAGACAATATGAAGAAGAGAAAATGAATTGCTTTTTATTCTAATAAGGTGGAAGATTTTTCTAGTTAAAAAAAAAACTTTTTTTGATGACTTTTTTTGGGTTATCTTCAAAATGTGTTCTGGTTTCTCAGAAATGGATCTTGCTGTATCTTTTAACATTGATAATTCGATATATTTAGCATATAAAAAGCCTTCTGTGAATTCAGTTTTTTTTTACAGAAATCGTTGCCCATTGTTGTCGGATGGGTGTTTCTTTTTCCTGGCCATTTGCTAAATGCAGTACGACTGATATGGAGAATAATGGCTTAGAATCTGTCACAGTGAAATCCATTAGTTTTGGAGACGATGGAGTCAAAACACTTGCTAGATCTATCAGTTTCAGAAATTCAGATTCAGAGCCGACGATTTTAAAATCAGCAGGTTCTGGAAAAATGCTGATATTGGAGGGATCTGTTAGCTTTAAAGGGAGAGATTTTGAGAGAATGCTTTCAATTAAGTCTCCTTCATCAGATGAAGCAGAGAATTTGACCATTAAAGCTTTCAGTTTACAGAGCAAAGCAATGGATATTAAATCCACAAAACCAGATTCTTTGTTAGAGTCTCCAAAACAATCACCGGTTTTAGATCCCAGCAATCCACAACTGGAGGCAGCAATAAGATTGCAAAAAGTGTACAAGAGCTTTCGGACAAGGAGAAAGCTTGCAGATTGTGCAGTTCTTGTTGAGCAGAGCTGGTTTGTATTATAATCATATGCTATGTTATCCGGATTCTTCATTTTTTTCAAAAATACCCATATCTGGCACCTATATCCGACATATATTCGAATACGAGTTTAGGGGTATGATCCTCCAAATATATGAAAAAGCTTTAAAAAATTAAGCATACCCGTGACGGACACATACTCGTATCCGACACTCACCGAGTCCGAGTAACATAGATTATATGTTCTTATGTTACTCCGACTTTTCATTTTTCTTGAAGTCCTAGTGTCCGACGTATATCCGAACATGGGTACGTGGATATGATTTTCCAAAGATCTTTCAAATACATGGAAATCTTGGAAAAAATCAAATATACCCGTGTCTGACACATACCCGTGTCCGACACTCATATCCGAATCCGAGTAATATAGATTATATGTTCTATACTACCTTTCTGTACAGAAATATTTTTTTTTAATGCAATGATTTGTTGTAATGTAGGTGGAAGCTCTTAGATTTTGCTGAACTGAAGAGGAGTTCTATATCATTTTTTGATATAGATAAACATGAAACTGCTATTTCGCGTTGGTCAAGGGCAAGAACTAGGGCTGCCAAGGTTGGAAAAGGTTTATTAAAGAATGAAAAAGCTCAAAAGCTTGCTTTACAACACTGGCTTGAGGCAGTAAGTCATATTGCAGTTATAAAACTGAACTTAGTTTACCATTGTTCTTCATTATCTGTTACTGATTCCAGTTTCATATATGTGTTATTCAGATTGATCCTAGGCATCGCTATGGACACAATTTACACTTTTACTATAATCAATGGCTCCATTCTCAGTGTCAAGAACCCTTCTTTTACTGGTAGTTTTCTTAAACTGAGTGTTTTGGTTCACTATACCTATCTATGTTGCTCTGACTCTTCATTTTTTTTTGAAGTACCCGTGTCCGACGCATATTCGGACATGGGTATGGGGATATGACCCTCTGAAGACCCTCCAAATATATGGAAAAACTTAGAAAAACTGAACATACCCGTGTCGGATACATACCCGTATCCGACACTCACACTCGAGTTCGAGTAACATAGATACCTATGTTGCTTCGGCTCTTCATTTTTCTTTAAGTACTCGTGTCTGACATTCGTGTCCGACGCATATCCGACATAAGTATGGAGATATGATCCTCCAAGGACCCTCCAAATATATAGAAATCTTAGAAAAAATTGAACATACCCGTGTCGGATATATACCAGTGTCCGACACACACACCCCCGAGTCCAAGTAACATGGCACTATACTAAGACACTTTGATTCTAGTTTCAAGAAATTGAAATTGAAATTGAAACTGAAAATGGATATGGATATACTTGTTTTGAATATGCAGGCTGGATATTGGAGAAGGCAAAGAAGTAAACATAGAAAAATGTCCTAGAACAAAGCTTCAACAGCAGTGCATCAAATATCTGGGTCCGGTGGGTCTTGATTTCTTTTCTTCACCTAACTTTATCTGGATTTATATTCAAAATATATATTACTGAAACAATTTTCCACTATATATACAGATGGAAAGGAAGCCCTATGAAGTTGTAGTTGAAGATGGAAAGTTCATGTACAAGCAAACAGGGAAGCTTGTCTGTACTAGCGAAGAAACTAGCGATGTTAAGTGCATTTTTGTTCTCAGCACATCAAAGATCTTGTATGTTGGCATGAAGAAGAAGGGTACATTTCAACATTCTAGCTTCTTGGCTGGTGGTGCCACTATTGCTGCTGGAAGATTAGTTGTTCATAATGGTGTCCTTAAGGTATGTATAGCTTTCACTTATGTTACTCAGACTCGGGTGTGAATGTTGGATATTGGTATGTGTCCGACACGGGTATGTTCAATTTTTTCTAGTTTTCCATGTATTTGGAGGGTCTTTGAAAGATCATATCCCCGTACCTATGTTCGGATATGCGTCGGATATGGGTGTCGGACACGGGTACTTCAAGAAAAATGAAGAGTCGGAGCAACATAGGCTTTCATATCTTTTTGTTTTTTATTGCTTAGCTATGTTGCTCTGACTCTTCATTTTTCTTGAAGTACTCATGTCCGACGCACATCCGAACACGAGTATGAGGATATGACCCTCCAAAGACCTTTCAAATACATGAAAAAACTTTAAAAAAACTGAATATGCCCATGTCGGACACATACCCGTATCCGAATAACCTAACTACTTAGTACTCTTTATGTTCTGAGACTGTATCTTAACAATAATTGCTATTATTCTGTTTCAACAGGCAGTTTGGCCTCACAGTGGTCATTATCGTCCTACAGAAGAAAATTTTAATGACTTCATTTCATTTCTAAGGGAGAACAACGTGGATCTTACAGATGTCAAGGTAACAAAAAAAAAAAAAAAGAGGAAAATGTGTTTTATGCTTTGAGTATCATTTTTTGCAAATGAAAAAGAATTGCTGACAATGTTTGTTTTGGTTAAATTCAGATGGCTCCAGTGGATGAGGAAGAAAGCTTGGTTAGCAAACAAAGAAGCAGTAACCATTTTAGATGCAACTCATCTGAAGAAGACAGCATAGAGGCTGAAAAAGAGATCTGTGTCAAAGACTCGATCGAAACTGGTCCAGCCCTTGAATGCCCCAAGTCAAGGAAGTTCCTCAATCTTGAAATACCAATAAGAAAGGAATCGTTTGAGATGTCAAATGGTTCCATTGCTTCAGAAGAGGATTCAATGGTTCCAATTCCAAAAGAAAAGATGGATGAAAATGAGGTAGAAAACATTCCTGAAGAATCGATCCTTCAAAGGATTAACTCTAAAAAAGGAATGAAATCATATCAATTAGGGAAGCAATTGTCATGCAAGTGGACAACAGGAGCAGGACCTCGGATTGGTTGTGTGAGGGATTTCCCTTCGGAACTTCAATTCCGGGCTTTGGAGCAAGTTAACTTGTCTCCAAGAAGTGCTGGTAGCTACTCAAAGTCATACTTTTCTCCTCGATCTACTAGCAGCAGCCTGAGTCCAAAAGTTTCCGCACCAGCAGCAGGTGCTAGCCAAGAAATGAGATCCCAAAGTTTACCTCTGCTCAAGAAAGAAATTTTATTGCAGAAAAGCATCCATTCCAGAATGCAGTCCTCCCCATTATTAAGAGGAGCAGTTGTTGCTAACATAATACCAGGGAATTAAATTAGGTTGCTGGACGCATTTTCGGTTGCGTTGTGTCTGTTTATTGCGGTTGCGGACGTAATGAATGCTACAACGGTCAATTGCGAAAATATCGACCGTAAATATCGACGACGGAAGAAATTAAATCACAAAATAATGACCGTAATATTGCATTGCAGCGCTATTTAAATCCCTGCATAAAACCATAGTCAAGAGTACATTCTCAGTTAGTTCATTCTTTTAGTGTGAATAGAAAAGATGATATAGGAATTCTTTATCATTCTTTTCAAAACTACACAATTTTTTGATTTGTTCATGTTATTGTTGTATCATAAGTTGACATGACAATATTGTAGGAATTTTGGGTTTAATGCCATTTCAATTCAAAAGGAAAAGAAATTAATTTTTGGTAAATTAAGTAGCTTTACAAATTGTAAGTTTCGATGGAATTTCAGCAAGTTTTCTACTTTAAATTTCATAGTTTCTATTCAAAGATGGCTGCATTTCTTGTATGATCCTCCTCCAGGAATTGATGCCCTTTGAAGGAAAGGACTTGTTTACAAAGTAGACAATTCAAACATATGCTTACAGAGAAAAAACGTTAGTATGAGTTATACAAACAAATTTCTCTCCATTGCATGGTTTTAAAGTTAAACATGGTAGGGCAATTTTTCTTTTTCTAGTGTAAAACAATTGGATTTATATTTGGTGTACTGTCAATGTGTAGATCTATACACTAACAGTGCATCTTATGATGTCACCTATTATGTTAGGGATAAAGATTAATAGTTAAGGTTAGGGGTTAGAAGATAGAGTTAGTGGTTAATTTTTTAATGATGTGTCATTATAAAATTCACTGTCAGTGTAGAAACTTATACAGTGCATCAAATATAAATCCATAATAATTATTGTTTGCTTTGTTATATTAGACCCACTTTACTTTGAAGTTTCAAGTGCTGCATTTGTATCCACGGATAAAAGAACAAAGTAGGCCACTTTGACACTGGCTCTCCTCTTGTCCTAAAGGGTTAGGTGTTTAGCATTTAAACTTTAAGAACAAGGTTCGAGAGTTGGTAAGGAAAATAAGCAAATAAATAATAATGTCTACACAAATAAGGTATTCTAAAATACCTTTTTCTTCTTTGTTTGTTAAAAGATGCATATATATATATATATAATTATTATATTGAGAAAGAATTCACTTATATTATTATAAAATTAAATTAGTTTTACACACTTTCATAATTTTTTATACGATTTATATTTGTTTAATCTCACCGTTGTATTTCATGTTCTATTCATGTAAATTATGTACGTCTAGTTTCGAGTAAATTAAAAAGGATTTATATTTGATGCACTATCAGTGTATAGGTACAGTGTATCTTACGATGTCACCTGTCAAATTAATGGTTAGGGTTATGGGTTAAGGGTTAGGAGTTAAGGTTAGTGGTTAGTTTTGAATGAGGTGTCAGTGTAGGATTCACTGTCAGTGTATAGACCTATACATTAACGGTGCATCAAATACAAACTCAATTAAAAATGTTTAACTATTTTTTCGATTTAAAAAACTTTCAACGATGTCATGCAATGGCAGTTTGCTTTTGTTGCGATGATGAAGGTGAAGTTGGTGCAGCTACCGGAGCCAATCGGACATGTCTAAATTGTTCTCCACCACTGATATTTCAATTAAATCTAATAATTTATGTATTGGTATATATATATATATATATATATATATCAATCATTAAAGGTGATGCCGAAGAAGTCGACTGTTTCACATCAGCAATTCAAGTTCCTCATCACGTGTGCTAGTCTCCAGTGAAAATTTTGTTTGCTCGTAATTTTGCTAGATGGGCTTTTGCTTCCAACGTTGATGGATTTATCCTTCTTTTTTTTTTTTTTAATTTTATTCAATATTTTGTACAATGAAGCCGTCACTGAATCGGTGAGCTATTGTTTTTAGTTCAACAACTTATTCGATTAAAACTTAAATAATATAATTGAACATGTGTTTTGTTGGTGAATAATATAAGTACTAAATATATAACAAAAATATATTTGACCCAATAGCTAGTTAAGACATCAACATCAACATCAATATATATATATATATATATATATATATATATATATAAATTATCAGATTCATGGTCAATAAAATTTTTAAATTTCACAAATGGGTTTAGTCGGGTGACACATATCTTTTAGGTAGTGTTTGATATTGTTTTTAAGATCACCGTGGTGATCTAATTATCATGAAGATAAAATCATCAATGTCATTTAATCATTAATGATTCTAAATTACTATGTTTGGTATTAAAACAGTAAAGAAATGGAAAGGGTATGAGATGGCACATGAAGCATATCAGACAATTCAAATAATTTGGAATTATAGGAGAATTGAGTAGAGCCAACATGTAATGTAGCCGTTACCGACTATTATCCCATTTGGACCATCATAATCAGAGTAAAGAGACAGATTTTGCAAATCATGAGTAACATGATGTGAAGCTCCAGAAGCCATGACCTAGCTTCGATCATTTTGGTTTTGCTAAAGTGACATTTGCAACTGCTTCATGTTTAGAGAACTGATTGGCACAAAAACATTTCTTTGCTGTATGTCCAGGATGATCATATATTTCACAAATGACTCTTTGCTGATATGATGCCCCATAATTGCAGCGTTTTTTATTTGGAAACGAGCCTTGATTTCCATGATTCTGAGTAATATTTCCTTGAGCCAGAGATGATCCTTGATTATTGTAGGACAAAAGATTACCATTAAACCGAGAGGAGCGAGGATGAAAGTTGCTGTTGTTCGAAGTCACTTGATTGGTAGTTTTCTGAGTATAGTGAGCTATGACAATTGGAACTTTACTTGAGAGGGCTGATCTTTTCAGTGCCGTTTCAAAACCCATTAGAGCTTTCTCTAGCCCAAATTGCTAATGCAAGTTCTTTAAATTCTGGACCAAGTCCGTTGAGAGTGTGAATAACAAGATCATCTTCAGATACAAGTGAACCAATGAGCGCCAATTCATCAGCTATAGTTTTGACATGCTTAAGAGGCCAAAGTAAGATTTTCTTTTAAAGACATGATACGAGAACGTGAACGATTAGCAAATAACTTCTCGATTTTCTGCCAAGCCTCTTTGAAAGTGGTTGCTGAAGCGATGAGAGGCAAAACTGATTCTGACATTGATGTTATAATGGCATTCAAGAGTATTTGATCCTGGCCACACTTTTGCAATCTACTGGTTGTTGGTGTCAGTGATAGTTTGGTAAGCTATTTGTTTTGAGCCATCAACAAAGCCAATCAAATCATATCCTAAATGAATAGTATTAAACTGAACCCTCCATGAAAAATAGTTGAGTGAAGTGAGCTTAACTGGCAACTGAGCTGTTGCATTAATGCTTGTAGTAAGTTGTGGAATGAGATTATTGAATGTTGGGTTGGCCATGAAAAGAAAAATTGAAAGGCTGATAAACAATGAAAGGATACAAGTCAATATATATACAAAGGATACAAGTCAAGATAAACTACAAGGTTTACAATAGTTTATCAGATAAGTGAGACTTTTATCTGATCTAAATTGATATACAAATTTGATGAGTAGATTAGACAAGTGATGATTATCGATTATCCCTCACATGTATAATATTATATATTACCGATGATCTTACTGTGTTTGGTATTGCATAAAAAAGAAAATTACTGGATATATAACATCCAAAATAACCTTATTATTAATAATAAGATTATTTAACGAAAGTAACAATTTTAATTTTTATTGAATGAACAATTTATAAAATAAGAATTTATTGTTTTATAGAAAATTATAAGGTATGAAACAATATTGATGAGTATAATTTAAAATTATTAACATATTAATATCTAATGATCACATAAGTTGTCTTGTATAAGATGATTAAAAAGTAGAATTTTTCTTATAAAAATTAAAAATTTGTAGAGAAACATATTTTGGTGGTATCACTTCGATGGTAAATTTATCTTAATATAATTTTGAATATCACACACTCTCGGTGATAAAACTTTTTCACCTTTTTGGATGGGATTTAGATCACTCCACTATGGGATGATCTAATCACTCTCGGTGATTTGATTTCACTATCACGTAGATTCTCAAGTTACTACCAAACACAATGATCTAATCACAATGATTAGATCACCTTCGGTTTTAAAAGATCACTCCATACCAAACATCACCTTAAGGTATATTAAAAAATTAAAAACTAATTAAAAAAAAGTGAAAAATGTGATAGATTTTTAATTTTGTTTGTGAAATTAAAAAATTTCACCGTCAGTATATCAAATATGAACTCATATTTATTATATAAAAATACCAATTATAAAATTACAAATAGTGAACGACATATATCTTTGATCATTTATTAAATTAATTTTTTTTTTAATTAATAATTTTATTATTAGATTAAAATATTAACTATTTTTTTTATTTATCTCCTTATTAGTATTGAAGTCTTTAATCATTAAAATAAAATTTTCTTAATTGATAAATTTCTTATGAATTTAAATATTGACTAATTATTATCTATTTATTTTTTTATAAACCTAAGAATTGGATTTGTTAAACCCAATGGGCCCTCTAGGCCAATTGTTAAGCCCAAATGACCCTTCAGGTCGTGGACTAGGAAAAGAGACCCAAGAATGGGCTCGCCAGACTTCAAATCGGTTAGGGCTCGCCAAGCCTTGAACTATTAGGCGACCCTTACCACCCAAGGTCACGTCACCACCCATCACTTCGAAAGGCCACGTGATCTCGCTGACAGCCATTTCACTGTCACATCGTCGCCCCTCACCTTAGAACCCATGTGGGACCTCGACCATTGTGCTACTATACTCATGGTTCGACCACTAACCCCTAAACAGGCCCCAACACGCGGCAGCCGACGATCCGTCAGTAAAAGTATAAATATCCCTCCTAAAGCCAGCAAAAGGACTCTAGACATCTCCATACCCTGAAAATATGGTTGCTCTACCTACCTCCCCTCTCAACCATTATCCTTCAACCTTTCTTCTTACATACCATCAAGTCCACCATCTAACCACCTAAAAGGGACATCAACAAATTGGTGTCGTCTGTGGGAAACCGATAGCCATGTCTCTACCACCACCGTTCCAGCAAAATACTCCTGCTGAAGCCTCGGGCACTAGTGCCCCCAGTACTAGTCTCCGGTTGCCCTCAACAGCTGGGAATTATGAATTTTTCTCTCCGGGAACTTCCCCCTACTTATCAACATCAAATCCTAGCAACCAAAACTACCTTTTCCAAACCCCTGATTCTAACAGACTTATCCCCCCACAATTACTACCAAAACCTACTCACAGCCACCTTCTCGATACTCTCCACAACCTCGAATCTGGTCCACGAGACAGCCTCAACTACTAAACGAATTTGGTCCACTTTCTTAAGGTTTCATTCTCCACCACTAGACAATGTTAAGAATCAATTTCAGACCTATCAATATCAATGATCTATTAAAGTTAAAAACCGTAGATAACAACCTCCCGTGCTACCCCAATCCTTCCTTAGTTCGTCGTTAAGCAGGACAAACGCCATTACTTAATCCCTAACTATCAAATAACCTAAGATAAACATCTATAAATTCAAAGTGATAACAGCTTTAAGATGAGAAAGATAGGTTGATCTAAATAACAAACACATAAACATGGATTCATTCAACTTAGGTTATGCTCCACTTTGCAATTAGCAAAAATTTTAACATAATCATTAACCACAAATTGCCACTATTGAATAGAAATCAAGATAGGCTACGTATCAAAACCATGATGGTCGGTACCATTTCGGTACCAGTGGTACCGGCCGGTACGTCCCAGTTTTTAACTAAACTGGTACAGGCAACCTTTAGTTCCGTTTCGATTTTGGTACCGGCCTGTATCGATCGGTACCGATCAATACCGGTCAGTACCGATACATACCGATCCGTACCGGTTGGTACAAGATTTTGAATTTTTTAAATTTAAAAAAAAAATTCACTTATTTAATTTTTTAAATCATTTTCAATTTTTTTTTGTCATGATCAATTTTATTTTGTTCATAATTACATTTAAAAATAAAATATGTTCATTAAATTAGGCTATTGAACATAATTAGTAATAATTTATTATATTTTTAACATTTTAATATTTATTTTACCTATTTGACGTTTAAAAATTTTAGATATTAAATATTTAAAATTTATATTTGCATAAAAACATATATATGCATGTAATGGATGTATATTTGCATGTGTATATAATATATATTTTATTAAGAAACTTGAAAATAGATTATACATATAGATATATGAAAAAATATTTAAAAAATACCGATAAACCCGAAACGGTATACCGAAACACACCGGTATCGGTACGTACCAGTACCAGAACAAAAATAGTACGCCCACCGGTACGGTACTGACTACCTTGATCAAAACTCCTAAACTAGCAGTAGAGATAATCATCAAGATCTATCTAGTTGCGCACTTAAACAAATCAAGACAAAAACCATGAATAATTCTTATGAAAGAATATAAACAACTTTGATAGAAAATCAATATATGATAAGGTCTAAAAATCAATTACAAAACATATCTAGGGCTTTGAAATCACCCTTAACCAAGAAGGAGTTTAGCTTGCATAGGCATAGTTAACATAGACATAAAACTGAAGAAAATCAAGAAAAAGAAAACTAAAAGAATGAAGAAGGAGAAGAAGAATATTGATAATGATCAAGGCATAGCTAGATTGTGGCTCAAAAGATAGTATTTATAGAGCTTTAAAATCCTGAAAACCTTTTCTTGCCACTCAAGTCAGTTTAGGAGGCAAAGTTACGTTTTTTTTTTCTTTCTATTTTATGCAATTTTAGGGTTCGGGCCAGCGCTGGCTCTCGACATGTTTGGGGCGCTGCGGTGCCAGACACCAGTGTCCCGGCACTGGTCGCTGATTTTTCTGATGCATTTTCTCACACTTCTTCGGCTGATTTGGATGATCATTTCTTGTCCGATTTGGGTGTGTAAACTACCGTTGGAAAGACATTCAAGTCAGATTCAAAAGTTAATAAGGAAGTTTCTTCAAATAAAGATTTTAACATCAATATTTTCTTTGCAATAAGCTCCAGAGGTCAAATCTGCCTTCTTGCTTTACAACCAGAAATTGATCTTTTTGACTCCCAAGTCTTCTTCCATCTTGTGATTATGATTTTATAAGCTCTTTAACATCATAATTGACATCTTCTTACTTCATTATCCTAAATATACCAAAAATTCAAAAACATAATATAAGTAATCAAAATAAAGATTGAAAACATAACTAAAACTAAGAATAGAAAGAGCATAAAATGTATATTTTATGAGCTTATCATACTCCAAGTTCGAAAAATACACCCCCTTAACGTCTACAGAGCATACATTCTGAATGTTGTGTCTCAAGAGGGCATCTTGGGCACACCCTACCCAATGAGGGATAACCCAGCTCGCTTGAATTCTAAAGAGAGATGTCGGTATCACAATGACGTAGGGCATAGTACAGAGGACTGTCGATCTTTGAAGGACGCAATTAAAAGCGTCATCCGTAGAGGACAGATCAAACAATTTGTTAAGAAAGCAGGTGCCTAGCAGAGGCAGACATCAGCAGGAAATCAGAAGAATAGTAAGGCAAAAAATTAGTATTTTAATATTTATCAATATATTTAAATAAAAAGATAAAATTTAAGGATTTATTTATTTATTTATTTATTTTAACATTATAAAATAGTATAATAAAAGAAACATTCAATATAAAATAGCATAATAAAAAGAAACATTCAATTTTTTTATTTGAGGATTAAAAAAGAAACATTCAATCTATTATATTGCATCTCAAGAGTTAAATTAATGTTTAATTTTTTTATGTAGTATCCATTTCAGTTAGAGATTCAGCTAGCACATGTGTTGTTGAGGAAGAAGAGTAATCTTTCATAGTTGATATAACTAAGTTTTATGTTTGTTTTTAGTTTATGGAACAAATACTTTTAGTTTATGAAACTAATTCCTTGTATTACCTAAGTTATTTTTTTGTATTTTGGAATTGTTATTTTCTTATTTAAGTTGTTGTTCTTGTATTTTAGAATTTGTTTGTTGTTAATTATGAGTGATTTTGAATTTAAAATTAATTTTTGTTTGATTTTATATATTTTTTTGACTTATCGGCTTCAAATTTTTTGCGGATTCGGATATCCGACGGATAATGTTAATTAATTCGGATTCAGATTCAGATAAAATATTCAGATTATTGCGGATAATAAACGGGTTCGAAACGGATTTGTGGATTCGGATAATACAGAAAATGGCAGATATCCAACCCGTTGTCATCCTTAGTTGCAATGTGTTTTTTTAATTTCTAACCAATCATTGTGCTTCCTAATAGACTTTTTTTCAGACTTATATTTGAAGTAATATTTCTTATTTTATAACAATTGTGCTTCTTATTAAATTTTTTTGCACTTAATTTATATTTGGAGTAAGATATATTAATTTTATAACATATGGGTGGGATAAGATTTTGTTTCTACAATTTTAAATTTATGTTTTAACACAAAGGTACAATCGTTTTTATCATTTTTTTATGGAGATAGAACATGGTTTTTTATTAGAATATAGCCAAAAAAAATTATTTACCGAAATACCATTGTTTTCAAATTAATTCCCAAAAATCGCTGGTTTTAAAATCAGCTGGGAAATCACCATCCCCATGATGATTTTCCAGCGTGTAATTGAAAAAAAAAATCAAAAAACACCAAGGGAAATCGCCATGGGGGGTGGCGAATTCCCTTGGTGTTTGTATTTTTTTTTTTAATTTTAATCAAATTTTAAAATAAAACGGTTAAATTTATATATATATATATATATATATATATAATAAATACAAAATTTGAAGGCAACAGTCACTTGACCGTTGCCTTCAAATTCTCCCACACACCCCAATTATGTATAAATACCCCCTTCATATTTTTCTACAACAAAATTTTAAAATTTTCTTTCTTCCTTCTTCCATACAAAACTTGTTCTTGTTAATTTATAAATGGCTTCATCATCACTATTGAGATTGCAAGAAAATCACATATCCTCGGTTATATTTAAAGAGGTAAGTAAATTTTTGTAATATTATTTGTATTACATTATCAATTTTTAGTAATTTTTTAATTATTATTATTTTGTCATTTTATAGTTTTATAATTTTTATATTGTTTAATTTTTTTAATTATTATAGTTTTATAGTTTTATAATTATTATTGTTTTTTCATTTTATAGTTTTATAATTTTATAATTTTATAATTTTTTATTTTTTATATTGTTTAATTTTTTATTATTATAGTTTTATAATTTTTTAATTATTACTGTTTTTTCATTTTATAGTTTTATATTTTTATAATTTTTTTATTTTTTATATTGTTTAATTTTTTTATCATTATAGTTTTATAAATTTTGAATTATTATTGTTTTTTCATTTTATTGTTTTATAATTTTATAATTTTATAATTTTTTATTTTTATATTGTTTAATTTTTTAATTATTATAGTTTTATAATTATTATTGTTTTGTCATTTTATAGTTTTAGAATTTTTTAATTTTTATATTGTTTAATTTTTTAGTTATTATAGTTTTATAATATATTAATTTTTATAATTTTATAATTATTTAATTTAATTAATTATCAACAGGATACTCGTCGCGTGTTACGTTTGAGGAAATTTACATTGGAGGACCCGCATCCATCTATTATTGACCACTTAAGAAGAGCCGGATTTTATCACGCAACTCAAATTCGACGATTTTTGCTACAACCCGACTTAAACAATGCGTTGATCGAACGATGGAGACCCGAGACACACACTTTTCATTTTCCATTTGGTGAATGCACGGTAACTCTAGAAGATGTTGCGCTTTAACTTGGATTTCTAGTCCATGGCTATGCAGTTACAGACGCAAGCTTACTAGATTGGAATGAAGAGTGTCAAAATCTATTAGGCGCGATACCTCCATATGAGTATGTATCTGGCTCAACGGTAAGACTAAATTGGTTGAAATCCTTTCAAAATCTTCCATTACTCGCAACTGAAAAACAGATACAATATGCTGCTAGAGCATATTTTACGTTTGATTGGAGGATTACTAATACCTGACAAATCGAGCAGTCAGGTACATTTAATGTATCTTCCATTACTACGTGATTTAGAGCATGCGGCATATTATAGTTGGGGTTTTGCGTGGTTGGCGGTTTTGTATAGAGAACTGTGTCGGGCTACAGTTCCAAAAAGCCATGACATAGGTGGATCTTTAGTGCTTCTACAATCATGGGCTTGGTATCGGCTGCCATTTCTTGCTCCGAGCGTGGATGTTTCGGCTGTATACCCCATTGCAAGCAGGTAATAATCTTTACTATTTTATTAATTTTGTACGAACTTGTATTTTTTTAGGTCTATTAAGATTTTTTACGCATTTTAACAGGTGAAGTCATCGTAGAGATCTTACCGAGACTCTGGCCGACCTTGCAAGTATAAGATTGTGACTAGATCGAGTAGGATATGATAAGGTAAATGTTTCGATTGTTACATTAAAGTATTTTTGTATTTAATCCATATGAAACTAATAATTTGTAATAATTATTCGCAGTTTCTGTGGATGCTATATTCTTCAAATGATATTATGGCATGCCTCCCATCGGATACCTATAATAATTATAATATATGAAAAGCAAACACAGCATTGATATGCTTTTCATATGTAGAGTGACACGACACTGACTAGGTGTTGTGACAATTTGGGATGCAACAATCAATTTCGCAAGCACCGATGAACCTTGATAAGGTTCACAAGATCTACATGCGTGGGCATCATGAAGAATTCTGGCCTATGAAGCATGAACATTGGATCCATTGGTGGGATATACATTCTCAACGAATTCCAACAGGTTATTCGATTGTTGGTAATAATTTCAACCCATCTGATGATTACATAGGATGGTATAAAAATGAAGGTCGGCCTTTTGTTTGTCCACCGTCGGTGAATGAGGATGTTAGGAGTATGCCATTTACCGGACAAACTTCAAATCCAGTCCCTGCTACACAGGAAATGGAAGCTCCTAGACCTAGCCGACAACGTGGGCGGACGCGTCAATCGGCCTCATCAGAGTTCACTGCACTGAGGATTTTATCTAGTCATCCTGGACCTGAACGGGATCATGGAGTACCATCCAGTCATCGTTATTCCGTCAATCACCCCGGATATGACGTTGATAAGTGTTACCGACCATCACCGTTGATGACGAGGTTAGATGACCAGCTCCTCATCCTAAGTCCAAGTTCAACATATCTAACTACAATGTATCAGTTTGGAACCCCTGCGTCAGCATTTGATGGTACATCATTTGTGGGTCCATCTAGTAGTTAGGTTCCCTTTATGGGTGAACTAGGTGTTGGCTCCTCCAGCAGTGAGTTTCAAATTTTTGATACAGAAGAAATGGCGGATGACATACAACTAGAACCAGTGACGGTTACAGCAAAAGGTCGTGGTCGACCGCGAATACGTGCCACTGACGAGGTTGAATGACGGGTCCAACCACCACGTACTAAGAGAGCTCGACACTGTTGCTCTACGCCACGCAATAATTAGAATAAATGTAGTTTTATCAATATAACGAGAATAATGTATTTTAAATTTGTAATATATAAATTTAAATGTTTTGTATTTCATGTTATTTATTTTAATTTTTTTGGGAAATTAATTGTAATTTTTAATTTTGTTATTTATTATTGAATATATTTTTAAAAATGTTAATTTTGTTATTTGTTTTTAATTTTTTATTCAGCATATCTAACTAAAATGTTAATGTTGTTATTTAATTTATAAAAATGTAATTTAATTTATTATTCAATATATTTTTAAAAATGTTAATTTATAAAATTTCTTAATTTTATATAAAATAATAATCCAAATTACATGATAAGTAGAAAAAAAAACTTGCATAACATTTTCCCTTAATGGAAAAATATGTAAATATTATAGGTTATGAAAACATGTAATTCCTTTATTGTTGATGCGAACTCTCCCCGATGTGCCAGATTGATGCGGACATTTTCGACGGCTATGACCTTCATTTCTGCATAATCCACAACGTTTTGGTTGGCCTTTCTCCCTGAGGTCCATTTCATTACGAATACGACTTGATTTTTGCCGACCATGTGGATTTCTCCGTATTTCTTGATTGGGACACACTTCTGGACCATCATATTGAGGCCAATAACCTTCATTTCCAACTGGTTGGAACTCATGTCTATAAACATTCAATATAGTTTCTAGTCTATAGACATTGTCCACATATTGCATGCAATCTACATTGACATGTGCACAAGCAGCAACTACATGTGAACAAGGGAATCTTTGTGCTTGAAACTTCCCACAGTCACACCACATGTCACTAAGCTTGACTTTGTACATCATTGCAGGAACACCCTCTTGTGGATCAACTAACTCTTCAATCAGAAAAGATTGATTTGCTCGCCTAAAATTACGAACAAAGTGGGAGGTAGCTTTCCTGCGATTTTATTACATAGCCTGTGTGGCTGTTTCACAGTATGTGTGCCCTCCCTCCATCATTGCAATTTGCTTGTTCCCCATCTTAACAAAAAGTGCAGCCATCCTATAATATGTTGATTGCACTAAAGCAGTAATGGGAAGATGGAGCGTTCCCTTCAGCACCGAATTGATAGATTTAGCTTGGTTGGTTGTCATATGGCCATAACGTCTTCCTTGATCATATAATTGAGCCTACTTATCCTTGGGGATCCTATCAAGACAATTAGCTGCCTCTGCATTTTCTCCACGAAGATTCTCATACATGAAATGAGAATTTGGTCGCCTCAACTCGTATTCTGATAAAATTAAAAAGAAAAGACTTGTGAATTTCAGTATTATTTGATAATCTAAAGGAAATATAAGAGATAAAATAACTATGATTCGATTCCATACCCATGTTAACAATGTGTCGACGCAATTCCTTATTGTTATACTTCTTCATAAAGTTAGCTACAATGTGTCGAATGCAGTACACTGAATATGCATGTGGAGGATTCCATCCACTACCATCGCGTCTGATAGCAGCTTTGATGGCTTCATGTCGATCAGACATCAAGCATATGTCAAGTTGTTTTGTTACATGTCTACGCAAATTAGTGAGAAAGAATGACCAAGCCTCCGTTGTCTCACCCTCCACAATGGCAAAGGCAATTGGCAGTATGTTTCGGTTGCCATCTTGTGCAATAGCTAACAATAATGTTCCTTTGTATTTTCCATATAAGAAAGTACCGTCTATTTGCACAATAGGTTTACAATACGGATACCCTTCAATGCACGATTTGAATGTCCAAAAGAGTCGATGAAATATTCTCTTACCCTGGACCAGTCGATCACCGTGATATACAGGTACCGTTTGTAATTCCACAATTGTACCAGGAACGAAATGTTGCATTGCACCTAACATTTAGGTAGCTCATTGTACGATCTATCCCAATCGCTAAAAAATTGAACAATTGCTTTTTGCTTTGCTTTCCACACTTTCTTATAGGAGGTGATGTATCCATACCGGATTCGCATCTCAGCTATCAAAACTGAAACGGAGATCTCCGGATTTGCTTGGACCAATGACAGAATGCATGAACAGATCATGTTAGATTCTAACTTGCAATGATCTGGTGAAATCCTCCCCGATGTGCAAGTATGAGGTCCTTCATATTTTCTAATCTCCCATGCCTGTTTCTTCTTCATAAATGTTGCCCTTATTCTCCAATTGCACCTTTTCCTATACATTAGACATTTGGCATAATATTTGGTCTGCTAGATTCAATTACTCTGTAATCTACAGAGTTTTTGATGTTATAGTGCTTAATAGCTGAAAGCACAATCTCTTTCGTTGAAAATTGTAACCCAACACATAGATCAACTGTAGATGGATCAAAAGTTAGAGGCGTAGCAAATGTATGAGCATACTCAAAAAATTCTGGCACTTGCATTGCCTCCAGATCTAGGGTGTGCATATGGGATGCAGCCTCATATGGGGGAAGATCTCCAAGAGTTTTGATCTCAGCAGCGACGACATCTGGGTCAGAATTACTGTTGTCGTCATTCCTATTTGCGAATTCAGCATCCTCTTCCTGCTCACTAAAGTCACCAACATATTCACCATGGACTCCACATGGCGGAACATGATCAACACCAATTCACTCATCTTCGAGGGTAGTAGGAATTGTTTGTGAGACTAATGAATTATGAAACGTTGTAGGTTGAGATAACGGAACGACTTCTTCTGTGGGAACATTGTATGTAGTGTGAACCTAGAACGGCCCATAATCATCATCTTCTGTGGGAAAGTTTTCTGTAGTGCGAACATTTGAAGGCTCACAATCATCGTGAACATCCTCTATGTCAGCATATAACTCAAGTACACCAACATTTTCAAATGTCTCGTGAGCATAAAACATGCATCTGACATCATCATCACCTTCAAGTGGAAATGTTCTATATCGGATACATCCTTCACCAATAGAAAGAGGATGCCTATACTTAATCTCTGAAACTCTTTTTCTATTTTCAGCTTTAATTTTTGTATGAATTTGCAGCTTTAGTTCCTCTAATGTAACATCTTCATCAACACGAAAGCTTTTAGGACGTTCACAATCAAAGGTAGCATCTTCATTAGTATTATGAATTTGGCCATTATAGTAGACCAACGCGATCACTCTGTTGCTCATGTTGTGTAGTAATGAAACTGAGAAGGATGAGAATGGAGGTATTATCACTCAGCAAAAGAAAGAAGAAATGGAGAATGAGGAGGTATTAGCACTCAGAAAAAATCTGATTGAAAAAACTGTTGTAGGAGGTATTGTAAACCTTCATCAATTTTGAATTTATAATGGTTCATTGTGTTGTATCGGATGACAAATCTCATCCTTTGTATAGGATGAAATCTGATTCCCATTTTCTGGCTAGGGTTAATTGACGGAAAAACTGATAACTCATTCAATGAAAAAACTGATGATAAATCTCATCCTTTATACCGAACTGTCCAATAGTCCCATCCATTGTAGAAGGAATCAATTCCAATATTTTCTGCAGCATTTGATTGACTTGAAAATAGCTGAAACCCTAACCCTAACCCTAAATCATTAGTCACATACATTGCAGAAGGAATCCAATTCCAATATTTTCTACAGCATAAAATTAAAATAAGAAATAAAATTTAATTTTATATAAAATACAAATCAGAAATTAATTTTTAATTTATATAAAATTAAAATAAGAAATCAAATTTTAATTTATATAAAATTTAAATAAGAAATCAAATTTTAATTTACATAAAATTTAAATAAGAAATAAATTTTTATTTTATATAAAATTTAAATAAGAAATAAAAAAAATTTATATAAAATTTTAATAATAAATAAAATTTTATTTTATATAAAATTTAAATAAGAAATAATTTTTTTATATAAATTTTGAATAAGAAATAATTTTTTTTAAAAAAAATTTAATAAGAAATAAAATTTTATTTTTTATAAAATTAAAATAATATATTTTATTTTTATAAAATTTCAATAAAACTTTAAATTTATTTTTTATAAAATTTCAATAAAAATTTATTTTTATAAAATTAAAAAATTAAATAAATTATAAAATTTTAGTATATATATTTAAAAAAAATAAAAAACAAACCAAAGTAATTTTTTTATTTAATTTTTTTATACCCGTTTGTTACAGATCTCACATATAAAATTTAAATAAGAAATCAAATTTTAATTTATATAAAATATAAATAAGAAATAAAATTTAATTTAATTTTATATAAAATTTAAATAAGAAATAAAGTTTTATTTTATATAAAATTTTAATAAGAAATAAATTTTTTATATAAAGTTTTAATAAGAAATATATATTTTTTAAATTTTAATAAGAAATAAAATTTTATTTTTTATATAATTAAAATAATAATTTATTTTTTTATAAAATTTCAATAAAAATTTAATTTTTTTATTAAATTAAAAAATTAAATAAATTATAAAATTTTAGTATATATATTTAAAGAAAATAAAAAACAAACCAAGGTAATTTTTTTATTTAAATTTTTTTTTTATAACCGTTTGCAATTTTTAAAATTAAAATTAAAAATTAAAAAAAAAATTGTAATTTTTTTTTTAGAACCGTTGTGTTTTAAAATTTGAATAAATTTTAAAAAAATAATAATACAAACACCAAGTGAATCGCCACCCCGATGACGATTTTTTTTGGTGTTTTTTGATTTTTTTTTCAAATATACGCTGAAAATCGTTATAGGGATGGCGATTTTTCAACTAATTTTAAAACGAGCGAATTTTGAGAATTCATTTGAAAACAACGGTATTTCGATAAATAAAAAAAATATATCTATATTCTGATAAAAAAAATCGATAGAACACTCCACCTATTAAAATCATGTTAATTTTAACGTTTTGCCCCATTCTTAGTTATTAAAATAAAATTTCCTTAATTAGTATTTTTCTTATTAAATTAAATACTAACTCATTTTTAACTATTTATTTTCTTATTAACCTTTGAACTCTTTATTAAAGGAAATTGTTCTTAATAAAAAAAATAGTTATATCAAAAGCTAAAATTTTAATTCCATTGAATCATTAAATAGTTTTACAAATTATGGAATTTACACAATCGATGAGCTTTAATAACTTTTTCATCCAAGTAAGAGTACAAGGTGGTTGTAAATGTATATAGAGAATTTTCTTGATTAATAAATGATATTTAGTTAGTCTAGAAAGATAGAGTGTGAACCACTTTTTTGTGTATTTTTTTTTTTTTTTAGTTTTTCTTTCTATATATTAAATTCATATTATATTTCAGTATCTATGATTTATTTTATGTAAGATTAGAAGTAACATATAAATATTATAATTTTTATAAAATCGATCAAAACATAAAATTTTGTACAGAAAGCCAATAAATTAAAATAAGTAATTTCTTTAGTTTTAGTATTTTACTAATACAATCACTAATTAGAAGTATTACTTTCATTGAAAAGTTTTTATTTAAATGATAATAATAACATTAAATATATACTAAGAAATAATAAATATGTACTAATGCATTTTTTTTATGAAAATATGACTCAAAATCACATTAATAAAGTAATTTAAATTGGTTTTTGGTATAAAAATTGTGACTTATAATTTGTTTTCTTTTTACTTACAAGGATTTATCATTGATTATGGAATTAGATGTCTTTTTATAATTAATTTAAAAATTATTATATTATTATAAACAATTATTTAATTTTTAATTAGCTAATGAAACTTATCTCTCATAAAAGTTGATACATATTATATTTGTGTAAACATCTAATTTTATCCTAAAAATTAATTTTTACTTGTCCTCGATTAAACAAAAATTAAGACCAATCGATCCCGCTCGAAATTAAGGCAAAAAGACCATTATTTTAGGCCATTAAAAGGCCTTTGGTTATGAGAAAAAACTTGGATCCAAGGGTCAAGGTTAAGAGGAAGCACGTGAGTGACTTGAATTAGGACCATTTTCATGAAGCAACCAGGAGCAAGAAGATGAACGTTTTTAGATTAAATGCTTAATTTAGGACTAAATTTATTATTGTTAAAAGTACAATTGAATTTGTTAAAAGTACAATTTTTTCGAATTGTAACAATTAAGAACTATTAACTTTATTTGACCGGCACGTTTCAGAATAATGAGTAATGTTCAGAAAGAATACTTACATGAATTTTTTAAAACATCTGGCAATTAAGAAAAACATAATAATAATAATCCAATAATAATAATAATCCAAAAAAGAAACGTAAAAATTGAATAAAAACAAACATAAAATATCTAAAATCAATTCAATCCTCCCTATTTGGATCTGGGTAAAAATTAAAATCATTGTTTTTCAACTTGAATTTTTTTGGTTCAGTTCTTATCTCTCAAACACCGATTTCATACTTATCTCTCACCCACAAACTTTAATGTCTCAAAAATCTTCAACCCATTATTTTTCAAATGGGTCTTCAAGGTTTGTTCTTCACCCATGTCAGACCAATCAAGTTTTTGATGCTCTGAAACAACAAAGTTTTGCCCATATCCTTAGATTTCATTTTCTGCCTTTGCATACTTCTTTTTTTTTTCCCCTTGGAATAGCAGTTCAAAGAAAGCTGCTACAACTGCCTTCATCTTAATTAAAACCTCCTCTCTCACCCTGTGATTTATTATCCGTATAAAAGTAGAATTTCATTTCATCATTCATTATATAAAAAAACCAAGACATAATAGTTCATAAATATTTGTTGGGATTTGGGTTTTACCTGGAAAAACCCCTACTCCTTGCAAGCAAGGTTTAACTTCCTTATTTCATTTTCATCTCCTTTAGTTAGAAAAGAGAAATCTATGACAGGAATTTCAGTGAATCAGGCAAGTTGTCAAGAATTACTGGTCTGTCCTTGTTTTCATGTATGTATCTTTTAGGAACTGTTTGAAAATCACTTCTCACTATTTCCTGGATGCTTGGAACTGGCAAAGTTTTACCCCAACCCAATCTCTCAACTTTGTAGGCTCCTCCATTTTCAACTTTGGTTAGTGTAGAATAAGGGAGAAATCACAAACCATTTCTATTCAAGGCTTGATTTGAAGTAGAGAGAATTTGGTTGGTGTCTTGGATAACATGATTGCTCTAAATTCTAGTTTTGTTGTTAATTTTTCTGTTAATTTTTTGTTATTTATTTATAGATTCAAAATTATAGTTTTTTCATTAATATTGATTTGTAGTTCAATTTGAAAAAATATAAATAAAATGAGAATGATTTTAGGGTTTCAAGATTTGAGATTAAAATAAAGATTTTCTCAATTAGGGATTTAAGGTTTTTTTTTGGAATTCAAATACATTTTTTGAAGACAAATAAAATTAATGTTTTCTTTTAATTTATTGATTTTTTTTTCGACTGTCACATGTACAAAATAATTACATGTCAACATTCATTATTGATAAATTAGGCACGCATATCTTTTAAGTGTCAAACATCTTTAATTGTCACAATTCGAAAAGGTTACACCCTTATAAACTCAAATAAAAAGTTTAACTCTGATCCACTCAAACGATAATATATTTGATTCTAAATTGAGCATTTACTAACGGTTTCCATTTGGTTCTTAAAAGAAGAATCTGGTGAGTTATTCGATTCTGAATCAGATGAACTATATTTGAAAGAGGTTGACAATAAATTATATTAAAATTGATTATATTGTTGTTGAAAAAAAATTAGATTAGAAAAGTCTTTGGTTGTAAGAGTATGTTTAAAAAATTTAGTGAAAAAATGTGATTGTAATTAATTTTAAATGTTTGACATTATTGTAAAAAATATTATGAAAAATTAAAATATCAAAAAAAATATTTAAAATAATAAAAATTTAAAAATATGAGAATAAAAAAATTATTTCATTCAAAAATTAACTTCTAACATTCAAAAATTTCTTAATTTTTTTTATTTGACTTATTAAATTATAATTTTAATAATAAAATTCAAAATTTTTACTCGTTTAACTTTATAAACGAGCCTATTTGCCCTATGTTAAGGGTGTCCAAACGAAAATCAGCACAGCTGACTAGAGGACGATAAGGGAAATGGGTTTGGGCCTTTGGGGGCAGCAATAGAGGAATGAAAGCTGACTAGGAATAGGCAAATGGAATCTTGCATCAAGCATTCAAGACTCAAGAGGGGCAGTTTAAATAGGCTAAACTCTAGAGGGAGAGCATGTCAGACCTACTTTAAGAAGCATTAAATAGGGGCAAATTTATTACAATATTAATAAAAAAATTATTTTTTAAAATTATTAATTTTTTCAAATTATATATTAAAATACATTTATTTTTGAAAAGATTGAAAAGAAAACAAAGCATGGAAGTCGTCATATTATATGGCGACTTCCGTACTAAAAATTTAAAAGAAAATTGTTTTTTAAGTTAAGAAATCATCATATAATATGACGAACGTTTTAACTTAATTTTTTTTTTTTTAAAGTAATATGGAAGTCGCCATTTCATATGACGACTTCCATACATTTTTTTTTAATTTATAAAAATTAATATATATACAATTTTTTTAATTTTATTTATACTAATTATTTAATTTAAATTAATATTATTTAATTTAACTTATAAACATTTTTAATTATATATAAAAATAATTTTTAAAAAAAATATATTTTAAAAGCCTAAATAGTTTTTTTACAATATTATTATTTTTATATATAATTTAAAATTATATAACATGTAATAATAAATAAGAAAAAACCTAACATTGAATGTGAAATATGTAAATATTACAGGTGCAGAAAACATGTAACTGTGTTATTGTTGATGCGAACTCTCCCTTGATGTACCAGATTGATAAGGACATTTTCGACGGCTATGACCTGGCAACATTGGACACGACACTGAAAAATAACTAAAAACACGAGATGAAAGTGTTTTTTTAAAACATGAACACGACATTTTCAAAAATATTTTTAAAACATGAGTGTGTTTTTTTGGTTTTTTTATTACAATATAGCCAAAAAAAAAAAATTTACCAAATTACCGTTACTTTTTGATTATTTCCTTTTTTTCAGCTGGGAAATCGCCATCCCCATGGCGATTTCCCAGCATGTTTTTTTGCAAATTTGTAAAAAACACCAAGGGAAATCGCCATGGGGGATGGCGATTTCCCTTGGTGTTTTTTGCAAATTTTGCAAAAAAATACCAAGGGAAATCGCCACCCCCCATGGCGATTTCCCTTGGTATTTTTAGCCAATTTTGCTAAAAACATGAAGGGAAATCGCCATCCCCCATGGCGATTTCCCTTCATGTATATATTTTTTTTTTCAATTCTTAGGAAAATTTAAAAAACATGACTCAATAGTGAATTTATTGTGAAAGGGTATAATGAATAAAAGTTATTTGAAAAAGAGAAATGAATAATTAGAAATTATAATAAAGGATTAGACCTGCTCACGGGCCGGGCAGCCCGGCAGGCTCGGACCGTATTGGGCCGGGCCCGGGCAAGATAATTTATGTTCCGGGCCGACCCGGCCCGGAACAGTGATTTTTATTATAATAATATTATTTTATTTAATTTTAATTAAAAAAATAAAAAAATTATTTTTTTATTCCAATGAACAGTGATTCGGGCTTAAACGGGCGGGCCTGGGCAGAAAAGAAAAAAAATACGGGCCGCGGCCCGGCCCGTCCCATGAGCACCTCTATAAAGGATATTGTAAAGACAAAATTATCCTTGATAAAAAAAACCTTCTCTTCTCTTCCCTTTTTCTTTTATTTTTTAATTTAATTTTTAATTAAAAAATAAATATTCTGAAAATAAAAATTTTAAATTTTAAAAAAAAATTAAATTTTTTATTTACTTTTTTTATTTAAATATTTTATTTTTTAAATTTATTTTCAATTAAAATTTTAAAAAAATAATATTTCCTTAATGAAAGAAAAAAAAATAAGTTTTTTCATTAAAAGTAATTTTGTCTTTATAATATTTTTTATAATAATTTTTAATTATTTATTTCTTTTTTTCAAATAACTTTTATTCATTATATCATTTCACAATAAATTTACTATTGAGTCATGTTTTTTAAATTTTCCTAAGAATTGAAAAAAAATATATACGTGAAGGGAAATCGCCACCCCCCATGGCGATTTCCCTTCATGTTTTTAGCAAAATTGGCTAAAAATACCAAGGGAAATCGCTATGGGGGTGGCGATTTCCCTTGGTGTTTTTTGCAATTTGCAAAAAACACCAAGGGAAATCGCCATCCCCCATGGCGATTTCCCTTAGTGTTTTTTACAAATTTGCAAAAACAACACGCTGGGAAATCGCCATGGGGGATGGCGATTTCCCAGCTGAAAAAAAAAGGTCCGTATTTTGGGAAATAATCAAAAAGTAACGGTAATTTGGTAAAAAAAATTTTTTTTGACTATATTGTAATAAAAAAGCCGTGTTTTTTTACTCTCATTTATTTATTTATTTATTTTTTTAAATGAGTTTTCAAAAAAAAAAAAACATTTTCGGATGAGATTCGAGTAAGATCAAGTCCATTAATCTTTGATATTCAAAAACTCAAAGAAAATGAATTGAGAAAGGAAAGGACTATATATTTAATGTTTTATAAATAAATCATATTTACTCCTTTGTTTATTTAAAGATTTCAAGCCAAGTTTTCAAAATATCCTTGCAAATCCAAGAAACCAAAATTTGATTTCACCAAATTGATTAGATTTCGGTTTTTGATAATGTTTAGACTTTGGTTTCGATTTTAAAATTGTTTTTTGAATTAAACTTGGATATTAGGATACCCATCTTGAGTATTCGAATACTTGAAATCTTTTTCACTATTGTTTTAAAACCCTCTTAATGACATTCCAATACCTTATGAATTGAAATAAAAAATCTCTTGCTCAGAAAAGGCATTTGGATGCCCTCTTCATAACATTCAAATGTCCGATTCTTTTGCAAACCTATTTGAAGTTTTTTAGAAGGCATTCAGATACCTCATGTGGGTATTCGAATACTCCTCTCTAAAAGAGCGAAATACATTTTCTCGTAGTCAATCCGAACTATTTTATTCGTTTGTTTATTTATTTTATTAATTATGCTTTTATTTATTTATTTTATGTTTATTTTGTTACTTTATTTGCAATTTATTTTATTTGCAATTACCTTTATCGCAACTGACTTTTATTTTGACAAATAATTGAGTAACAACTAATTAGTGGTACTTCTTTTTATATTGTCTTATTAGCTCTTAAATTTTAGTATTATACTCTTATTTATTCTTAAAATATAGCCATTGCCCATTTTGATTTAATTATTAGTATGCACTATTATATTTATATGTATGGATAGTATAAATTATAATGTATTTACATGTTGAAATTCGAATTCATCAAATCAATTATTTTAAATATTAATATGATTAATTTATAATATATTATATTTTTTATTATAAATTATTTAAAAAATTTATTTTATATAACAAATTAATTTTATATCCTTTTGGTGCTAACAAATATTGATTTTAATGTATAAATATAATTAAAAATATCATATTATAACATAATCTTACTTAAATTATAATGTATTTACATGTTGAAATTTGAATTCATCAAATCAATTATTTTAACTATCAATATGAATAATTTATAATATATTATATTTTTATAATAAATTATTTAACAACTTGATTTTAAATAAAAAATTAATTTTATATCTTTTGGTGCTAAAAAATATTGATTTTAATATATAAATATAATTAAAAATATCATATTTAACACAAGCTTACTTAAAAATAATAATAAAAAAACATAAGATTCCACCAAATTCCAATGGTGGACTGTCATGTTCAAGAAAGTGGCCTACTGCAAGTGGATGTGTAGGTCGCAAATGAGGCAAGTCTAAAATGGACCCATATTGGTTGGAGCTTACTTTAGGCCTCGAAACCCAAGAGTCCAAAAACTAGTCCAATGGCTCAAAAATAAAAGAATTAAGCCCAATAAACCCACTAGACATCCAATCCAATTAAAAAATAAGCCCAACATAATTTAAGAAGAAAGACTCTTCCAAAATTAAACATGATTTATTTAATCGAATCAAGTCCAATCATGATATTATCTTATATATCATGTGTCGTTCACGTGTCATGTAATTGTATCGTATCTAACATTATCATATCTATAAATTATTAATCATCTCATTTTCACTAGTTATTACTATTTAATATTTTCCATTCAAATGGTAAATTATTAAAATATTAAAATATATACTATATATATTAAGTACTTTTTAATCGTGATTTTAAAAAAAAAAAAAATTAATTGTAAGTTAAGATTAAATCATTATGACAAATAAGTGAGTAATAACTAATGAGTGATACTTCTTTTTGTATTATCTTACCAGCTCTTAAATCTTAGTTTTATACTCTTACTTATTCTTCGAATAGCCATTTGCTCATTTTGATTTAATTATTAATACAAAACTTTTGCGAATGGTAAATTATTCGAATATAGCCATTTGCGAATATAGCCATCTTTAGTATACAAAACTTTTGGTGCAGGAACTTACTGCTCCCATCAAAAGTAATGAAGAAGATTACACAGTTATGTAATGTTTTCCTTTGGAAAGGAGGAGAGAACACGACAAAAGGTGCCAGGGTCAGCTTCCAGTCAGTATGTCACCCTAAATCATAAGGGGGTTTAGGCCTTAAAGATCTGGTGACTTGGAATAAGGCATGTATTTTAAGAAACTTATGGTTGGTCCTCACACAGGTTGGATCGTTGTAGGTTGCCTGGATTGAAAACTATATCTTAAAGGGAAGAAATGTCACGTAATTGCCTCCTCTTCAAAGATACAGTTGGAGCTAGGGCTGTAATCGAGCCGAGCTCGAGTAGTGAGAAACTCGAGCTCGACTCGAAACTCACTGCTCAAAACTCGGCTCGAGCTCGATCGAATCCTATTTTTTAAGCTCGAGCTCGGCTTGAGATACAATCGAACTATTCGAGCTCGGCTCGATTAAGCTTGTTTACTCGAGCTCGAGCTCGTTTTATATATAAATATTTTGGATTTAAACAATGAAATAATTTTAAGATCATATAATGATAAAAAATAAAAAACCTAACACAACAATCAAATTCAAAATTTTCTAAACACAAAAAAAAAAAATTATCATACAAGACAAAGCTTTTGCTATTCAGAACCTATAAATATATAAATATGTTCATAAATATAATAAATAAACTACATAAATATAATAAATCAACTACTAACTCATAAGCTAATTTGATGAGTTAAATGTAAAATGAAATCTTTTGCAAATACCCCAAACTTGAGAATCTTCTGCAGCTTGGTCCCCAAGTCTTTAACTGACAGCGAAAAGAAGGCGTTGTTGAGTCTCTAGGCCTGTAATCGTGTTGAGGAAGAAGAGACGTGGCTGAGAGGTGATTTTAGGAGAGAAGGAAGCCTTGGGTGGGAGTGAGAGTGGCTGAGTGGGAGAGAAAGTGAGATTGTGAGCGAGAGAAGAAGAGGCGCATCTGGGAAGAAGAGAAGAGAAAAAAATAGGTTTTAAGGTTTTAAGAATATAAATATTAAGGGTAAAATAGAAATTTAATATTATAAATAAAAAGCTTAATTAGGCTCGCGAGCTACTCTAATCGGGTATTAAGATACTCGAACTCGACTCGCTCGATAGCTTGAGCTACTCGAGCTTGACTCGATAATGATCGAATCGAATTCGAGTTTTTTCGAGTTGTACTCAAATAGCTTGCGAGCACAGGTGTCTCATTTACACCCCCAGCTGGAGCTAGAAGAAGCTGCTGAAGTTGAGGAGTTTGATCCCACAGTTTATGCTAATGCAAGGGGGCAAGATGGTTTGGAGTTGGCCTCAACATGGTTACAAAGCTGCTTTTGTTTGGAAGGAGCTGAGACACAAACAAGAAAAGGTAAACTGGCACAGGCTGGTGTGGTGCGAGTTCTTCATTCCTCGACACTCATTCATTGCTTGGCTAGCAATTTAAGACAGATTACCAACTAAAAGTAGGTTACACTCCCGGGGTTGTCAAGTTACCCTTGAGTGCTTGTTATGTGGAGAGGAAATGGAAACAAGAGATTATGTGTTTTTCAGCTGCCCATACTCCAAGCAACTGTGGATCAACATATTGCAGGCTTGTGAACTCAATAGACCACAAAGTCCTTGGTAGGAGGTATTCACTTGTGCTACCACAAGACTTAAGGGTAAAGCATTAATATTAGTTATCCTAAGACTTGCTTGGAATGCCTACATCTATATCTTCTGGTAGGAAAGAAATAGAAGGCTTCATGGTAGACCAACAAGACAGGTGCAAAAGCTATTCAGATTTATCCAGAGTGTTGTGTGAGATAAGCTGATAGGTCTTAGGATAATAACTAGAGATCAGGTTAACAGGGCAACTATGTAATGTTTGGGGACTTTGTGAAACAAAGTCTCGATAAAAGGCTTGTAGTCCTGCCTGTAGGCAGGTGACAATGTAACAAACTTTGTTTCTTGGATAAATAAAATTTTACTTATTCAAAAAAATAAAAAATAAAAATGATGTAAAACATATCCAAACTTGTACCGTACCCTAACCTGAAGTAGTCCGAACTCGAAAAGACTCGAACCCAAAATAGTCAGAACCCGAAAAGGCTCGAACCCGAAGAGGTCCGAATCCAAAAAGATTCGAACCCGAAAAGATCCGAACTCGAAGTAACCGAATCAAAAAAACTCAAATCCGAAATAATCCAACCCGAACCCGTCCAATTGCCGGCTCTACTGGTACAGTACACAGCTGAGCCTGAAACCACTCATTCACTTCAGATAAAATGCTAGAAAATGCCAGAGGCTGCTTTTTCTTTATATCAAAATTTCTAACTCCCTTTTTCTCTTATTTTGAACCTTAGAAAGTTCACTACTTCCCTTTCTACTTTCTCTCATCACTCATTTAGTCATTCGAAAAGATTCAAACTCGAAATAACCGAATAAAAATAATTCAAATCCAAAATAATTCAACCCGAATTCGAACCCGTCCAATTGTCGGCTCTACTGGTACAGTACACAGCTGAGCTTGAAACCACTCATTCACTTCAGATAAAATGCTAGAAAATGCCAAAGGCTCCTTTTTCTTTATATCAAAATTTCTGACTATCTTTTTCTCTTATTTTGAACCTTAGAAAGTTCACTACTTCCCCTTCTACTCTCTCTCATCACTCAATTAGTCATTCGAAAAGATTCAAACTTGAAACAACCGAATAAAAAAAACTCAAATCCAAAATAATCCAACCCGAATTTGAACCCGTCCAATTGCCGGCTCTACTGGTACAGTACACAGCTGAGCCTAAAACCACTCATTCACTTCAGATAAAATGCTAAAAAATGTCAAAGGCTCCTTTTCTTTATATCAAAATTTATGACTCTCTTTTTCTCTTATTTTGAACCTTAGAAAGTTCACTACTTTCCCTTCTACTCTCTCTCATCACTCATTTAGTCATTCAAAAAGATCCGAACTCAAAATAATCGAATAAAAAAAACTCAAATCCAAAATAATCTAACCCGAATCCGAACCCGTCCAATTGCCGGCTCTACTGGTACTGTACACAGCTGAGCCTGAAACCACTCATTCACTTCAGATAAAATGCTAGAAAATGCCAAAGGCTCCTTTTTTTTTATATAAATTTTCTCTCTTTTTCTCTTATTTTGAACCTTAGAAAGTTCACTACTTCCCCTTCTACTCTCTCTCATCATTCATTTAGTCATTCAAAAAGATCCAAACTCGAAATAATCGAATAAAAAAAACTCAAATTCAAAATAATCCAACCCGAATTCGAACTCATCCAATTGCCGACTCTATTGGTACAGTACACACTTAGCCTGAAACCACTCGTTCACTTTTGATAAAATGCTAAAAAATGTCAAAGGTCCCTTTTTCTTTATATCAAATTTCTGACTCTCTTTTTCTCTCATTTTGAACCTTAGAAAGTTCACTACTTCCATTTCTACTATTCTCTCTCATCAATCATTCAGTCATTTGTCGTTTCCTTACACGCTGAACCACTTTCAGCCTCAAGTTATTTTACTCCTCTTTCTTCCTCTTTGCTTAAGCTTGTGAACTAATAAGCCAGTATTGTTAATACTTAAAAAGATTTTTAAAAAATAAAAGAAAAGAAACAAAGATAGGCAGCCATGGATATTCTCAGAGCTTCTTGTGCCATTGTTCCTGCACCATACATTCCAATAACAACAACAACAACAATCAACAACACCCAGTTCACTAAACCCTTCTTTCATAATTTTCTGTTAAAACCTGGGCTCAATTCATCTTTCACACCACTTCATAGAAATATATCAAAATCCAGGTTGTTTACCACCTTGTCATCATCCCCAGCATCAACAGAATCCATGGAGCCGCCTCAGCCAGAAGTTGAAGCTGACAGTGAGCAAGAGAAATTTGATTGGTACTCAGAGTGGTACCCAGTTATGCCAGTATGTGATTTGGATAAGAGGGTTCCACATGCGAAAAAGGTATTGGGACTTGATCTGGTGGTGTGGTGGGATAGGAATGAGAACGAGTGGAAAGTTTTTGATGATACTTGCCCCCATAGGTTGGCTCCTTTGTCTGAAGGAAGAATTGATCAATGGGGGAGGTTGCAATGTGTATATCATGGTTGGTGTTTCAGTGGCTCTGGTGACTGCAAATTCATTCCTCAAGCTCCCCCAGATGGCCCTCCGGTAATCCCTTTCTTAATTCATATTAGCATGTTTAATCTGTTCTTTTTTCTTCTTTCTTGTTGCTATTCTTATGTTAGGATTGTTAGGAATTTTCTGCGGTTTAATTGGCGATACATATGGAAAATAGTATTCAAGTTGAAAATAAGCATTATATACTATGTTACCCGGACTTTAAGTACTCGTATCCGACACATGTTCATATATAAGTATGGGCATAATCCTTCAAATATATGAAAAAACTTAAAAAATTGAGCATACTCGTATCCGACACTCACCTCGAGTCCGGGTAACATAGTTTATATATCCTGTTTCTCTTCTCACAATGTTGATTTTGTAATCATAGTCCATTTTCAGCAATTTCATGTGATGTGTGGGTGTGTGGTATTTTTGGTTTGCTTTCGAATTTGCAGGTCAACACATTCAAGAAAGCATGTGTGGCTGTTTATCCAAGCACTGTGCAGCATGACATTGTGTGGGTTTGGCCAAATGCTGATCCTCAATACAAAGATATTATTATGAAGAAAAAGCCCCCTTACATTCCAGTATTGGATGATCCTTCATTTACAAAGTCGATGGGAAACAGAGATATCCCTTATGGGTATGCAAATTCTATTGTTATGCCTTAGTTTGGCCATATTTGCTGATTTAAACCAGTTTTTTTCTTGGATTTATATCAAAAACAAAAAACAAATATGCCTTCTGAGCTCCATTAGTTTGAATTTGAACTTAATCCTATCCTTAAAATCTATGTTACTCGGACTCGGGCGCGAGCGTTGGACACGGGTATGTTCAATTTTTTTTCAAGATTTCCATGTATTTGGAGGGTCCTTGGAGGATCATATCTCCATACCTATGTCCAAATATGCGTCGGACATGGGTACTTCAAGAAAAATGAAGAGTCGGAGCAACATAGCTTAAAATTCTAAATTTTGCCATACCTGGCTATAGCTTCTGTAGATTCAAGCCAATGGAAGTCTAGATGTCTATTAGTATCTGCAATGTCAGAATTTGGTGGTCATCTCATCTCCATCTTATTCCTTCTTTCCCTTCCATTTTTTTCTTCTTCATATCTTCTCGAATGATGATACTATTTCTACAGCTTTTGGGACTCATATTGCTCCAGGCACATCACTTGTAGTACTCCCTTTGCTCATGGTGTTTGTCATCAGTCACCACTATTCCTTCATGGACTTAATATAGATAGTTATAGACCTCTGATCTTGTTCTTAAGGGAATAGGAAGCTGCTGTGATTTTTATAAATCCTAGCTTGCATCGAACTCTATTTTATTCGTTATAATACAAACCTTGAATGAATTACACGGTGGTGATTATACTAATGGCAAAGAAAAACGATTAACCAAATCCAAAACCATCAGGAACGAGTTGGATCTTGCTGAAAGGGTTATTTGGCAAGTGGTCAAATCTCTTTTAAGCAGTAATGGTGGTTAACTAAATTTTAACAGAACTCCAATCGAAAGTGTATAATCACAAGCAGGGGAGACATAAAATTATCAGTATTCACTGAAATTTCTCTAAGAAACTAACTTTGCATTTTCAGGTATGAGGTTTTGATTGAAAATCTTATGGACCCTGCTCATGTTCCATATGCACATTATGGAATAATGCGCACTCGGACCCCCAAGGGTAAGAAGTTCTTGATGTATTTCAAGATATTTCTGTTCTCCTCACATATGGAATTCATGCATCTAAATTGTATATTTTCCTTCACAGTGAAGGCTGACAGAGAAGGGGGCAGAGCACTTGAGATGAGTGTCAAGAAGTTGGATGTAAATGGTTTCACTGGAAAGCAGGACTGGGGCAGTTCTATCTATATTGCACCTTGCATCTTTCATGCCTTTTCTGATCCTGTGGTTGATCAAGGAAATGGATCTGAAACATCTACTGAAACCAAAAAGGTTCTACATTCAATTTATTATATTGTTATTTACTATTTAATAGTGATTAAAAACCTGGACCGGACTGGTTGAACCGGGAACAGGCAGACTGTCCGGTCCAGTATAGTATATTAAACCGGTGATACCTTGAACTGCACAATTTCCTTGATAACTTCTTATCAATAAGGAAATAATATTTATGGATCAAGGAAATTAACTATTTATGTAATTAATTTGTTGTATTGTTATTATTTGTTTTCTCAGTGGTTTTACTCATACACAGTAATTTGTGCAGGCATCACCAGCAAATCAAAAACTTCTTTCTTTGATTTTTATGTGTGTTCCAGTTAGTCCGGGTAAAAGCAGATTGATTTGGACCTTCCCAAGAAACTTTGGTGTTTGGATTGATAAAATTGTACCAAGATGGATGTTTCACATTGGACAAAACCTGATTCTCGATTCTGATTTGTATCTTCTTCATGTTGAGGTGATTCCTATATCTCTGGCTGCATGATGAGTTTCATTCAAAACCATTCTTTAGTAAACTTCTGTTTGTTTACTCAATAATACTATTATGCTATGTTACTCGGACTCGGAGGTGAGTGTCGGATACGGGTATGTGTCCGACACGGGTATGTTCAATTTTTTCCATATATTTGGAGGACCATACTCTCATACCTTTGTCCGAATATGTGTCGGACATGGGTACTTCAAAGAAAATGAAGAATCGGACTAACATATCTATTATGTGATAAAACGATTATAAAGAACTGGTGAATTTTTTTTAATCATGTTTGTACTACCTGACGCCCGATTTCTCGTTGTAGGAGCGTAAGATAATGGATATTGGGGCTACCAATTGGCAAAAAGCTTGTTTTGTGCCTACAAAGTCAGATGCCTTAGTGGTTGGTTTCAGAAGGTGGTTGAACAAGTATGCTGGCAGTAAGATTGATTGGAGAGGGAAGTTTAGTGGAGCTCTTCCTCCATCCCCTCCTAAGGAACAGCTGATGGACAGGTAAATCAAGTAACTTTGGCCTACAACCTTGACTTGCATGTGCATGCCTGTATGTATATGTATGTGGAAATTTCGCGAAAGATAGTGAAAATAATTGGTCATGCACCTTCTGATCTGATGATGTTTAGTGGCCAAAAATAGGGGTGTGCAAAAAGTTGGTATTCCGAACAAACCGACCAAAACCGACGGTATTCAGTCAATTCGGTTCAGTTTATTTGGTTTCGGTTGTGATTAGTTAGCAAGTTCGATTTAAACGTGTTTATTCAGTTGGTTTACGGTTTTTTCCCTAAACTGAACCAATCGAAAAAACCAACATTTAATTAAAAAATAAATAATATTATTTAAACCCATAACCCATTGTAAGAAACCCATACTCATAAGGCCATAAGCCCATAACCCATAACCCATAACCCATTGGTATTTGGTCCCATCTTGATCCGGCCAAACCGAACAAACCGACCGAACCGAGAAGTCTTTGTCCATTGGTTCGGTCGGTTTTATATGTTTACTCAGTTTAATCGGTTTTCGGTATTTCGAAACCGAACTGAGAAGTCTTTATCGGTCGGTTCGGTCGGTTTTATATGTTAATTCGATTTAATCGGTTTTCGGTATTTTGAAATCGAACCGACCGAATTCTCAACTCTAGCCAAAAAGAATTTTCAACTTTTAGAACTCTTAGTTCAATAAGAAGCTTTTTGATAACTTGTGCAGGTACTGGTCCCATGTGGTGAATTGCAAGAGTTGCAACACTGCATATAAGGGTCTGAACACACTTGAAGTGGTGTTGCAAGTCATGTCCATTGTTTGTATTGGGATTGTTGCTGCAACGAAGCAGAGTGCGATGATGTCAATGGTGGTTAGAACAACAATGGTTTCAATGGCAATCATATGCTTTGCAGCTTCAAGATGGTTGGCTTACTTCATCTACAAAAATTTCCATTTCCATGACTATAACCATGCCTTTCGTTGAGATCAGTGATTCCCCATTATGTAGTAATTTGATGTGAATATGGCATCCTTTACTCTATTCGGATTTTTCATTTTTAAAAAATTATATATTTGTATATTATATTTGTATTCGACACATTTTCGAATAGAATATGCAGATATGATCCTTCAAATATATGAAAAAGTTTAAAAAGAATTGAATATAGTCATATTAAACACGTATCCGTATCCGATACTTATCCAAATCGGAGTAATATACTTTTATCTCCCTACCAATGCTATTTATGCTCACAATACCAAGGTTTGAAAACCTATATGTGGAAAGACATCTAACTCCAAGCGACACAATTCCAACTTTTTTTTTTTCACCATGTCAAGTCTAAAAGGTCTTTTTGATTTTATACTAATGTTTTGATTGAAATTTTTTATATTCGATTATAGTATTTTTTTTTTTGTGTGTGTTTTAGATTAGTTTTTTTTTTTTTTTTTTTTTAAATCTAATTTATTTTTTGGTACAATACATTTACACTTTTAATTGGTCTTATATCTCATTTTTGTACCATTTTTCAACAATAGAAAAGTAACTTCTCAAAATACAAAGAATATTTCTAAATAATATATGTAAAAATAAAATAAAATATAATTTAATTTAATTTAAAATAATCAATTGCACATGAAATGAAATATAGCATGATAATTGATACAATAATCCATTATTTTGGCATATATAATATTATAAATAATAAAAAATATTCTTATATAAAATATTATAAAATTGACCCTGCATATTGAATAAACTTTTTTTTATTAGCAAATGAATACGAATCAATTCTATTGATTAATGTATACAATGATTATCAAATATATAATATATATGTCCTATTTGATTTAATTATTGATAAAACTTTGGTATTTTTAGAGAAGGTAATTAAGATATTATTATTTGTTTTTTTTATAATTTATTATTACACATTTATTGTAATAAATTGTATATCATATTTTTATCATATCTTAATTATTATTTTTTTGGTATAATGTTCGTATCCAAAATTACCGAATTCTAAACTTTTAGTTAGTAGGAGGGGACATGCTCAAGAGTAGAATAGTTCGCGCGGTTAGTATTGAGCTGGGCCTAAATAGAAGTTTTTATGATTCTATCTAGACCAAATAACTGTTCATGTAATAAATAAAAAAAATATTTATTTATTTAAATTTAATTATAAAATATATAAATATTAATATAAAAATAATTTTATTATTTTTTAAACAATGAATCGTGTAAGCGAGCTGGCCCAGGCCCACTTAGGACTAGAGGTGTTCATGGGCCGGACCAGGCCTATGTATGGTATTAACACCATATATGCTTGCCCAAGCACGGCCCGATTCGAAATATGAGTCTCAAATTTTGTCCAAACTCGTTCATATTTGTAAATGAATAGCTTAAACCCGTTTAAGTCTACCCATATTTTTTTTTTCTAAAAAAATTAAAAAAACATGTTATTTTTTATTTAATCTTTAATAATTTTATATTTTTTCTTTTATTAATTTTTTAAACATGAACAACTTAATATATTTTTAATATTTATATTATAATATTATATATATTTAATTTTTATATAATATAAATTACATTATATATATAATAATAATACATTATTTAATTAAAAAAATGTGTCAGGCTTGAGATTTTAATATTAAAGTTAAGATTGGAATTATTTTTTAAATGAATCTTATTTTTTAAATTTAATATTTTTATCCGAATTCGATCGAAAGTCTAAATCTGTTGACACTGACATGGCACCGCCTCTGTTCACTAGACTTGGTGAAAGTGAAGTGTAAACTGTAAACAACTCACCCTGCAGCTTTTGCTTCCACCCCAAGCCTTTGGCAAAGCAAACCCACGCCAAACTCAAATCAGTTTGTTGTATTACTCTATTTTTTTTAACTTTTACCACAAATTCAGTTCTCCAGATCTCCTTTTTTTTCCCCCTCTCTCAGCTTCCATTGTTCTCTCATTTTCCCTCTCGCCAATCGCTGCTTTTCTTCTTCAAAAATGCAGCATCTGATTACTTCTATAACTTGGGTTTCCAGGAAAGCTAGAGCCCATTAAACATTCACATGTAAGTAATATCCAAATCTTTAGCTTTTTCCTATTCCTTTCTTTCATTTCTTTACTGTCATCAAGATCTGATTAGTTCTTGCTATTGGGTTTTCAAAAATAAACAAAACCCATAAAGGAATCAGATTAGTTTTTCCTTCTTTGTTATTAAAGTTGGGCGTTTTGTTGGTTTATCTGGAGATCTGATTAGTTTTTGCAATTGGATTTTCAAAGTAAAGAGAGAACCCATGAAGGAATCAGAGTTAAGCACCGAGCCAATTGGACAAAATCTGATAAAACTGATAAGCAATCTATGTTTCTCAGTTTTTGTGTTTTCAGTGCTGATATTTACAGTTATTGCCATCACCTACCAACCCCCAGATCCATGGCTGGAGTCAGCTCCATCCTTAACCAAACTCTTCACTCAAACAGAAAATGCCACTTTCAAAAATGACAATTCTATCCTCAAAACTGGTGAGGATTTACTCTCTGTGCCAGCTCCAGCCCTGCCCCCTGCTTTGGCACTCAATCCCATCACTGAAACCGTGATCGAGAAGTCTGAAGAGAAAATCTCGAATTTGAGCCTAAAATCAAATTGTGAGGAGTTAAAGGTTGTGAATTGCTGGGATCCGCGTGTTTTACTCACAGTCGAGAAATTCAATTTGAAAACTTTCAAGTCTATTGTGTTTCTGGAGTATCAAACTCCAGTCAATGGGTCGAAACCAGATGAGTGTGATGTGGCTTGGAGGTTTAGGAACAAGAAAGAAAAGTCGTGGAGAAAGTACAGGGATTTTAGAAGGTTCAAGTTTGAGATTGGAGAGAATTGTACCTATAAAGTGATGCATACAAGTGGCTGGCATTCGGGAATTAACGCTCGGAGGCCTAGGAATAGACCGAACACCACAAGGAGTGGTGGGAATCCCAAGCTTGCACCACCTATACACGATGAAGAGATAAATGATACGATTCCAACTTTGGGTTCGGAAATGAACTTTCGAAAAGGGAGGTATCTGTATTATGCACGGGGAGGGGACTACTGCAAGGGAATGAATCAGTACTTGTGGAGTTTCTTGTGTGGTTTAGGGGAAGCTATGTATTTGAATAGGACATTTGTGATGGATTTGAGCATATGTTTATCGGCTGCTTACAATCCAAGCAATAAGGATGAGGAGGGAAAAGATTTTCGGTTTTATTTCGATTTTGAGCATCTTAAGGAGGCGGCATCCGTTGTGGAGGAGAGTGAGTTCTTGAGAGATTGGAAGAAATGGGATAGGGGCCATAAAAGAAAAGTGCCAGTCAAGAAGGTAAAAACCTATAAAGTCTCACCAATGCAACTTAAGAAAGATAAGAGCACAATCATTTGGAGGCAATTTGATGCTCCAGAGCCTGAAAACTATTGGTATAGGGTATGTGAGGGGCAAGCAGCTAATTACATTCAGAGGCCATGGCATGCTTTATGGAAATCAAAGAGATTGATGAATATAGTGAGTGAGATCAGTGGACAAATGGACTGGGATTTTGATGCTGTGCATGTGGTTCGAGGGGAAAAAGCGCAGAATAAAGAACTGTGGCCACACTTGGATTCTGATACATCCCCTGATACCCTTCTCATGAAGCTTAAAGAAATGATTCAGCCTTGGAGGAATCTTTACATAGCAACGAATGAACCGTTCTATAATTACTTCGATATATTGAGGTCTCAGTACAAGGTCCATTTGCTCGATGATTACAAGGAAATATGGAGTAACACAAGTGAGTGGTATAATGAGACAATGCTTCTGAATGATGGAAAACCAGTTGAGTTTGATGGATACATGAGAGTTGCTGTGGATACTGAGGTACTTTACAGGGCGAAAACGCGTGTAGAAACCTTTTATAATTTAACCAAAGATTGCAAGGATGGAATTAATACATGCTGAACAGGTTGTGAATTACCCCTTTCTGTTTTTTTTTTTTTCTTAAATTGATTCACATTTCTTGTTATGTCTTTAATTTTCTTGATTCTGTTACAAAATGTAATTGTTGAGATTAATTCAGGCTTGCTGTGTTTTCTTGTTCTTTTATTATTATTAATGTTGGATTTCTGTTCATTATCACTGCCCTTTATCTCTCTAATAGTAGAATATTGAAATTATAGCAAAGCTTATTCTGTGCTGATGCTGTTGATTTCCTTTTTCCTTCTATCTTTTCTGTAAATGAATAATATTCTTATGTCTTGTAGCTTGTATGGCAAGAGCTAACCTATGTTATCCGGAACTGGAATGTGTTTGACATGGTTATGCTCTATTTTTCTAAGTTTTTCATATATTTATAGGATCATATCATGTTCAAATATGTGTCAGACATGGGTGAATGTTGGATACGGTATCTGTCTGACATGGGTATGCTCAATTTTTTCCAAGTTTTTTTTATATATTTATAGGACCATATCCTCATACTCATATCTAAATATGTGCCGGACACAAGTATCGGACACGAATGCTTTAAGAAAAATGAAGTAAATGAAGAGTCCAGGTAAATATAGGAGCTAACAGTCAAATTCATGGGATGTGATGCTGAAATTTCTTAGACATAGGAGTTGCATGATACCCTTGAGTTTGTTTTGGCTTCTTGCTTTATTTTCTTGATCCTTTGTCAGCAGGAATTTCTGTCGACGGTGAATGTTTTACTAATAGAACTTCAACTTATTACCGCCTGGTGTTCACTGTTGAATGTTTTACTTGATCAGTTCTATTAATTACCCACAGTTGCATTCAGGCATTTGCACAATATATTTGGTTGGAACTTAGGAACAATGGGCTGCAGGTTTTCTAAATGCCTGGTTCCTGTCTTTCTAGATAGATCGTGTATTCGTGTTATTTTCGTATTATTTTTTCGTGTCTAAAGTGTTATATAGATTTTTACGCATACGTATATTCGTATCGTGTTCATATTATTTGTTCATTTCGTGTTTTAGTTATTTTTTTCGTATTGAATTTTTGTATCGTATTTTTTTTTTTATCCAAAAGAGAGGGTGGGGAAGCTGCTTCCAAAATTTTGCAAAAGTTAAATCCCATGATCTGTAATTGTATTGCATGTCAAAAAACAACACTGCTATTTGTTGTCAATCATATACAACTTGATCCTAAAATAGGAGTTGGGGTTAGCACCAATGTTGAAAAAACCGAATTGGAGATCAAATCGGTGTGACTTTCGATTTTTGATTCAATCGGTTCGACTTTCGATTTTTGATTCAACCGGTTCGATACTTAAATAATATTTTTAAATATTTAAAAAATAATTTTAATGTTAAATAAATATTAAATATAGTAAATAATTAATAAAAATAAATATTTAGTTTAGTGGTATGATCTTTAGTATAATTTTAAGAGGTTATGGGTTCAAATCTATCACTTATAAAAAAAATAATAAAAAAAATAAAAATGGATTTTTTGCAATTTTTTTTATTTTTTTATTGGTTGAATCGATTTTTGATTAATTCGATTAAATTTGATTTTATTTACTCGTCGAATTGGATAAACCATTGATTTTTAGTTCAATCGGTTTGATTCGTTGGTTTGATTTTTTATTCAGTGGCTGGCACTGCTTTCCAGAAGTTGTTATCAGCTGTCGTCCTTTGCACAAAGGGCTTCATTTTTACCAGTAACTAACAAAATACCCGCTCTTTGGGACGGATATATCAATGGGCTTTTTTATAGTAATATCGTTAAAAAAAAATTAAACCCCAAATTACTTATACTTTTAGATTATTTCCCAAAATACGCTTGTTTTAAAATTAGCTGGGAAATCGCCACCCCCCATGGCGATTTCCCAGCATGAAAATATTGATTTTGGCTAAAAATACCAAGGGAAATCGCCATGGGGGTGGCGATTTCCCTTGGTATTTTTTTCAAAATTTGATAAAAATACCAAGGGAAATCGCCACCCCCCATGGCGATTTCCCTTGGTATTTTTAACCAAATTTGTAAAAAGAATGAAGGGAAATCGCCATGGGGGGTGGCGATTTCCCTTCATGTAATTTTTTTTTTAATAAATCAACAAATTTTAATTTTTTTTAATTTGTAAATTTTATTTTTTAAATTTAAAAATTATAAATTAAATTAAGTTTCTTATTAAATTTAAATATGGAAAATTTTATTTCTTATAAAAATGAAAAAAACAAAATAATATTTCTTCTTAAATTAAAAAAATCAAAAATTATATTTGTAAGTTTTGTTTAAATTTTAAAATTTTGTAAGTTTTAAAATTTTGTAAGTTTTGTTTTTTAATTTTAAATTTTATAAATTAAATTAAAATAATTTTTTATAATTAAAAAAAAAATTCGTAAGGTAAATTTTATTATTTAAAATTTATGAACAAATTTTTTTAAATTTTGTTAATTGATTTGTATTAGATAAAAACAAAAAACAAACAAAAAAACTTGCATTACATTTTCATGTCCATCAAATGCTGGAGAAAATATTGGAACTTGATTCTTTCTGCAATGGATAAGACTGATGATATAGGTTTTTAGACAGGTTTCAGCTATTTTCCAGTCCATCAAATGCTGGATAAAATATTGGAACTTGATTCTTTCTGCAATGGATAAGACTGATGATATAGGTTTTTAGACAGGTTTCAGCTATTTTCCAGTCCATCAAATGCTGGAGAAAATATTGGAACTTGATTCTTTCTGCAATGGATAAGACTGATGATATAGGTTTTTAGACAGGTTTCAGCTATTTTCCAGTCCATCAAATGCTGGAGAAAATATTGGAACTTGATTCTTTCTGCAATGGATAAGACTGATGATATAGGTTTTTAGACAAGTTTCAGCTATTTTCCAGTCCATCAAATGCTGGATAAAATATTGGAACTTGATTCTTTCTGCAATGGATGAGAAAAATGATGGGATTTATCAATGACATTTTGCATTGAATAAGTTATAACTTTTTCAGTCAAATAGTCAAAGGATGGGATTTGTTATCTGGTACAACATAATGAACCATTATAAATTCATAATACTTATGAAGGTTTACAATACCCCCATACAACAGTTTTTCAATCAGATTTTTCCTGAGTGCTAAAACCTCCTCATTCTCATTCTCATCCTTCTATATTTCTTCTTTCTTTTGCTACACAACATGAGCAATAGAGTGATCGCATTGGTGTACTATAATGGCCAAATTCATAATACTGACGAAGGTGCTACCTTTGATTGTGAACGTCCAAAAAGTTTTCGTGTTGAAGACGACGTCACATTAGAGGAACTGAAGCTGCAAATTCATACAAAAATTAAAGCTGGAACTAGAAAAAGAGTTTCAGAGGTTAAGTACAGGCATCCTCTTTCTATTGGTGAAGGATGTGTCCGATATAGAACATTTCCACTTGAAGATGATGATGATGTCAGATGCATGTTTTATGCTCATGAGACATTTGCAAATGTTGGTGTCCTTGAGTTATATGCTGACATAGATGATGTTGACGATGATTGCGGCCCTTCAAATGTTCGCACAACAGAAAACTTTCCCATAGAAGATTATGATTCTGGGTCGTTCTATGTTGACACTACATACGACGTTCCCACAGAAGAAGTCGTGCCCTTATCTCAAGCTACAACTTTTCAGACTTCATTAGTCTCACAAACCCTAATTCCTACTACCCTCGAAGATGAGCCAGCTGGTGTTGATCCTGTTCGTCCACGTGGAGTCCATGGTGAAGATGTTGGTGAATTTAGTGAGCAAGAAGAGGATGCTGAATTCGCAAGTGATGACAATACTGATTCTGACCCAGACGTCGTCCCTGCTGAGATCAACACTCATGGAGATATCAACACTCATCGAGATATTCCCCCATATCAGGCTGCATCCCATATGCATACACTGGATCTGGAGGCAATGCATGTGCCGGAATTTCCAGAGTATGTTCATACATTAGCTACGCCTCTGACATTTGATCCATCTGCACTTGATCTGTGTGTTGGGTTACAATTCCCAACGAAAGAGGCTGTGGTTTCAGCTATCAAGCACTATAACATCAAAAACTCTGTAGATTACAGAGTAATTGAATCTGAGGCGACGAAATATTATGCCAAGTGCTTAATGTATGGGAATGGGTGTAATTGGAGAATAAGGGCAACTTTTATGAAGAAGAAACATCTATGAGAGATTAGAAAATATGAAGGGCTTCATACTTGCACATCGGCGAGGATTTCACAAGATCATTGCAAGTTAGATTGTAACATGATCTGCTCATGCATTTTGTCATTGGTCCAAGCAAATCCGGAGATTTCCGTTTCAGTTTTGATCGCTGAGATGCGAATCCGGTATGGATACATGACCTCCTACAAGAAAACATGGCAAGCAAAGCAAAAGGCAATTGTTCGAGTATTTGGCGATTGGGAAAGATCGTACAATCAGCTACCTAAATGGTTAGGTGCAATGCAACATTTCGTGCCTGGTACAATTGTGGAATTGCAAACGATACCTGCATATCACGGTGATCGATTGGTCCAAGGTAAGAGAATATTCCATCGACTATTTTGGACATTTAAGTCGTGCATTGAAGGGTATCCGTATTGTAAACCAATTGTGCAAATAGACGGTACTTTCTTATATGGAAAATACAAAGGCACATTATTGTTAGCTATTGCACAAGATGGCAATCGAAACATACTGCCAATTGCCTTTGCCATTGTGGAGGGTGAGACAACAGAGGCTTGGTCATTCTTTCTCAGTAACTTGCGCAGACACGTGACAAAACAGCCTGGCATTTGCTTGCTGTCTGATCGACATGAAGCCATCAAAGCTGCGATTAGACGCAATGGTGGATGGAATCCTCCACATGCATATTCAGTGTACTGCATTCGACACATTGCAGCGAACTTTATGAAAAAGTTTAACAATAAGGAATTGCGTCGACAAATTGTTAACATGGGTATGGAATCAAATCATAGTTATTTTATCTCTTATATTTCGTTTAGCATATAAAATAATATTGAAATTCAAAAGTTTTTTGTTTTTAAATTTATTAGGATACGAGTTGAGGCGACCGAATTTTCATTTCATGTATGACAATCTTCGTGGAGAAAATGCAGAGGCGGCTAACTGGCTTGATAGGATCCCCAAGGAGAAGTGGGCGCAGTCATATGATCAAGGAAGGCGTTATGGCCATATGACAACCAACCTAGCTGAATCTATCAATTCGGTGTTGAAGGGAACGCGTCATCTTCCCATTACTGCTTTAGTGCAATCAACATATTATAGGTTGGCTGCACTTTTTGTTAAGATGGGGAACAAACAAATTGCCATGATGGAGGGAGGGCACACATATTGTGAAACAGTCACACAAGCTATGCAAGAAAATCGCACGAAAGCTAACTCCCACATTGTTCGTAATTTTACGCGAGCAAATCAATCTTTTCTGGTTGAAGAGTTAGTTGCTCCACAAGAGGGTGTTTCTGCAATGAAGTACAAAGTCAACCTCAGTGACATGTGGTGTGATTGTGGAAAGTTTCAAGCACAAAGGTTCCCTTGTTCACATGTAGTTGCTGCCTGTGCACATGTCCATGTAGATTGCATGCAATATGTGGACAAAGTCTATAAACTGGAAAATATATTGAATGTTTATAGACATGAGTTCGAAGCTGTTGGAAATGAAGGTTACTGGCCTCAATATGATGGTCCAGAAGTGTGTCCCAATCAAGAAATGCGGAGAAATCCACATGGTCGGCCAAAATCAAGTCGTATTCGTAATGAAATGGACCTGAGGGAGAAAGGCCAACCAAAACGTTGTGGATTATGCAGAAACGGAGGTCATAACCGTCGAAATTGTCCGCAACGATTTGGCACATTGGGGGAGACTTCTCATCAACAATAAATGAATTACATGTTTTTCTCAACTTATCATGTACTTTGGATTATAAGGGAAAATGTAATACAAGTTTTTTTTGTTTGTTTTTTGTTTTTATCTAATACAAATCAATTAACAAAATTTAAAAAAATTTGTTCATAAATTTTAAATAATAAAATTTACCTTACGATTTTTTTTTTAATTATAAAAAATTATTTTAATTTAATTTATAAAATTTAAAATTAAAAAACAAAACTTACAAAATTTTAAAACTTACAAAATTTTAAAATTTAAACAAAACTTACAAATATAATTTTTGATTTTTTTAATTTAAGAAGAAATATTATTTTGTTTTTTTCATTTTTATAAGAAATAAAATTTTCCATATTTAAATTTAATAAGAAACTTAATTTAATTTATAATTTTTAAATTTAAAAAATAAAATTTACAAATTAAAAAAAATTAAAATTTGTTGATTTATTAAAAAAAAAAAAAATTACATGAAGGGAAATCGCCACCCCCCATGGCGATTTCCCTTCATTCTTTTTACAAATTTGGTTAAAAATACCAAGGGAAATCGCCATGGGGGGTGGCGATTTCCCTTGGTATTTTTATCAAATTTTGAAAAAAATACCAAGGGAAATCGCCACCCCCCATGGCGATTTCCCTTGGTATTTTTAGCCAAAATCAATATTTTCAAGCTGGGAAATCGCCATGGGGGGTGGCGATTTCCCAGCTAATTTTAAAACAAGCGTATTTTGGGAAATAATCTAAAAGTATAGGTAATTTGGGGTTTAATTTTTTTTTTTAGCTATATTACTATAAAAAAGCCTATATCAATGCTCAATAATTATTTAGATGATAAGTAAAGTTAATATACATTTTTATCTAATATTTTAAAATAAGCCAGACATATAATTAGATTTTTTTAAAAATTAATTGTCAATATTCTCTTCAAAGCATTTAAGTAGATTTTTTGATTAATTGTTGGGTTTGTCTTAAAGGTAATTTAATTATTTTAAAGACATTTAGTTAATTTTTTTTAATAAATATATGTTTCTTCAATATCAAATTGTTGTAAAGAGAATGCAATAAAAAAAATGTGTTTTTCTAATATTGAATATGTGTTTCTTGATAATAATTAATTGAATCAATTTAAATATATGTAAAGGGTAGTAAGTTGAAAGTTATTCTTTCATTACTTTTGTTCAAAGAAAAAATTATTTTCCTGCTAACGAGGTTGAGATTTGCAAATAAAAAAGCGAAGGATAAAAGTCATGCTAATTAATGTTATGAAAATTTAAAAATAAAAAAGCGAATCAAGGAAAAATAAAAAAGAGTTATAAGCTAATAAATGCTATTAGAATTTATTGTATCTCTTCTTTGGAAAAATTTTTTGCAGAAAGAAAATTTTATTTGTCCTTACCAAAGAGGTTGAGATCTGCAAAGAAAAAACCAAAAGATAAAAATTATATGCTAATAAATGCTATAAAATTTTGAGAACAAAAAAAATCAATCAGGAAAAAACAAAAAGATAAAAGCTATATGCTAATAAATGTTATGAAAAATTATTATATCTCTTTCTCTCAAAATCTTTAACGTATCTTTTGTTTGAAAAAAAAAAAATGGCTATCAAAACACTTAAAGTAGGGTTGGCAAAATAACCCAAATTCATTGGGTTTCGACCCGATCCTATAGGATTAGTTTTTTTTTTTTTTTAATCGATTACGAGGTGAGTTATTTCAAAAAAATAATGGTTTCGGGTCGGGTTTATCATAAACTCGTATCAACTCGTCTCGATTTTTTTATCAAAATAATCTTATGATTTTATTGTTCTTTTTATATTTGTTTAGGGTTATATACAACTTACACTCTATTCTACTTATGCCACCTCTCATCTCACTTACATATTCTTCTCTTTCCCCCTCCCCCCTCCCAATTCCTAATTCATTTCTTTCTCAATTTACAACCTTTTATTTAGGGTCATAGTTACATCCCTAAGACCCCATCTGCTACTCATACTCAATTAAGTAAAGTTATTTATTTCTTTATTTTGATAAAATTGCTTGTTATTTATCTGCTACTCATATCCATCCCGATTTATTTTGATAAAATTACTTGTTATTTAGTCTTTGCTTTAGTTAGGTACTGCTTTTTTAATATATAAATTCGGGGTGGAGCTGGTCGGGGTCAAGGGATCTTTTCTTTTCAAGGCCAGGGACTAAAGTTCTAAATAAAATCGGATTTGAGACGGGTTTCGAGTATATGTATACGAAGGTCAGATCGGATCGAAATTGGAAGAAACAAAAAACCGCCCCGCGCCAACACTTACTCAAGAACAATAAATATTCTTTCTTTGAATTTGATATGTCATTAATCATACTGTTAACCACCTACAACTTATTAGGAATAAATATTCCTCAATATATTGAAGAATATTTTTAGCTAAGAAAATTTTGTCAAACGATAGGGAAAGCTTTTGACTTCTCAAAAGCCTTTTACGTGAACTCTCTTTTACTTTTTTTTTTTTTTTAATTTGTGCTTTCAATTTCATCTGTTGGTCTCTTTTATTTTTCTCTCTTATTGTATAGTAATTGCACTTTCTTTAAATTTGAATAATTTCATTTTTATAGATTTTTATTTCTTTGTGTATTTTATTGGGTGTTTCAATGATTTTTTTTTTTTTTCAATTCTCTCTCATTTATTATAATAACAAACTGTCCTTTTAAGTCCGTGATACTCCAATGCAATGGTAAATATTATCAAAGTCAAAATGGTTCAAAGAACATAATTAAGTCAACAATATTAAAAAAACAATGCACATCTATAAACGCTCAGCAATCGACTAATCTCCGTGAAAATGGAGTTCCAATTTTTCCAATGAAATTCAAGTTCACAAAAGAACATTTGCAAAGCAGAACAATGGTAAAGAGCATTTGTAAAATATCAATTTCTCATCATAAACAAAGACAATTAAAACTTAAAGAAATCAATTAAACCAATATATGAATAAAATTTAAAGAATCCCAACATTTACATAGCTTTTAAAGTTTACTGGAACAATAAAAAACGTCAAAAAAATTTCTACCCGATTCAATTTTTCAAAATCCAATGCTAAGAACCCATATAAAAGCAAATTAAAAACTCATCCATGTGAGGCGAACCACTCCTGGACAAAACAACAGTTGAGAAATACACATATATTGCAGCTCATGAACAAAGCAAAGAACCAAGAAGAAAATTCACCCATATCCAAAAACTATAATCCCTAACTAAATAACTAACTATTGAAACATAGTAAAAAAATGAATAATTTATCCAAATTCAAGGGAAGTACAAATACAACACAATTTATTTATCATTTTTAAAAAATTCATTTTTAGAAATTTATCTTTTTAAATTATCAATAAATTATTTATTAATTTTTAGGAGCATTAAAATAAAAACATATATATTTAAACAATCATAAAATTTAAATAACTAAAATTTAAATATTGAAATTATTTTTTAAGGTCTTCTCCATCATATAATGTAAGACCCTCGTAAGTACGAGATGAATTCGAGACAATTATAATATGCGGATGGCTCGAGGTTAAACTTTGAAATGCCTGTAGAAAGGATGGGCTACCATGTGGTATACATGTAGTATGATAAACTGTAGAGTTGGGGGTTTAATCGAGTGATTAAGTGATTTAACCCCAAATTGATTAAAAGTCGGGATAGGGGAAAGTCCGTAAAATATGATAATTTAACTTCACATAGTGTTGATATGTGATATAACATTATTTGGGAGTGTTAGAACAAGAATTGACAGAAAAATCTGTAAAATGTGAACCAGAGATATTTTGGTCATTTTATCCAAAATTTTGTTTTTAGTCTGTAAATGGTATCAATGGACTAAGTGATCATATAGGATCATAATATGATGTTTAGATCAAAAATTGGACATTAAAATCAAATCCGATAGCTAAAATTGTCTAATTCGTCATTTAGTGGCGCTGGCATAAATTATAGTAAAAACATGGTTCGGGATTTTTCGGAACTGATCCGAATACATGGACATATGTTATAACATATGAGAATTATGGATATGACAAGAAAAAAAAAACAGAGTTGAAACCGAATACGTCCTTAAGTAACCTAAAGGAATGAAAATCGAGAACTGACCTCGGGAAGGTCCGAAAAAGGTTTTAAATGGATCAATGGATTAATATAGACATAAAATGATGTTAGCAAGCTACTGGTGAAATCAGAACAAAATCGAAGATAAAACCGAAAAAGTCAAAATGTTGACCCGTTGGCGCTCTGAGGCCCGGATTTGGGTTTCAGGATATCGAAAAATTACCCGAACATGCAGATCAGTATATTATCATATTTGGAACATATCCGTGTCAAGAAAAGTGAAAAAGGGCTTCCGAACGTTAAAATTATATGCTGGCCCGCTAAGGTACTAAAAGACAAAATAGGGGCAAAATAGTCATTTGACCATGGCTCACTTATTAAGTCTGAAAAATCAGACTTCTTCCTCCCCTATTTTCACGTGAAAACCAGAAAAGAGAGAAAGAAAGAGGGGAAGCCATGGAAGCTTGCTTTCAAGCTTTCTCTCTCCTCCGTTTACTAGGTAAATCACCAAAATTTTCAAAGATTTCACAAACCCAAAGGTAAATTCATGTTTAAAGCTTGCTTTTGATGTTATATATTGAAGATTTTGCCTTTAACTATGAGAAACCATGTGGGCTAAAAATTGGTGGTGGTGAACCACCATGTCGCCACCATTTTTTTTTTCGCCACGGGAGGTGCTCCTCCGCCTCCTTAAACCATAAATTAGTATCAGATAGCTTTGAATCAAAATTTAGAGGCTAAAACAAGTTTGGCCAAAACCCTAGCTTGCCTATGAAGTGGTGCCGCCACCTTCCTTGGTTGTTCGAGGCCACCGTTAGCTTTGCTATCATCGTGTGAGCAACTTTCTAGTTGATTGTTGCTCCGAATTTTAATCCGAGCTAAGTGTAAAAATTTATTTGTAAAAATTCTTAAGCTGAGAAATTTTGGATAGCAGCTAACTATTATAAATAATGGGAATTTGAGTGTCCCGTAGTTGTAAAATATTTACAGAATATCCTGACGATGTCGTAGGCACCCATATCGTGGAGTTTGCCCGGGATCGCGACAAAGTCACGAAAGTGCCGCTTTAATACTCAAAACAACACAGTGAGTATTAGGTTAATCTAGGAGGTAGTTGTTGTTTTATATGCATTGTTGATTGATATGGATATTGAAACATGAAAGATTGCTCGGATTACAAAAATGGTAAGTTTCGAACTTTACGAGGATCAAATTCGTAAGTGTGCTGTTAATATGGTTACATGAGGTAAGTGTTGTGGAGTTGAATAATAATGAATGTGAGCTATTTGAAATGCTCGGACATGCTTAATTGAGATGTTGGGCAAGGTACGAATTATGGTTATACTTGTCGGATTAAAGAAACAATAGTATAGAATTGTGTTTGAGGCATTATGGTTACTAATTTGTGAAATTGGTTGATGAATGATATTGTATAGGATGATTGAGTATTTAAGGATAGTTAGACATTGTCAATTAAATGTTATGCACACAAGTTGTTTGATAAAATGTCTAAATGAAATTATAATGCTTGTAAATGCAAGTAGAAATATGCTAGTGTAGAAGCTGTGACCTAGCATATTATATAGATCATTTAATAAGATAAACAAATTTAATACATCATGCTATTGTTGTACGAACAGGGTGATGTCCGGGATGCTATTATTGTACGGACAGGGTGATGTCCGGGATGCTATTGTTGTACGGACAGGGTGATGTCCGGGATGCTATTATTGTACGAACAAGGTGATGTTCGGAATGCTATTGTGGTACGGACAGGATGAGTCTGGGATGGTACGGACAGGATGAGTCCGGGATGATATGGACGGGATGATACGGACGGGATGATATGGACAAGATAGTCTGGGATGACAAATATTACGAACTGGTATAAGTTCGAGATGTTTTGATGTTATAGTCCTAAATGATAATTATAGAGGTATACATGTAAAATCGAGTGTTTGATATTTTTGGCTATTGATTCTAGCTGGCCAATGGCCCATTTATATTCAGCTCTCAGCATAGAAGATTTCATATGGGGCAAATAATTTTTAAATGTCCCTGAACAAATTTTAAATATTATTTTTTGGTTAATTAAACATACTTGATATGTCTTGTTTATGCTTTAATGGTTAAGAAAGGAAGCATGAATCTTCCAAGTACTCTTCCGAGTTACCTTATGCTCACTGATTCTTTCAGCTCACTCCGTTTATTTTGATTCTTTTTCAGATCCTGATAGACTCAGTTCTTCCCAGATTTCGGATAGCTAGCTGCTCGTATATTTGTGGTAAGCGGATTGACCCAGGACGTGGTAAGCAATGGCGATGGTGGGATACATTTTGCAGTCACTAGGGTATCATGGGTCCTATGCATTTTGTGTATGATGTATATGTACTTTATATTTTGTAAACTGATGTATCTAAGTGATGTATGATGTATAACGGCCACGGAGGCCTAGTATGATCTGGTGATGCTTATGCTGTTATGAAATAATATAAATGTATGTTTGTATATAAGATGTCGTAAAGGTTGAGTCTGCTGTGGGGCATCTTGGTTACTCCTTATCGGAGGTGTCCAAACCGAAATGTCATGTGTTGATGATTATTACATTGCAAATGTTGATGATTGAGCGGCAAACCCCCATGTAGGGCGAGATTATGCCGAAATTTTGTTTGATTTGGTTTCGTGGGTATCTTTAGGCTTTGAAGGCAGGAGCATACCTTGTCTCTGGCCGATCACATGCCCTGAATTTGGGGTGTGACATATACTGACAGAATTCCAAAAAGAAACTTCATCACCTCAAGAGTATTCAAGAGAAAACATTTGTTCCCCTGAATAGGCTCTGTCGTCGGATTTATTTGTGTTTGAGAAAAAATTATGAGTTCAAAATCTAAGTTGTATTTACTTTATGATTTCAAAATTTAAATTTAAAATTTCTAATTATTTTATTTTTATAAATTATTATTATTTAACTTGAAAATAAATATTTACCAATGATATTGAAATTTTTCCTTAAACTCCCCATCGTGCTGGTAGAATTTAGAAAATTCTTCTCACCTAAAAATTTCTTCGAACATAGACCATTTGTAATCTCCTTAGAATTTTATCATCGAAAAGATCTCAATTTATTTCAAATTTTGACTTATTGTTAATTATGAAAAAGGAAGAAAATATTGTGTGAATTAAATTTTATTTTAACTTTTCACCTGCTCACGAGCTGGGCAGCCCGCCGGGCTCGGATTACTGTTTAACTATTAAAATATTATTATTTAATTTAATTATAAAAATATATTTTATTTTTTAAATAGGATGAACAGTGCTCACGGGCTGCAGGTTGGCCCTGGGCAAGGATGTTGAAAAATTTTCAGGCCTCAGCCCGGCCCATGAGCACCTAAAATGAAAACTCCTTAATTTCTTTTTTATTATTGTTGGTTTCTAAAAAATTAAACATAATCAAATTTTAATTAACCGAAAATGAAATAAATTAATAAACCAAAAAATTGCCTAATATGTTGAACAAACAATAATCCAAAAAAAAAAAAAAGCAAACAAATGAATTAATTAGTTAGTTAAGATAAATAATTTATAAAAATAAATAAATGGAATACAAATAAATAAAGCATATAACAATAAATAAATAAATAAATAAATTTAAATATAATAAAATCAAATCAAAAAAGAGGAAAGGAATACATATGTGTCGAAACGTGATCCGAGGGACCCGTTCGAGTGAGATGGGGAAAACAACAGAGGAAAAGACGACTTAATTCCTCTTGAAGTATAATGAGGGTTTATAAACAACCTCGGAAAAGAAATGGAGTCGCCACCAATCTTTTTGGCTAGGTGTGATCGGCTACCTATTAAAACCGGTTTTGTAAAACATTTTAAAATTAATTAAAATATTTTTAAAAAACCAATTTTGAAATCTGCGCTTTAAACCAGAGAAAATTAAAAAATGGGTTCGGAAGTCGGTTAGGCGCGGGGAAGGATTAGCACCCCCGCAATGCCCGTATAAAACGGTACCTTGTTAATCATGTGTTATCTCAAGTCTCGGTAAAATAGTCGATTTTGAAATTGGTATTTAAAAATAATTCCCCTTTTAAAGAAAAATAATTTCACTTGATTTGAAAATGATCCGGAATTTATTAATTCAAAATTTTCCTACATTCCTCGGCAAACCCGGCAAAATATAAATATTTTTATTTATTTGGAAAATTTTCTGAATCATTCTCGTTTTGAAAAAAAAAATATTCCGTTATTAATGATAATTGATGATGTCCTCCCTGGCAACCCGGAGGAGAACGCGTGAATTATTTTAACTCGGGAATAATTTTATTTTATTGAAAATCATCATTTTTATTGCATTAAAAAACATTTAAAATAGATAGTTATGAATATGCAAATTACTACTAATGACATGGCATATGAGTGAATAACGTGGCATATGGATTAATAACATGGCATGCTTGACATGGCAAAATCTAGATGACATGGCATAATCTAAATGACATGGTAGAATATAAATGACATGGCAAAGATCTAAATAAAATGACAAGAAATAATGACATAATAAAACCTAAATGACATTTTAGAAATCTATATGACATAGCAAAAATCTAAATTAAATGGCAAAAATTAATGACATGATAAAACCTAGAGACATATTAGAAATCTATATGACATATCAAAAATCAAAATTAAATGGCAAAAATTAGAAAAAATATAAATTAAATGGCAAAAATTAATGACATGATAAAACCTAGATGACATATTAGAAATCTATATGACATAGCAAAAATCTAAATTAAATGGCAAACATTATCATAGAATATTCATAATTATACCATGATTAAAATGACTACATAAAATCTAAATCAAAGCAATGACATCACTATGGAATATTCACACACACACACACACACATATATATATATATATATATATATATGGAATTCATATAACCAAAATAATAAGAATTAAATGTCATAAAATATGCATGAATATGAAAATTGCAAATGCATGGAAATGTATTTCTCCCACGAAATAAGGATATTTGTATACCTAAAAAGACATCTGACTACCTTGGGAAGAGACCTAAGTTGGATTTTCTAACTCGGATTTTAGACTCGGATTTTAAAAAATTGGGATTTTTGAGTGAAAAAAAAAAGTTTGGACCGAAAACACCCTTTAAAAGGTTCTAATTTTTTTCTAGTTTTGAAACCCAGGGTTGACCACCCTTGACCCGACTTTTATAAAATCAAGTTTTAGATTAAATTGACTTGAAAATTAACCTAAGACAACAACTAATATTTTAAATCAGCCCCCTCTTAATGCCTTAACAAAACAGAAAATTATTAGTTCTTAAAACCAAATCTGACTGTTCTGACCAGTTTTAGAAACCGATTTTTTTACCCTTCTAAAAAATTTGAAAAAAAAAATATGAAAATATTATGGGAGACTTAGAACATGTAGAATTCTATGGAAACAAATTATCGTAATTTATAGACTAAGGATGACCTTACCCAAAAATTCATGAAAGACAGAACAGTGGGCAAAAAAATGCTTAACCAAAAAACATTTTTAAACCTTTGATTAAAACGTTCAAAAATCAGAATAAAAATATTAGAGACTCCTCTAAGGTCCTACGATCAGTGGTAAAAATTTCTAAAAATTTGGACAAGGTTTGCCTAATGAGAAAAAATCATAAAGTTAGAAAATCCAACTTGTACAAATTTTAATTTTCCACAAGCATGCTCATGAGAGCTTGGCTTTGAGCCATTGATTGGCTTAAGACAAAAATCAAGTGGAAAATGCAATAATGCATGATATAAATGACATGGAATATGCATGACCTAGTGTCTAAGTGACATGGCAAATGACATAGAATAATCAAAATGGCCTAGTGCCTAAATGACATGGATAGTGACATGGCATATGAAAATGGCTTAATGCTTAAATGACATATAAAATGACATGGAATAATAAAAATGACCTAATGCTTAAATGACATAGAAAATGACATGGCATATGAAAATGACCTAAAGTTTAGATGTCATGAAAAATGACATGGTATATGAAAATGGCCTAAAGCTTAAATGACATGGAAAATGACATGGCATGCAAAAATGACCTAATGCCTAAATGACATGAAAAATGACATGAAATAATAAAAATGACCTAATATCTAAATGTTATAGAAAATGACATGGAATAATAAAATGACCTAATGTCTAAATGACATGGAAAAAGGTCATGGAATAATAAAAATGAACTAAATGCCTAAATGATATGGAAAATGACCTAAATGCCTAAATGACATGGAAGATGACATGGCATGCAAAAATGACCTAAATGCTAAATTACATGGAAAATGAGCTAGATGCCTAAATGACATGGAAAATGACATGGCATGCAAAAAATGACCTAAATGCTAAATGACATGGAAAATGACCTAGATGCCTACATGACATGGAAAATGATATGAAAAATAAAAATGACCTAAACTATATGACAATAGCCACAAGATGCAAAAGTATGTCATAAATCAAAAGAACAAAATGGTTAACAAGAATATAAATACACATAAAAATAAATAATAATATAAATAAGCAAGTTAAAGTAAGCAAATATTAAAAAAAAATATATGGAAATGAACTCCATGGTTGGTATATTGGACAAAGCCCACCCTAACCATTATCACTTGATTTTCATCAAGATCATGAAGCCCAACCATTGTTTTATTTATTTTGAAAAAAGCAAGAACCACAAGAAAGCTTTCATAAAACCTTTATTAAGCAAACAAAATAATAGGAAATCACATGGAAAAATAAAGAATAACATGAAGAAGAAGAAGAAGAAGAAGAAGAAGGAAAAAATGTAAAAACCAAAGAGGAATGGCTATCTTAGTAAAAACTTTCTTTCTTTTCTTTCAAAAATATTTTTTTCTAAGGTTTTTAGCTACTAACTTCAGCTCAAAAAACAGCCAACTTGCTTGAAAAATGGAACCCCCTTGCCCTTTGAATGGTTTGGCATAACCCTTCCTTGTTGGTGTCAATGGTGGAGATCATTTCATTTAATTCTCCTACACCATCTAAGCCCTTGGATCCAAGATATTTTTATGACAATAAAAATGCCATATTGAAAATTGATCTTAGCCATTCAAAAATGTACTCATCTTTTCATAAGGTGTCTAAGCCATTGGAGGAGCAAGGATATTTTATTTGGCTACATGCATTTCCAACCATTAGATGACTTGTGCTCATCTTTCTTCCACCAATATTGGCCATTGAATGAGGACATTTCCATGACAATAAAAATGTCATCTTGCAATTTGGTCTTGGCCATTCAAGGATGTACTCATCTTTTCATAAGGTACTTAGGCCATTGGATGAGTAAGGACATTTCAAGATAGAAAAAATGTTATCTTGCAACTTGATATTGACCATTGGATGAAATGAATTAAATCTCACCCTTCATTCATGAGCTGACCAGCCAAGGGCCTAGAATATCCCAGCAAATCCTTCATCTTTCATTTTTTTTTAATTGCAAATTGGCCTTTTTTTTGTTTCTTCGATAAAATTGCATTTTGGCACCCCAAACTTGATTTTATTGCAATCGGACCCCAAATCCGGTTTTTCTTTCTCCAATCCATCCAAATAAATATAATATTGAGATTTGGAGATTTTCAGAATTTTTCGAGCTCGTTTCCTATTTTTCTCAGAATTTTCTCTTAGATTTTTCGGTTAGTGGCACCCAAAATTCACCTTTTTCATTTGAACTCCGATTCTAGATATTTCTTCACCAATATCTTCCAAAAAATATAAAACGCAGATCAAAAAGTGTTCATAATTTTTGGAGCTCGTTTGCTATTTTTCTCGGAATTATCTTCAGGAATTTCGGCTTAGTGCACCCGAACTTTGCCATTTTTCAAATGAGCTCGATTTTAGATTTTTCTTCACCGATATCTTCTAAAAATTATAAAACTTAGATTTGAAAGTTTTCATAATTTTTGGAGCTCGTTTGCTATTTTTCCCAGAATTATCTTTTGGAATTTTGGCTTAGTGCACCAGAACTTCGCCATTTTTCAAATGAGCTCCGATTCTGGATTTTTCTTCACCGATCTCTTCCAAAAATTATAAAACTCAGATCTGAAAGTTTTCATAAATTTTGAAGCTCGTTTACTATGTTTCGCGGAATTATCTTCTGGAATTTCGACTTAATGCACCCGAACTTTGCCATTTTTCAAATGAACTCCGATTCTGAATTTTTCTTCACCGATCTCTTCCAAAAATTATAAAACTCAGATCTAGAAGTTTTCATAATTTTTGGAGCTCATTTGCTATTTTTTCCGGAATTATCTTCTGGAGTTTCGGGTTAGTGCACCCAAACTTTGCCGTTTTTCAAATGAGCTCCGATTCTTGATTTTTCTTCGCCGATCTCTTCCAAAAATTATAAAACTCAGAACTGCAAGCTTTCATAATTTTTTGAGCTCATGTGCTATTTTTCCCGGAATTATCTTTGGGATTTTTCAATATTGCCCTTCAATCTCCAAAGCCTCGTTTTTACTCGAAACGGGTCCAATTTCTGGATTTTATTTTTTCTATTGCCTTTTTCATATATTGAATTTGAGTTGATCTGAAAACGCCCAATTTTTACGATAAAATTTCCCTCTGATTTTGTTTTCCCTTTTTCAAACTCGGGAATTTTCTCGTTTTTCGTTTTTGCTCCCATTGGCTCTTCCTTTGGATTCACTTCAAACTGGGCCTTGGGCTATCCTTGTTTACTCATTCTTCATCAACCGGAGGCTTCAATTTCATTGAATTGGGCCATCTTTGCAGTTTTCCCTAAATTTGCAAAATTCACCATTTTTAACCGAAGTCCTATTTTTCGTTTTTTCTTCCAAATTGACTCTTCCTTTGGTTCTGCTTCCGATTGGCCTTTCCAATACCCATAGTCATTAATTATATTCATTTGGAGCCTCCAATTTCGACCAATTTGATCATTTGAGCACTTTTCTCCAAATTTGCCGAATTAGGGCTTCCCCTACAAAGAAATTTCCGTAATCCCTCTTCCAAACTCCATATCTTTCGTTGTAGACCTCGGATTATCAAAATGCTTTCACCATTGTTCAATTCAACTTCAAATCTTGATTTTGACTAAGGGTTGACTTTTTAGAGTTGACTTTTTCAAAGTTGACTTTTTTCGAATTGACTTTTCATGCTGAACTCCGAATCACAAGTCTTGGAGGACCACCTGCAAGATGAGAAAAGATTTTCTGCATTTTAAAAAGTACAAGGAAGAACTTAGCTGGTTTAAGGGGTCCGGACAAAATTAGGTCTCTACAATATGGATTGGGTTAGGGCACGAATCCACGCACAGGTCGTCGTGTGGATCCCCTCACGACTCGATCGTAGAGTATAAAAATTGATTTTTTTTCAAAATCATTTTCTCACCTTTTCCTTCTCTCTCTCTTTCCTCTCTCATTCGTCCAACCTAGAAAATCATTGTGGTCTGTCACAAATCAAAGAATTCGGTGGCCGAAAAAACCATCGATCGCAAAAAAATCCAACTTTCCTATAATCCAGTGGCGAGAAAATTCAAAATCTCGTGAAAACTTCAAACTTCGCCTAAATCTCGCTAGAAACTTCAAGAAAATCCCAAAATTTTAACTTTTTCAAATCCTTTCAATCTCTCATTTCTTATTCCTAAAGTGAATTTTCCACAACAAAAAAAAAAAAAAAAAAAAACAACAACAACAACAAAATATCCTGGATCTAAAACCCGAACCTTTCAAAATTGTTAAAATTTCCCAAAAGTTTTTTTTATTTATTTATGCTCTCATTTTTTTGTTATTTTTTTCTGATTGTGCTGATTGTTTTTATTTATAGGAAAATTCTAATAGAGTTTGGAGGGTTTTTTTAAAAAAAATTCTAGTTCTTATCTGCATATGTTTCAGATTGTTTCTATTTAATCTTATATGATTTTTGTTTTCTCTGATCTTATTATTTTGTTAATTCTATTTTTCCAATGATCAGGTTTCTTTTATTTGAAATTTTGAATTTTCATGATTTATTCGAAACCCTTTTTTCATTTTTTCTCGAGAAAGAAAGAAAAAGGAAGAAGAAAAAAAGAAAAAAAAGAAAAAAAAAGGAATAAATATATAGAAAATTAAAAATGGAAAGATAAAAATAATAAATAAAAGTAAAAACGTGGGTTCTTAGGGATGACAATGATAGTAAAAAATTGGATATTCAACACTATCCGATTCACTTTTTATGAATTCGAATAATTTGCATATTTGAATATTAGATTTACTATTCGCAGCGAATTCGAAGCGGATTCAGATATAAATCTTGAATATCCGTTATTCGAATCTGTTTTGATTTTGGTTCGAATATTGTCGGATATTCGAATTCGCTTTATTTATACAGATAATGGATACAAATATCCAAATCTGATATCCATTTACATATTTAGTTATTTTTTAATTTTTATTTTAAAAAAAATTGATTTAATAAATTGGGATATTTAGTTGATTCGAATATCCGACGGATATTGCCTTTTAAATCAGATGCGAATTCGAATAGTAATATTCATATAATAAGTAAACGGATTCGTATTTCGAATAAATTAAGTAGATTCAAATATTTAAAAAATTACAGATATGTGTTAAGTGCCATTTTTATGAGTTCTTCCTTGAGCCCAAAAACCCAATTAATTTTCTTGGGCTCAAAAAAGTCCAAAAGCAAATTAAATTGGAATCTAAGACAAAATTTCAAGTATGCTTGGACCTAAAATTTACTTTAAAAGTCCAAAAACAAATGGAGCCAATATCAACTTAAATCCAAAAATAAATCGAAACCAAATTTCATTTAGGACTCGAAAATCAAATTAAGACCAATAATCAATTCAAGATTTTGGATAAAATCGAGTGTCTGCAATCACATAAACCCGTTTGTATATGTAAAAGAGCATATATTAAAATCTTAATTAAAATTGTGTTAGAATCTTATTTTTAAGAAGATACTATATTAATAAGTACATATACATGTAGAAATTAACTTAAGTTGGGATTCTAATTATACTCTTAAAATCTCTCTCCTACACTACGAACCCTAAAACTTGGAGTGTTAAGATTTGACAACTCTAAGGGGGTGTTTGGTATGAGGTGATCATCCAAAAATCAGGGTGATCTGCATTCAATAATTATATCACCTTGTTCGTTACGAATTTAAAAATCCTATGTGGCAGTTTTCTTAAATCACTGGAGTAATAAGATCACTGTCTTAAGGAGTGATCTGATTCCCATCCAAAAGGATGGGAAAGTTTTATCACCGTGGGAAAATAATATTTTATGTTATTTTATTACTAATTTGTCCTATACTAGCGGAAAAAAAACACGTGTCAAAAACTGCTAACTAATCATTGACATAGACCTCTAAATTTGGCCAAAATTTTGTGACTTTTGTGTTTTAAAGTAATGATAGCAGTAACTTTGTTGCTTTATAATTTTTGTACTCAATCCATATTATGGTATAATTTTTTGTGTATTTTTATCCAAAAATATTTTTTGGAAAGCAAAAATCTGAAGACTAAGAATAGATAAAGTAAAAAAATGTCCCTATAAGAAAAACAAAAAAATTAATTTTTTTGTTTTTTTTGGAATGTTATTTTGGATATTTTATACTCGATAATATTTTTTTTCGTCTAATACCAAACATTGTGGTTTAAGATCACTAGTGATTTATAATGTTGTACCAATCATGGTAATATAAAATCACTAGTGATCAAATCACTTTGGTAGTCTTATCACCATGGTAATTAGATCACCATGGTGATCTTGTAAGTGATACCAAATGCTACCTAGTAGTTTTATATACGGATAATTAAGAAGCAGTTGAAGAGTAGTAAGGATAAAATCAAGATTTTCGTAAGGTTAAAACTTTTTTATGCCAAATCATGATCAATCATGTGTCATAACGTGCCAAATACGCATGCTAGACACAAATTATGGAGTCGTCACATCTAATCTAGGTGTGATTACTCACCTATATGAATATATCCTCTTTAAAGTATTCCTAAGCTAGACTAAGTCACCTTAAAAAGAATAGGTTTTGGTCTTCTTATCAGAACTAGGTTCAGGAGTTCGGTTACGTGCAGGGAAAGATTAGCACTCCCACAACGCCTATCTAAGAGATAGTATCTAATTAGTCTTGTGATACTAAAAAGTCTTAATTAAATGGTTTTATCTATCCTATTTTCATTTTAAGTGTTAAAGTTAGAAATATCGAAAATCATTTTTTAGGTCTTCCTTCCATTCATTCTGGAGAAATTGCTAAAAAAATGTTTTCTCACTTCGAGAGTATTCAAAAGAAACCATTCGTTCTATTGAAGAGACTCTGTTGCAGGAAAAGTTAAATTTTATAACAAAGTTATTTTCTTAAATTAATCTTCCACATTTTAATCCACATTTTATTAATGTTTGTTGGAAAAATAAATTCTGATATTAATATCGAAAATTATCCCTTAAAATATTCTTCCATTCGTTCTGGAAAATTTTTAAGAGAGTCTTGTCACCTAAAATTTTTTTAAAAGTCAACCATTCCTGACTCCCTCGAATTTCATCCTCAAAAAAAATCTCAATTTATCCTTCAATTTTAATTAAGCATTCATTATGAAAAATTAACTTAAAAGAGACATTGAAAATTAATTATTTTAAAAGAATAAATTTTGACCTTTATTGAAAACTATCCCTTAAAAAAATTCTTCCATTGATTCTGGAGAATTTTTAAGATAATTTCCTCACCTAAATTTTTTTCGAAAATCAACTTGTTTGTGATTTCTTTGAATTTCATCACTGGAAAAGATCTTTATTTATTATTTTAATTTAATTAATCATCAATTAAAAATTAATTAACTTAACTAAAAATTTATCTTATTAAAAATTATCCTAATTACTAAATAATCGAATAATAAAATTAATAATTAATGATTAATAAAGACTACAAAAATCAAAAGTTAATTCACCAAAATATATTTGCAATCAATCAAAACTAAAAATAAAATTAGTCCAAAAAAATAATAAATAAAAAAATGCAATTTAAATTGAACAAATAAGTAATAATAATATAAAAAAAAAGGAAGCTACAAACGGGTCGGACCAGAGCGCGAGTCCACTTGGTCCGACCCACCAACAGCTTATAAAAATCAATTTTTTTTGGCTTCATTTTCCTACCTAATTTTTTTTTTTTTTTAAAAACCTCTCCCTTCTCTCTGATCTCTTCCTCAAGAACAACCAACTTGTTCTTCAATTTTCCAGAATCCGGCCGCCTCTTCCGTCGTGGCTATCGTGGCCGTCACCGGTCACCGCCGCCTTAGGTGGTCAAAAAATTCCAAAAAATTCCTCTAGATCTCCTCAAACCCAAAATCAAATTAGTTTTTTCAAAATCGTTCCCAAAACTCCTAGATCTGAAACACAAAGTCGCGGCTACAAACCTCTCGATCTCCTCCGATGACCGCTCGATGTTCACCAAAATTCCGACCGATTGTTCCTCCCCTTTCCTATATACCCACTGTTGAATTTCGCAAGAAAACATCTAGAACCCTAAAACCCCAAAATTTCAAAATCCAAACCCTAAAGAAAAATTTTCTTCTGTGTTTTTACCCACTTAAAATTGCTCTCTACTGCCTTTGTGTGTATTGAGATTCTTTGATGATTTCATTGTTGAATCTGAAAGTTCTTTAAATAGGAAAAATCACAAGAGAGTTTTTTTTTATCATCCGAATTTCCTTTTTCATTTTTTGATTTTCACTCTTTTTTTTTAATTCAAAAATAAAAATTAATTAATTAATTAAAATTAAAAAATAAATCTTCCTAAACCGGGATAAAATCCGGTGTCTAAACCATGTACAATATATAAAGCAATCAATACAAAGCACAAATTAAAGAAAAGCTATAACATCAAAAAATTTCATTATTTAAGCTGGACATGATGATGGTGTTGTAATGTGTTAAAAAGTTGAGAAATTATCTCATCTATCATCATCAGTGAAATTTTTAGATTTTACAAATAATGTTAGTAAGTTTGACACATATTTCTTAAGGTATTTCATAAGCGAGATTAAAACATTGTCACATGTCCTATTTATTTTTCAAAATTTTTTAAAATAAATCATAAAACTTATGTGTCATCTTACTAATCCGTTTATGAAGTATAGGTTAAGGATCACATAGTATAGATTTTATGTTTTAGATTGTAAAATTATTGACATGATGGGCAGACATAGGAAATAATTATTAGGTTGAGAATTTGGAAATTCTAGGAAGTCGCTTGAGTTGAATATGAATATCATGGAACATCATTATTAATAATTAATTAAAGGCTAAAATAATAATAAAAAATCCTAAATTTTATCATTTTATTTAGATAAATCCCCTATACTTTTATTATATTCAAATAAACTCTTAACCTTTAATTTCTATCCAAATAAGTCCTTAACCTTTAACTAATAACCAAATAAGCTCCAAATCTTTAATTTATATCTACATAAACCCTTAACATAAATCAACATTTTATTTGAAATAAGGGTTTTTTTAGATACAAATTAAATGATAAAAACTTATTTGAGTACAATAAAAATATAAAAAATTATTCAAAAAAATAATAATTTAGGGTTTTTTTTTTTAATATTTTAACCTTAATTAAAGCTAGGAATTAGTAGTAGAGTGTAAAAGAAGTAAGGCATGGAATGCCTTTACAAATTGCTTCATCGATCAATCCACGAGGAAATAGTTGTAGGGACGAATAAACAATTTATATAGAAATAAATAAATAAAAGAGAATAAAAATGTAAAGGCAACATTTTTTTTGCATTTCGGAAAGATCCAAACATACATGATTCCATCCCCTCTTATTCTAATTCACCATTTTGGTAAATAATCAGCCCCAGAAATTGCGTACAATCAGGTATTAAAAAAAATTTGGACCTCAAGGTCGTTCTCCCTATCTCACTCCCTATATGCTTCGGAATTTTTTTTTATATAAAACGGTACGTTAATATTGAGTAATCGTTTCATACAATTCATTCTCTGCATTCGAAGCGGAATTGAAATATTGATTAATGACTTAAATGGTGTATTTAGGTAGAGGCCTTGGCATGTTTTCGACGACGCCGCAAACCAGGGTGGTATCCGGAAGGTTGTACTCGTCCCTGAGGGATAGCTCAGGGGAGAGAACGCTGGCGTAAAGCTGCTGCCCAAGGTAGTGCCTGTCCCATATCTCGGACCTAATATTCCACATTCCGCAATTGTCGAAAGTCAAAAGGATCGCAGCCCAGGAATTGGGGAAGACTTGAATGGTGTGCCTGCTCACGGCGTCAAGAAGATTGTAGTTCTTCCTCTTCTCAGGCGTCCAAGTTCCAGTCTCGATGCTGCAAGAAATGAGTATTTATTAGTATTTTAGAAGCTACACTATTGGAGCAGTAAATTATTTAAATTGCAATCGTGAACGAGTTTTTGATCTCGTCATATTTATCGTGATTACGGATATAATGAATATCGATGACAAAAAAAACAAAAATCATAAAATAACGATCGTAACATCGCGTTGCGGCCGCTATATTTAAATCCTCAGAACTGCCAGTTAGCCAGTTACTAGTGCCAACACTTACGCTACAGCAAAGAAGGAATAGCCGGACAAGTGCCAAGACTGAATGGATGTTTCACGGTTCTCGAAGATGATTTCGATAAAGGTTCGGTGTGTCATGTTGAGGACAATAGGCTCCAAAGTGATTTCTGAGATTTGAGCTGGTGGGTCGTCGGCAATATTATCATACTTGAAAACCTGATCGGCAACATTATAGTATTCCGCAAGTTTCAGTGGAGTGGTTGGCTCGACATAGGAGACTCCATTAACTGCATATCGAAGCTTGCCATTTACTTTACCGGCGGTGTTAGCCAGCTTGATGGTTCGGGTAATGTTAATGGAACCATAATGATAAGAACCTTGAGGATTAGGCCTGGCAGCACTAGCGGTTAAGTTCCATCGGAAGGAACGGAATTGATTGAGTGACCAAGCCCAACTAACAGGCGCCGGAGGCAACTCCGGTGAAGCCGGCCCGTTGCCATTGGTGTATCGGATAATGCCGGTGGCTGTAACCACTCGTCTAGTAAACCGGGTGGAAGCCACAACGTAGTAATCCTTTGGTTCCTGGTTGGCTATTACAAGCACACTAAAGCACTGTCCAACATGAACATCAAGGGAATCGTACACATTCTGAACTGTGTGAGAACCTTCCATCTCAACAAGTTTCATGGTGTGGCCTTGGAATCTAATGTTGAGCGATGTCTTGATTCCAACATTACAAATCCTATACTTGTACGTTTTCCCAGGCTCCATTGTGAATAGAGGTTCATCTTTACCATCACCTTTGGCTACTTTCCCATTAATGTGAACACCATCGCATCTGCCAAGGTTGCGGCCGCTATCCAAAATCTTCTTGAGGCTGTTATGTCCTTTGTTGAACCAGTCTCCGGCGACGATTGTGTAGTCATCGGCCGGATCGGCATAGGGAACAGGAATAAGCAGACGGCTGTTAATACGAAGACCACCAAAACCTCCAGAAGCCTTATGCATCCCTGTCACTGGATAATACATATAGCTACCAATTTGATCCTTGACCTGGAAATGATAAGTGTAATTTGTCCCAGGGGGAATAGGGCAGTTGGTTCCGAGAACACCATCTTGCCAGGAGTTCTTCCTTTGTTGTATGCCGGTCCTGCAACAAATTCCATTGTCTAGTAATTCACTAGATAAGAGATTTAAAAAGCGATTGCGTAGCATTTATTGTAGTTGCGGATGTAATGAATGTTACTGCGATCAATTACAGTAAATATCGAATATATTTCTTCTGCCTCATTTGATGCCTTTTTGTTGAACACGTATTCAAAATTAAAAACATTAACATTTAATTGTTTATGAATAATAAATAATTTTAAACACGTATCAAACACATATTGGAGGAGCATCAAAAATGACATTAAATAGGGATAGAAGAAATCTGTTCGCAAATATCGATCATAAATATCAGTGACAAAAGAAACTAAAACTGCTAAATAATGACCGTAACGTCGCGTTGCGGTCACTATTTAAATCCCGTCACAGTTCTTCATTAAAATATAATCAGATCGAAAAACAGTACTGGCTTACCATGTCAGAAGGAAGGGCTCATCAAGGTAATTGAAGACATTGATAACGACGTTGTTATTGCTGGTAGAGTTGATGTTTGGTCCGGGGAACTGGCCATTGATAAGAATGCCTTGTTGGGGAACGCCCAAAGGAGCGATGGTGCCATAGGTGACATTCCAAGTGAAAAATAGGTAAGGATCTTCGCCCCGAACAACCAACATTGATCCAGCCAATATGCATAAGAACAATGTTAACATCACTCCAGCTCCAGCCATCGCTATTTACTGTCTTCTTTTGCCTTAAGCTAGAGGATGAAGATTTGTTTGCCTTGGATCTACGAATTCTTTAGGTTGTAGGCTAATGCTATTTATACAAGCGAGTCTCTCCTTGTTCTTCACCTCTAGATCCTTAGATTTCGCATTTCCGTTCATTTATTCCCTTGCCTTTCATTCAATACATTCTATTTTTAACACTAACAGATTTCAATACGTTAAACCACTCTTTTCTAAAAATCCGCCTTTTTATTGACCAAAAAAACCTAAAATAGTAATACAATAAAATCAGTCTTTTACGTGTTAATAATAGACCTATTCAAAGGTCGGACGGACAGGTCCGATCCATATTAAATCGGATTTGATATAGATTTTTTTAATTTGGACTGGTCCGATCTAGGCCTGAATTATTATTTATTAATAAAAATATTTTTTTAATTATAAAAAAATATATATTAATATAAAATAATTTTTTAATATTTTTTAAAACCGTAAAATTAACTTCCGGATCGAACTTGAGCAAGTGATCCCAAAAAAAAAATTATGATTGTGGTCCGACCCATGAACATGTATAGTTAATAAAATTTTTAATATTTTGTTGTTGTTGGTTTTTTTTTTTTCTTTTCCTAAAAGCAAAAAGTAAATGATGTGTTTAGATGTAAGAGTAAATTAATGTTTTTGAATAAGTAAATGTTAAAATTTAATATATGTGAAATTTGATTCATCCGAAGGGATGTAGATTCTCTAAGATCGATTTCAATCTCAAGCACTTTGGATTTTCTTTTTCTCGTAGACTTGACTTGGTTTTGTATCAAAAAATTAATTACAACAATAATATAATTGAAAATGTCACATTTCACATTTTAATTGAATATTTTTTGAACGTGCGATCATATTGTACTGAATAAAAAATTATAACCATATATATAATGTAAATATAAAAACTTTTTAAGATATTTTTTAAAAGTTACATATTACTCATATTTTTTTTGTAAAAATCAATAAAAGATTTACTTATTTGACCATCTTTTTATAATTTTATTTAATTTTAGTGGGATCAATATAAGCAAAATTATATAACAATTTATCATCACATCTATATAAATTTAGTTTTTTTTTTTAATTGAGTGACGTCAATTGACTCCACTAATAGTTACACCCCTCAATAAAATCCTTTATTTTTTTTTGTAAAAGAAAAGAACTAAAATAATAAAGGTTGAAACAAACTCTCACAGAATAATATATATATATATATATATATATATAAGGGATTCCATTTCATATTTTAGGCATGAGTTTTAGAATCCAACCAAGACTACGTTTTCTTTGAAAACCATAGTTTATTTTAATTCTCTGTTTACAAAATCTTGTAATATAAGCAATTTATTTCTTAATTTTATCTTTCAAATTAATTACAAATTTTGCAAAAATTAAATTTTATTCCAAATATTGATCTTGTTCCTCCACAATCCTGCTCTGTCTTTTGGTGTCTGTATATATACATAGATTTATTTATATCGATGTAAAATTAATTTAGTTTTACACCCATTCATATCTTTTTATACGATTAATTACATTATGTAATTGGATCGTTGAATTTTATATTCTATTCATGTAAATTATGCATGTCAAATTTTTTGATTAATTGAAAATGTTTAACTATTTTTCGATAATAATCCTAATAAAATTTCAATTGTTAATATATTTGAAAAAGATATTATTTTCAATTGAAATGATAGGAATATCGAATCGGCTCAAAATTTTACGTGCATGAAGAATACAAGTAAATTGTTAAATCTTAGATTTGTAAAAATATTAATCATACAAGTACCTCTCGTACAATAACATAGGAAAAAAATCATAGAGATTAGATGAAATATCTCAACTCTCTTCCTTTCAACAAACTTCATTTAGGTTACATTTATAGGAAAAAAATCATAGAGATTAGATGAAATATCTCAACTCTCTTCCTTTCAACAAACTTCATTTAGGTTACATTTAATAGACATAGTTTTTTAGGTCAAAAATTGTGTTTCATCGCAATTTTAATATTAAACGGATAAAAATTTTGACTTTTGTTGTTAAAATTACAGTTTAGCAACTCAAATCGAAAAATCAAGAAAATGATGTTTTGCAATTTGAAAATTGACTTTTGAAATAAAATAAATTTATTATTCTCATATCTCTAAACTTTTATTATTTTATGTATATATTTTTTGACATTTCAATTTACAACAACACTTCTTCACAATAATGTCAAACAGTTAAAAAAATTTAAACCACATTTTTCTATTACACTTTTTAAACATATTTTTTTCAATCCAAATTTTTTCCATCAATGCTAAACTAGCCTTAGTGTGGTGCTGGTAACTCATCTTTGTTTAGAATGTGTACCAAAGAGGATGGAGGCTGTCTAATCCAACTAGAAGTGTCCATGTGCTAGCCCAAACTTGAATTAGGAACTTTTTATTTTTGCTTACCCTCCAAAAATTTATTTTTACTATTTAAAAATATTAAAATAATTATTTTTATTTATATTTATATATTTTATAATTAAATATAAATATATTTTTTTATTAATGAATAGTAATCTGGGCCGATTCTCGTATTACAAAATTCTTATCCATATCAAATCGAATGAAAAACTCGGCCATGCACAGTTCTAGATCTAACCGCTTCCTGCTACAAATTCACCACTATGCCAAACTTTCCATTAGAGAGAAATCCAAGTTAGATGGCTTGTCAATCATGTGTGAGTAAGAGATGTCGGTTATTTGGGTTAAATTGATTTTTTACACCATGTTGGTCCAACTCCAAACCATAACCACACCTCCATAAACAAAATCTTCTAAGGAGAGAACTCATTTGGCAACTTAAATATCAAATTATAATTCAAAGTCTTTTATTTCAAAATTCAATGTCAGCAGATAACAGGATAAGAGTGAATAAACAAAGTATTGGTTGAAAAAGAATGAATGATTTGTCATGTGAACACACACAAAACACTTTATGTACGAGAATACTCTTTTTTTCTAATTCAAAATTTAATTTAATGAGTTCATGTAGTCATCTTTAAGATGTGATATTCAATAGATTTGAGATTTGAATCACAATATCTGCAATCATTTCTCTTATTATTAGACTGCGGCCTTATTTTTTAAAAAAGAAATCTTCCTCCTAGGGGCATAATTGATCCGAGCCGAGCTCAAGGTGTAAGAAGCTCGAGCTCGACCCGAAATTTGAGGATCGAAGCACGGCTCAAGCTCAATCAAGTTTTATTTTTAAAGCTCGAGCTCGATTTGAGATAAAAATTGAATTGTTCGAGCTCGCTCGGTTAGGCTCGTTTACTTAGTAAAAAATAAACTCGATTCTCATGCTCGACTTCAAACTCGTTTATTTGTGTTCGAGTTCGAATTGAAATTTTTCAATACTAATCAAAAATAAAAATAAAAACTCGATTAGGTTCGCGAGCTACTCGAGTCAAGCATTAGGATACTTGAATTCGACTCTCTCGGTAGCTCGAGCTGCTCAAGCTCGACTCGACAATGATCGAACTGAATTCGATTTGTTTTCAAGTTAAATTTGAATAACTTACGAACTCAAGTGTCTCGATTACCCCCTACTTCCTCCATTGTTAGACAAACAATTATACACTTTTGAGTAGTGTAGTTGCCTATTCCGTTAACTTTGTAGTGGTATCTCACAACGGATTCAGTTGAGTTTGACGAGTATACTTTTTTCTTTTTTTGGAATTACATGTATGTCATAACAATTGAAATTATAATCAAATAAACTTTAGCATTTAGTAAAAAAAAAAAAATTTAAAAAAAAAACCCAATAAACAAAATAAATCAAATAAAGTTGAACAAGATCCGTATACGAAGAAACTTGAACTCGAAAGCTGAAACTTCTACTGAGAAGAAAACCCTGAAATGGTTGTTTTGACATTCAAATGGGTTCGAGAAACAATGAAACAGAATGTTGGAGGCACTTTGTCGAAGTTTTGAAAAGATAAATAAATCATGGTGGAAGTTATAACACAATACACTGATCAAATTTGTGCATAAAGTGCACTAAAGACATCCGATCATCCAATTTATTTTGCTAAAATAATAATAAAAAAAATCCCTAAATTTTATCACTTTATTTAGATAAGTCTCTATACTTTTATTACACCCAAATAAACCCTTAGCTTTTAATTTGTACACAACTAAGCTCTTAACCTTTATCATGTACCCAAATAAGGGTTTTTTTATTGAGATATAGCCAAAAAAAATAATATCAAACTACCGTTGTTTTCGGATTAATTCCCAAAATACGCTCTTTTTTTTCTAGTTGGGAAATCGTCATGGGGGGTGGCGATTTCTCTTGGTGTATTTTGCAAATTTTGCAAAATTAACCAAGGGAAATCGCCACCCCCCATGGCGATTTCCCTTGGTTAAATTTGCAAATTTTGCAAATTTGATGAAGGGAAATCGCCATGGGGGTGGCGATTTCCCTTCATGTATAATTTTTTTTTTTAAATTAATAAACAAAAATTAAATTTATTTTTTAATTTGATAATTTTATTTTTTAATTTTAAAAATTATAAATTAAATTAAAATATTTTTTTATAGGTTTGGTTATTTATTTTTTTTAAATATATATTAAAAATATAATTTAATTTATTATTACAATTTTATAAAAAATAAAAATATATTTCTTATTAAAATTTAAAAAGAAGATTATATTTTTTATTAAATTTTTATATCAAAAATTGTATTTTTTATAATTTTGTAATATTATAAAAAGGAAAATTTAATTTATATCAAAAATAATTTAATGATGTAAAATGTAAATAAAATTTTTTTTTAAAGAAATTTATCGAGTCACTTTTTTAAATAAAGAAGTTCATTTTAAGTTGGTATCGTAAAATAATTTTTTTAATTTGATTATTTTTTTTGAGTTGGTATTCGATTAACTCGTGACATCAATTTAATCATTGTTTTTAATAATAGTATAGATTGTTACAGTTTAAAACTGGATATTTGATAAAATAATTTTAATTTAATTTATGATTAAAATTTTATTTCTTATTAAAATTTAAAAAGAAAATTAAATTAAAATGAAAAAAAGAAAATCAACTTATCATGTAATTTGGATTATTATATTAAAATTAAATAACAACATTAAGATATAAATTAAAATAAAATATAACAATTAATTTCCGAACAAATTTAAAATAATTAACATGAAATGCAAAACATATAAATTTATATATTAGAAATTTAAAACACATTACAATTATTCTAATTATTGCGTGGTGTAGAGCAACAGTCTCGAGCTCTTCTAGTGGGTGGTGGTTGCACCCGTCGTTCAACCTCGTCAGTGGCACGTATTCGCGGTCCACCACGACCTCTTGCTATAACCGCCACTGGTTCCGGTTGTATGTCATCAGTCATTTCTTCCGTATCAAAAATTTGAAACCCACTGCTGGATGAGCCAACACCTAGTTCACCCATAACGGGAACCTGACTACTAGTTGCACCCATAAATGATGTACCATCAAATGCTGACGAAGGGGTTCCAAACTGATACATTGATGTTAGATATGCTGAACTTGGACTTAGGATGGGGAGCTGGTCATCTAACCTCGTTCTTGGCGGTGATGGTCGGTAACACTCATCAACGTCATATCCGGGGTGACTTACGGAATAACGATGACTGGATGGTACTCCATGATCCCGTTCAGGTTCAGGATGATCAAATGACATCCTCGGTGCTGTGAACTGCGATGAGGTCGGTTGACGCGTTCGCCCACGTTGTCGGCGAGGTCTGGGAGCATCCATATCCTGTCTAGGAGCATCCATATCCTGTGTAGGAGGGACTGGAGCTGAAGTTTGTCCGGTAAATGGCATACTCCTAACATCCTCATACATCGACGGTGGACAAACGAAAGGCCGACCTTCATTTCTATACCATCTTATGTAATCAGTAGATGGGTTGAAATTATTACCAACAATCGGGTAACCTGTCGGAATTCGTTGAAAACGTATATTCCACCATTGGATCCAATGTTCATGCTTCGCAGACCAGAATTCATCATTACGACCACGCATGTCGACCTTGTGAAGCTTATCAAGGTTCACTGGGGCTGCAGGAATTGGTTGTTGCATCCCAAATTGTCGCAACACCCGGTCAGTTTGGTGCCACTCTACATATGAAAAGCATATCAATGCTGTGTTTGCTTTCCATATATTGAAATTATTGTAGGCATCCGATGGGAGGCATGCCATAATTTCACACGAGGAATATGGCATCCACAGAAACTGCGAATAATTATTACAAATTATTAGTTTCATATGGATTAAATAAAAAAAAAACTTCAATGTAACAATCGAAATATTTACCTTATCATATCCTAGTCGATCTAGTCGTACTCTTATACTTGCAAGATCGCTCGGAGTCTCTGTAAAATCTATACTCGTACTCCTACTTCACCTATTAAAATGCATATAATATCTTAATGACCTATAAAAATACAAGTTCGTACAAAATTAATAAAATAGTAAAGATTATTACCTGCTTGCAAGGGGGTATACAGCCGAAATATCCACGCGCGGAGCAAGAAATGGTAGCCGATACCAAGCCCATGATTGTAGAAGCACTAAACATCCACCTATGTCATGGCTTTTGGAACTGTAGCCCGGCAAAGTTCTCTATACAAAACCGCCAAACACGCAGAACCCCAACTATAATTTGCCGCATGCTCTAAATCACGTAGCAATGGAAGATACATTAAATGTACCCGACTGCTCGATTTGTCAGGCATCAGTAATCCTCCAATCAAACGTAAAATATATGCTCCAGCAGCATATTGTATCTGTTGTTCGGTTGCATGTAATGGAAGATTTTGAAACGATTTCAACCAAGTTAGTCTCACCGTTGAGCCAGATACATACTCATCTGGAGGTACCGAGCCCAATAGATCTTGACACACTTCATTCCAATCTAGCAGGCTTCCGCCTGTAACTGCATCGCCATGGATCGGAAGTCCAAGTTGCAGCGCAACATCTTCGAGAGTTACCGTGCATTCACCACATGGAAAATGAAAAGTGTGCGTCTCGGGTCTCCATCGTTCGACCAACGCACTGATTAAGTCGGGTTGTATCAAAAATCGTCGAATTTGACTTGCATGATAAAATCCGGCTCTTCTTAAGTGGTCGATAATAGATGGATGCGGGTCCTCCAATGTAAATTTCCTCGAACGTAACACGCGACGAGTTTCCTGTTATAATAATAAAAATTAATGTATTATAAAACTATAACAATTAAAAATTAATAAATAAAACTATAAAACTATAAAATAACAAAACAATAATAATAAAAAAATTCAATTTTTTATATAATTATTAAATAATTCAATTATATAATAAATAAATAACTATAAAATTAAAATTAAAAGACAATAATAATTACAAAATTATAAAACAATAATAATATAATATAAAATTTAAAATTATATAAAACTATAAAATGAAAAAAATAATATTAATTAAACAATTATAAAACTATAATAATACAAAATAATATAATATAAAATTTATAATTATATAAAACTATAAAATAAAAAAACAGTAATAATTACAAAATTATTATTCTATATAATAATAAAAAGACCATTATAATATAAAAATTAAAATTATATAAAACTATAAAATGAAAAAACAAAAATAATTAACAAATTAAATAACTATAATAATAAAAAATTAAACAATATAAAAAATATATAATTATATAATTATGAAATCAAAAAACAATAGTAATTAATAAATGATAAAACTATAATTGAATATTATAACATTAAAAATATAAAAATTATAAAACAATAAAACTATAAATTTACAAAATTCTAATCAATAAAAAATAACTAAAAATGTATAATGTAATACAAATAATATTATAACAATTTACTTACCTCGTTAAATATAACCTCCGATATGTGATTTTCTTGTAACCTCAATAGTGATGATGAAGCCATTTCTAAATATTGTTGTAGAAAAAAAAAATTGTTGTAGAAAGAAATTTTTTTGGTAGAAAGAGATGTAATTGTTGAAAGAAGAATGAAAAAATGAAGGAAGGGATGGAGGTATTTATAGAGAAAAATGGTGTGTGGGGGGTGGAGGGTGTGGGGGGGTGGGGGTGTGGGGGGGAGGGGGGACGGAAGGCAACGGTCATATGACCGTTGCCTTCTTTCAAATTCAAATTTTATTTTTTTTATCTAATTTGTTTTAATATTTTAACAAAATTTAAAAAACAAATTTCATAATATTAAAAATCATAAAATATACCTTACGAATTTTTTTTTTTTAAATTATAAAAAAAATATATTTTAATTTAATTTATAATTTTTAAAATTAAAAAATAAAATTATCAAATTAAAAAATAAATTTAATTTTTGTTTATTAATTTAAAAAAAAATTATACATGAAGGGAAATCGCCACCCCCCATGGCGGTTTCCCTTCATCAAATTTGCAAAATTTGTAAAATACACCAAGGGAAATCGCCACCCCCATGGCGATTTCCCTTGGTGTTTTTTACAATTTTTGAAATTTTAACGCTGGGAAATCGCCATGGGGGATGGCGATTTCCCAGCTAGAAAAAAAAAGGGATTTTGGGAATTAATCCAAAAACAACGGTATTTTAGTATTTTTTTTTTTGGCTATATCTCAATAAAAAAACCCCAAATAAGCCCCTAACCTTTAATTTATACATAAATAAAGCCTTAACATAAATTAGACTTGTTCATAGGTCGGACCACAGCCCGGATTTTTTTCTACTTTACCTAGGCCCAGCCCGAATCACTATTAAAAAAATTAAAAAAAAAATCATTTTTACATTAATTTTTATAATTTAATTTAAATAAAAAAATTAATTTTTTAATGCATGAACAGTTATCCGGGTCGAGCCGACTCGGATCACCAAAATCATATCCAGGCCCGGTCCAATATCGGGCCTACCGGGTTGAGCGGACAGCCCAGCCCACGAGCAGGTCTAACATAAATCAATGTTTCATTTGAAATAATGGCTTATTTAGGTGCAAATTAAAAAAATAAAGGTTTATTTATGTACAATAAAAATATAAAAACTTTTTTTTTTTTTTTAAATATCATAGTTCAGGGTTTTTTTTTAATATTTTATCCAATTTATTTCTTATCCAAGCACTAGAATTTCAATCAATAATAGAAAAAAGTCCCCCTTTGTCAGGGTATTTAAGTTTTTTTACAAAATTTTTAATTAATTAATAATAATAAATTTATTTATATTTATATTTTATTAAATAATAATAATTTATTTAAATATTATATTTTTAAATTGTAATAATATTAATATAATTATTATTTTTTAATTATACAAATTAAATTTATGATAATTTTTATTTACAAATTGTATAATACAAATGCATTTTCAAATGTTATTTATATATATTTTTGCAAAATATTTAGATTTTACTGTACAGTATATATTTTTATTTATAGGAGATAAAAAATAATAAATGAAAAATAAGAAACTAAAATTGTGGTTTGTATTTTATTCTCTCGTATGATGGATTTTCTCACATAGGTTACAAGTTCATTTTTTTCTTTTTTTTTAACTTTTTTTTCAAGAGGGTCAGGTACGAATCCTAAACCGACACAAGAGTCTACGTGCTGACCAACCTAAAAAATGCATAAAATATACATTTTATGCCTTTCTACCTTTAGTTTTTGTTATGTTTTCGATCTTTATTTTGTTTACTTATATTATATTTTTGAATTATAGGTATATTTAAAAGAATAAAGTCAAAAGATGTCAATAATAATGGTAAAGAGCTTACAAAGTCACAATCAAAAGATGGAAGAAGACTTGGGAGTCGAAAAGATCAAATTCTTAGTGCTAGATGATCAGGCAGATCTGACCTCAGGAGCTTGTTGCAAGGAAATCATTATGTTAAAGTCATTATTTGAAGAAACTTCCTCTTGACTTTTGAAGTTGACTTGAATACATTTCCAATGATAGTTTACACGCCTAAATCGGACAACGAATGGTCATCCAATTCAGCCGATGAAGTGCGAGACAGTGTAGCAGTTGCGAAACCGACGTCAGCGAGCAAAAACGTGCAAATTAGTGTACTTGCAGCCGTGGCGCCAGAAAGTGGCACCGCGGCGCCGACCTTACTGCCTCCAAAATCGAGAAAAACCGGGAAAAAGTCCACACTTGCCTTATTTTGCCTCATAGCTTTCTTGATCAACAAGAAAGGGTTTCCAAGGTCAAAAAACTCTATAAATACTATCTTTTGAGCCACAATCTATCATTATTTTTTGGAGGAGACTCAAATATCATTCTTCTTCTTCTTCTTCTTCTTCTTCTTCTTCTTCTTAGTTTTATCTATATATTATTTATGCTTATGTTAGCCTAAACTTCTTACTTGGTTAAGGTAATTTCAAAGCCCTAGACATGTTTTGTAATTGATTTTTAGATTTTATCTATCATTAGTTTTCTATCAAAGTTGATTATGTTCTTCCATAAGAATTGTTTATGATGTTGTCTTGATTTGTTTAGGTTGCAAACTAGATAGATCTTGATAATTATCTATTGCTAGTTTAGGAATCTTGATCCGTGTAATTGTCTTGATTTTTATAATTCATAAGTGTCAATTTGTAATTCATGATTATGTTGGGTTTTCAGGAATTACAATGTGGAATATAACATAAGTTGAACAATCCGAGCTTACGTGTTTGTTGCTTAGATCAACCTATCTTTCTCATCATAAAGCTGTTATCAAATTGAATTTAGAGAGCTTATTCTAGGTTGTTTGATAATTAGAGATTAAATAGAGAGCTTATTCTATTTAACGACAAACTAAGGAAAGATTGGGATAACAAAGCTTGTTGTTATCTACGATTGATAATTTTGATAGTTAATTGATGTTGATAGATCTGATTATTGATTCTCAATGATGTCTAGTGGTGGAGAATGAAACCTTAACCATACTTTTCTCTTATATTTGATTTTCTCTTATTTATTTGCTTTTTACTTATCTTGTTTTCTTTACTTTTAATTATTTCAAAACCCCATTTTCTTTTATTGATCTTGAATTTAAGTTTTAAACTAATAATTTATAAACTAAAAACCAATCTCTGTGGATTCGACCCTTGCATGCTACTTTACTATAATTGATCATATTAATTGCAAGGTTTAATAAAGATACACTCTTTTGAGTACATCAAATTTTGGCGCCGTTGCCAGGGATTGCTTTATTTAGTTTATTAGTTATTTGGTTTATTCTTATTTTCAGTTGTAATTAATTTTATTTTTCTTGTACATACAGGTTTTTTTTTTCAAATTTTGAGCAAAACACGATGGATTTGAGCAATCTAACACTTGAAGAGTTGGTGGTATACATGAACATGGAAAACTAACGAGCCAATCTCACCTCTCCAGTAATTTGCAACAATCAAGGCAGTGTGGAGTGTGCTTCATCATGGATCATCCAACCAATTGGTGCCCATACTACCAAAAAGATAATTTTGAACCAACCTATGATTTAGGAGGATACCAAAGCCAACAAGGGTTCCAACAACAATAGTATGATCCTTACTCAAACACTTATAATGAGAAATGGTGGGATCATACTAATTATGGCTACTCGAAAAATTATCAAAAAATAGATCTTTATGCCAACTACAATCATCCATCGAGCTTCAATCAATCATGGTCTCAAGAACCAGATCTTTTGCAGTCCCCACTTCAAAACTCAGGTACTTCATTAGAAAATCTTATCAATTCCCTTACTATTAATCAATTGCAAATGCAACAGGACATAAGGGAAACAAACAGGCAAATGGCTAGAAGGATGAGTCAAATAGAGACTCAAATAAGCCAATTGGCTAGCGATATGGCGCGATGGGTAGAAGAAGAATCTGAGGAACTACATGAACAACTCCATTCCCAAACTATGATTGATCCAAAGGAGAATGTTAGTGCTACACAACTTGAGGATGAATCAAAAAATCCAAGGGAACCTGAGGATGAGAAAGAACTAGAGATGGATTTCCTTCTTGAAGATAATGAAGCTTTAATTTCAAAATAGAATATTTCGGCACTTGAGGTAACTTTTAAGGTTCCAATTTTTACTAATATTTTTTATCCACCTTTTCCTAGTAGATTTGCAAAGTTCAAGGATGAGGAACATGAACAACACATGTCGGAAACCTTAAACAGCTTGTTTGTGGATGTCATTCAACAAGTACCAAAATATGCTTCATTCTTCGATGAGCAATGCACTACAAAGGATGATGGAATAATACTTGTAATGGAGAATGCATCCACTGTTGTGCAAAGAAATCGCCCTACAAAACGCACAAATTTGGGAAGTTTCATGTATGAGCCTGACAAACCTAAAAAGCCAAGAAGGGATGTTGGTTAGGTTGGACAACTTAACTCAAGTACTAATTGGGAAGGCAGCCCAATTAATGAAGAAATTACCAACCTACCATACTCAGATTTGCTTTGTTTTCCTTTTCTTTTATTATGTTTATTTGTTAATTGTTTGTTTAGTATTTTATGATTATTTAGGTTGCATGAGTTTGTTTTGTTTTGAGTCTTAGTTATTTCTATTTTTATTAGTTCTTTTCTCTTACACATGATTCTTTCATTTAGGTTAATAGCATTACATTGAGGACAATGTAAGAATTAAGTGTGGGGGGGAAGGATTTAAGATTTCTTTTATTTTTGGCTATTATTTTTTTATGAGTCTTTAATATTATTATTATTATTATTATTTTTAATGTGTTTTAGTTCTTTTTTAATACAATGATGAGATATGAATTGTATAGGTCTAAAACTGGTTATTAGTGAGAAGATTTTCATGAGAATTGAGCTTTATACTATTTTTTAAGAGCCAATGTTAATATGATATGTTGATTGAGAAAGAAGCATGTTTAGACTTAATATTGACTTGTATAATCATCCTTGTGAGTTTTGAGCCTATATGATTGATGCATTATACATATCAATCTAATTTCTTTCTTGAGTGCTCTTATGATTACATGATTCTCTAGAACTTGCTCTAAACCTTTTTGAGACTATATTGATGCATGTAACTACATGGATATGATAGAGGCATTAGGATTATAACCAGGGCCAAATAGCCATTCCCTATTGATGTTCCAAGAGAACATCCCCCTAGTGAACCAATTTGAGCCTATATTGATTAAGCCATTTTATTGGTAACCACATCTTACACCTAGCCTAAACACATTTATATCTTTACCCTTGTTCTAAAGACGGACTAGAATGTTTGAGACATATTGCAAAAGCAAGGGTTATTTTTTTAAAATTTAGGTTAGAACAAAAGATAAGTGTGGGGGAGGAGAAAGGTAAAAGTCAAGAGAAAAAGAAAATGGAACATTGTAAAAATACATTCCCATGAAAAAAAATGAAAAAAAAATGAAAAAAAAAAATTGAACCATCTCTTGAAGTTCTAGTTAAAGAAAAGAAAAAACATGTTACAAGGTTGGTTAGAATGAAGCAAAGGCTCAACATAAACTATTCAGCCTATGTGATATGAAATTCCAAGGAATATTGAGAAAGTTTTATTTGTAAAATCTTATTTTGTCTCTAAATTCTATGAAGTCTTTGGAACCTTTGTAATATCTTTTATCTTTTATTCTTTAACCACATTATTACCCCTTGACCACATTACAACCTTGAACAAAGATCTCTTGATTTATGAAGTTGCATGATCTAAATATTGGATAATAGGTGGACAAGCAAGCATATGATAGAACTGTTTTCATGAGATTGATTGAGTGTAAACACTTTACCACTACTTTAAAGAGTGAAACTCATGAGAGTATCCCATGTGATAATTTGATATTAAGTTTGAATATGCACTATTTTGATTGAAATATGTTATGTTAATATTGGCTTAACTCAAACTATTTACATTCAAGCATGATTTTTTGTGAAATTCTTTAAGCTATTGATTAGTTTATAAAACTTGTTCAAAAATTATCTCTAATTTATATTGAAATGATTTGGAGTAACTATTTATAGTGTATGTTAGTTTATTTTTATTTTAGTTTTTCAATGTTTATGGGTATCGTTCTAGTAAATCCTCACGAGACTAAACTCGTCCACTAGGGACACTTAGGGGTTTAAAGGCTTGTGTCACATGCTAAGTGCCACCGTGATTTCCTACGAAAGTAGATTAGATTAGATTTTTTTATTTTGTTTTTATTTTGTTTTGCTCGAGTACTAGCAAAAAGCTAAGTGTGGAGGTATTTGATAAGCTCATAAAATATACATTTTATGCCTTTCTACCTTTAGTTTTTATTATGTTTTCGATCTTTATTTTGTTTACTTATATTATATTTTTGAATTATAGGTATATTTAAAATAATGAAGTCAAAAAATGTCAATAATGATAGTAAAGAGCTTACAAAGTCATAATCAAAAGATGGAAGAAGACTTGGGAGTCAAAAAGATCAAATTCTTAGTATTATATGATCAGGCAGATTTGACCTCCGGAGCTTGTTGCAAGGAAATCATTATTATTTCAAGAAACTTATTTCTTGACTTTTGAAGCTGACTTGAATACCTTTCCAACGATAGTTTTCACGCCTAAGTCGGACAAAGGATGGTCATCTATATCAGCCGATGAAGTGTGAGACAGTGTAGCAGTCGTGAAACCGACGTCAGTGAGCAAAAATGTGCAAATCAGTGTACTTGGCGCCGCGGCGCCGACCTTACTGCCTCCAAAACCGAGAAAATCGGGAAAAAAATTAAAACTTGCCTTATTTTGCCTTCTAGCTTCCTTGATCAACAAGAAGGATTTTCAAGGTCAAAAAGCTCTATAAATACTATCTTTTGAGCCACAAACTATCATTATCTTTGGGAGGAGACTCAAAGATCATTCTTCTTCTTCTTCTTCTTCTTCTTCTCTATTCTTTTATTTTCTTTTTAGTTTTATGTATATATTATTTATGCTTATGTTAGGTTAAACTTCTTATTTGGTTAAGAGTGATTTCAAAACCCTAAACATGTTTTATAATTGATTTTTCATTAGTTTTTTATCAAATTTGATTATGTTCTTCCATAAGAATTGTTTATGATGTTGTCTTGATTTGTTTAGGTTGTAAACTAGATAGATCTTGATAATTATCTATTGCTAGTTTAGGAATCTTGATCCGTGTAATTGTCTTGATTTTCTCCTATTCATAAGTGGCAATTTATAATTCATGATTATGTTGGGTTTTCGGGAATTACAATGTGGAACATAACATAAGTTGAACAATCCGAGCTTACGTGTTTGTTGCTTAGATCAACCTATCTTTCTCATCATAAAGCTGTTATCAAATTGAATTTAGAGAGCATATTCTAGGTTGTTTGATAATTAGAGATTAAATAGAGAGCTTATTCTATTTAACGACAAACTAAGGAAAGATTGGGGTAATAGAGCTTGTTGTTATCTACGGTTGATAATTTTGATAGTTAATTGATGTTGATAGATCTGATTATTGATTCTCAATGATGTATAGTGGTGGAGAATAAAACTTTAACCATACTTTTCTCTTATATTTGATTTTCTCTTATTTATTTGCTTTTTACTTATCTTGTTTTCTTTACTTTTAATTATTTCAAAACCCCATTTTCTTTTATTGTTCTTGAATTTAAGTTTTAAACTAATAATTTATAAACTAAAAACCAATCTCTGTGGATTCGACCCTTGCATGCTACTTTACTATAATTGATCATATTAGTTGCAAGGTTTAATAAAGATACTCTTTTGGGTGCATCACAACCCCTTTAAATACATCATTTAAAATTAAAACTAAAATTAAAATAATTAATAAAATAAATTTATTTATTTACTTTTTTCGAGCGGGTCGGGTCACGGATCCTAAATCAACCTGCGAGTCAACGTGCGAACCTACCCTTTAAATACATCATTTAAAATTAAAAGAAAAATTATTAATAAAATATTTTATTTTTTTACCCGAGCGGATCGGATACGAATCCTAAATTGATCCGCGAGTCAACATGCAGACCAACCTCTTCAAATATATCATTTAAAATAAAAATAAAAATAATTAATAAAATAAATTTCTTTTTTTCAATTTTTTTTCGAGACGGTCGGTTACGGATCCTAAATTGACACATGAGTCAACATGCGGACCAATCTCTTTAAATACATCATTTAAAAATAAAATATAAAATATTTTTATTTTTATTTTTTTCCCGAGCGGGTCGTGTACAGATCCTAAATTAGCCTCGGAGTCAACGTGCTAACCAACCCCTTTAAATACATCATTTAAAATTAAAATAAAAAAAAAAATTATAAAAAATTCTGAGATGGTCGGATACAGATTTTAAATCGATCCGTGAGTCAACGTGCGGACCAATCTCTTTAAATACATCATTTAAAAATAATTAATAAAATAAAAAACTAAAAATACTTAATAAAATAATATTTTATTTTCCAAGCGGGTCGAGTACGGATCCTAAATCGCTCCGCGAGTCAATGTACAAATCATCTCCTTTAAATTCATCATTTAAAATAAAAATAATTAATAAATTAAATTTCTTTTTTAATTTTTTTTCCCGAGACGGTCGGGTACAGATCTTAAATTGACACATGAGTCAACGTGCAGACCAACATCTTTAAATACATCATTTAAAAATAAAATAATTAATAAAATAATTTTTTTTTCCCGAGCGGCTTGGATACGGATCCTAAATCGACTCGCTAGTCAATGTGTGGACCAACTCTTTTGAATACATCATTTAAAATAATAATAATAATAATAATAAAATTAACTTTTTTTCGTAGAGATCGAATACGGATCCTAAATTGACCCACGAGTCAACGTACGGACCAATCTCTTTAAATACATGGTTTTAAAATAAATTAATAATTAATAAAATAATTTCTTTTTTAATTTTTTTCTCGAACGGATCAAGTACGGATCCTAAATAGACCTATGAGTTAATATGTGAACCAACCCCTTAAAATACATCATCTAAAAAATAAAATAAAAAATCTTAAATGTTAAAATAACTAGAAAAACTCGTCAAGTGTTGAGCAATGAAGCTCGACATGTGGCGAGTAGGATCCATTGCATTTTTGTTGTTATATAAGAAGACGAAATTGTCTCTATACTACTTAAAAAAAATTCTGAGTCCCACGGACTCAATTTTAATATATAGTAGATCATTCCGGAATTGAACGTATTGATCAATACGTATCAGTTTTACTTTAAATCAATATAATCAATATCATTCCGGTATCAAACGTATTAACCAACACGTATCGATTTTACTTTAAATCAGTATAATCAATTTCAAGTATTGTTTCACTCTGAATATCGATTTGTATCAATTCATACCAGTCGTATCACTCCTATCGATCGCACTGATTAGTACAAAATTTTATTTTATTTTGCTTAACGTTTTTTTTTAATATTATTTTTTAATCTATATCTAATGCTTTCCCCTATAATCATTTTTATTTTTTATAATTTTTATCTAAAAATAATATATATCTTCATTAAATTAGACTGTTAAAAAATAACTTATTATATATTTTCTAATATTTTTATATTTATTTCGTTTATTTAAAGTTTAAATTTTTTGAATATTTAATCTTTATAACATTTAAAATCTATATTTGCATATATAAACATATAAATGTATGCAATGAAAATATATTTTTTTTATAGATAAATTATTAAAAAATATCGATAAATTCAAAACAATAATTCGAAACACATCAATACCGATACATACCAATAATAGAACAAAAACGATATACCCTCTATTATGATAGTGACTACCTTGATTTCAACATTATCAGGCAAAACATTAAAAATAATAATTTTTATTATTATATTATTATAAATAAAAAATTTGTTAACGAATATTTTAAAGATATTGTTTTAATATTATTAAATATAATAATATTTTCAATCGCATTGAAAATGATAAAAAAAGTTACTATTTTTTGCATTTAATGTAATATTATTATAAATAATATATTATTACTATAAATAGTTATTAATGCAATGTTATTTTTTACATTTAATATAATATTATTACTATAAATTAAAAATGACGAAAAAAATTATTATTTTTTTGCTAACAAATGCCCTTAATGCACGTGTTAGCAAAACCCTATAAATAAAAGTACCCTAGCAATGGCAACATTTCCTGGGAGGGCAGTAATGAAACTTAAAATCATACAATTCCTATTACCATAACTGCAAGGAGCTAGAAGCTAGATGAACGAATACGCAATTAGAGCAGATAGATGAATGAATACGCAATTAGAGCAGATAATAAAAAGCCAGCAATGAAACAGCAAGATACCAACATTTGTCAACAAAATTAACTGTTCAAGAAAATAAATAAAAAATGGAAATGTGAAATGTAAAGATTCAATGCTTTGAACTTGGTTATCAGATGAAGATTCCCAAATACCTGTTTATAGAGTACATTTATTTTACTTAAAAAGTATACGTTCCTTGTTAACTTTCAAATCAGTAACTCTTCAGATTCAAATGATACTTCAAGACTCAACCTTAAATTGACTGGCAGAAAATAAGAGAAACTTTGAAGATCCTACTTCAAATGCACTTCAAAATTTGTAAACAAAATGGTTTTAACTTTGGGGGTGTGTGAAATTGCCAGAACCAGCAAAAAAGAATACAATAAAGCCGAAAATCGATATTTTATTTGATGCATGGACTCCAACATGAATTCCCATCTCTGAGAACTCTAAAACCCCATCTTTTTTTGTGTCTTCTGAATCTGGTTGAGGAATATCCAAGTCATCTGCATACCAGAACATCCAGTCGTTAGGTATAATTATAAATAAAAAAAACTCTTTACTAAGCTTTCACTTTACAGTTGAATTGGAGTTCTGTTACTCCGATTCTTCCTTATCCCTGAAGTATCCGTGTCCGACATTCATATTCGACACATATTCGGACAAGGATACAAGGGTATGATCCTCCAAATATTAAAAAGAAAGAAAACTTTTAAAAAATTGAGTATACCCGTGTCGGACACATAATCCGACACTCACCTCCGAATCCAAGTAACATAGAATTGGAAAATCACATATGGACAAAAATATAATGTATATACCATGACATGAGGAGCAATTCGAACACAGTATACGGGGAATCCTGTGTAAAATTTTAATGGTCCTCCAGACTTGAGGGTCTTCATAGCACAGTCTAAAGAGCCAGTGTATGGATACTTTCCCTCAGCATCAGGTTGCATTTTCTGAATTTGTGTTTTGACATAATCAAAAGGTAAACTGCAAGCTGCAGCAAAGAAACCTGAAACCGTACTTGCACCTGAGACAGAAAAAAAGAACATTAATCAAGGTGGGACAGGAGAGCGCGGGCATGTCTTTGCTTAAAGCAAAAGCCAGTTCACTACAAGTTTTTAGAATTAGCAATGCATGAACAGTAGCGTCTTCTTAAGAGTTGGAAAAAGTATCATAATCTATCCTGAAAGAGTATAGGCCAAATATTTTCATCTAGAAAGACATTAAGGGGGCCATGGAGAAAGAGATCTAGTCAAATAATAATGCCACTTCCAAAATCAGGACCAGCAGCAGATAAGCCCGACAAACCAATAAAAAATATAACTGAGCTTGGAGAAACCAGTTCTCGAATTAACCTATGTTGCTCCGATTCTTCATTTTTCTTGAGGTACCCGTGTCCGACGCATATCCGGACATGAATATGGAGATATGATCCTCCAAGGACATGGATATGGAGATATGTTCTTCCAAGAACCCTCCAAATACATAGAAATCTTGGGAAAAAATAAACATACCCATGTCCAACACTCACACCCGAGTCTGAGTAAAATAGAAATTAACAAACAATAAAATGCGAGAGCCAATCTTCCTGCTAAATTCGCTGAATATGTCATTGAAACTGTAGAAAGTGTTGTTTGAACCAAACTTCATCAAAAAATATATGTAGGCATCATAGCATAATCAGTAAACATAAGGAAGGATCAATGTTCAAGCCTTCCTCCCCCCATCTCCCCATCAAACCAACCACCCTCTCCCCCAAAAGAATAATAATAATAAAATAAAGAAATGAAAGATATAAAAGCAGCTTCACAGAAGATGGACAGACCTGAAGATCAAGAAAGCAAAATCTCTTCTTGTAAGATTAAATCTAATCCTTATTTTATTATTATTTTGTTAAGACCTCCTTTTGGAATACCTACATTTGGCATTATAAACTCCAAGGTTTCTCATCTGTAAGCTTTACTCTACCAGCCAAAATCTATGTTGACCACACTAGCAATCATAAATTAGTTAAACAAGAAAACCTAATGTGTCGAGCTTATTTAACTTTTGTTTACATATTTCTCGATCATCCTTAGCTAAGTGTCTTCATCAAAGTCATGCGGTAATAATGTGCTACGTAGCCTATCTTTCTTGTATTACCTAGCCAATAGTCAGCACATTCTTTCTTTATTATTACGTCCATCGTGACAATGCTCGCACATATAATATACAAACATTCACACAAAAATCTCCAAAATAAGCATATATATTATGCATATACAATGGTGAGAGGACGGAAAAGATCCATTATCACATTGCGTATGTTCAAAATTTTCATCCAACGGTCGAACCTTTGCAATACTAAGGAAATATAAGGCTCCGTTTGATAAATGCTTTTTTGTTTTGCATTTTGCTATTTGTCTTTGGTTTTTATTTATTTTTATTTTTTGCTTTTTCCTTTCTATTCATTTTTTGTTAAAAAGAAAGAGAGAAAAAAAGAAAAAGCATCTATTAAACGGAGCCTAAACAAGTCATTTGCTTCATGGAAAACCTTTAAGCTTCTGAAATGGAGTACTAAAACTTTGTGGTTGTTAGGGTAAATGATTACGTTCAGACCAATCATTTATGCATATGACATTGAAAAAGGATGTGCTTAAAGCTTAATCTCAAAAAAATAAAATACGAACTCCAATTACTTTAGTGTTGTCAAGGTGTGCGCCTAGGCACGTCTAGCCGTTGCGCCTTAGCGCCAGACAACAGAAGCACCTCAGACCCTTTCGGGCGAGGCATATTTGATCAGGCGCACTTTTTTGCAAGGCAATAGGCAAAGAAAAAGCACATCTGATTGAGGTTCTCTTTAATTTCTTTTATTTTAAATTTTTTCATTAGTTGTACCTTTACTAGTAAGAAAGGGGATAATATCAAACTCTCTGCTTCTCAATATTTAAGTATTCAACATTAGATATGGGACCATAAGGAAATTATGCATATTGACCAACAAAGAAAAATGAAATTGTTACATGTTTTGTAGGATAAACTAGACCATTCTTTAGAGTTTATTGTCATAATTATATATCTTAAGCTTATTTTATCTATATACACCGACACACATACATAAACACGCACATATACATATTGTGTTTTACTTCATTCAGGCAAGCGTTTTTTTTTTTTGGCTTGCGCCTCAGGTAATATAAGGATTCAAGTGCCTATAGTGCATCTTGTGCCCTTGACAACACTGTACTTGAGGTAGTCCAACTAGAGAACATGCTTCAACAATCATTCCTTATGTTAGCAATAACTTCTAAAATATGATTCTGCTATTTGCCTATACCAAGAAAGTATCAATTAAGGATAAGTTATGTTCACTCAACAAATTTAAAACCTAAAATAGTCTTTTTTTCTTTAGCAAGGATAGTTAATGAAAGACTTTAGAATAGTTAAAACATCCATGCTAAAGACTCTTACCTACAACCGTAGCAGCTTCTCCTAAGCCAAGGTTGTCCTTGCAAAACTCAACACTTTGATCATAAGAGGCAAGCATTCCCATGTTCAATGCCATGGCTCTGACTACGGTAGGACCTGCACCTTTCCAAAGTGCCAAAACCCCTTCATCTGCAACAATACGATAGAGAGCATGGAATGCATTCGAGTAATTTCGGCGCTGAGCAGCAGGCAAAGTGGCATCAGCTTGCATACGGATAAGTGCCAAATCAGCTGGACTGCCAACACAGGCTCCAATAGCACCAGCTGTCAGACCACATAAAGCCTTCTGATAAAGAGGTAGGGGCTTCCCATCATTGGCTTCAATTGCTTTGTTTGTCAACATTCTATAGAAAACAATAAAAATAATATCAAAAGCTAAATCAGAACCGAAATAGATAATCCAAGTTTAGTCTCAGAAGCAAACAACATCAGCGGAAAAAAAAAATCAAATGTTAATAAGGTTCAAAAATAAAGTTTAAATTTCAGAAGAAAAACTATCGATCATTAGAATAAAAACAGAAGTATCTTGACGAGTATAATGAAAGCCACAAAACCATTTACATCTATCCCATTCGTACACACTCACTTGAATGTTCCAAGTCGGGCAGTAGTGTATGTAGCTTGTCTGAGCAGTCCAGCTGATAGCCCCTGCTCAAAATAATACAAGTGAGACAGACTCATGGAAAAATAGAAATATTTTCAGGATTCAACTGAGAAAATCTAACAAAATTCTTGAATTCTGAAAATAGAAAGCACAAACTCAGCAAGATAAGGTCATTGTCTATATGTATAAACCACTGATGAGCAAATTACAGCTATAGTTTCAAGTTGTATAAAGTCTATCCTACGGATAATTGGACTAAAAATCAAGCATGTATTTTTGCTAATATCATCTTTCATATGCTATTAAGTATTAACAAATCGAGAAGCATATTAACAAATCGAGAAGCATATCTCATCCCATGAAAGAAACAACAATAAATTCCAATATTTTGGCAACCCAAACCAATAAATAATTACATATAAACCATTGAATGAAAATGTAGAAAATCTCGAAACTTTGAATATCCTTGTTGGTATTTCATGCTAAATAATGTAAAAATAAAAGATCCAGCTTCTAAAACAGATCTCAAAAGTCCATAACAAAATCTAATACCTGAAAAGGTAGATCAATCATGCATATAACTCAAAGAAAGAAAAAAAAATAAAACTTGAATGAAGTTTTAGAACAGAACCTTGTAAAAGGCACCAATACCCTCCTCTTTAAGCATGGTCTTGGTTACACTTGCTGCTGATCCTTGACCCAATTGGATTCTCACCTACACCAAGCCAAAACGACAAACGAAGACCATTAGCCGGTACGAAACCAACCAAACTAGACAAAAACTCTGAAAGAAATCTGAGCAAATCCCAGATCTAAAAAAAAAAAAAAAACCATCTTTGGCTTTAAGAATAGAATCTTTTTAACATGGAAAGGAAAAATAAAGAGCTGATCTACCAGAAATGAAACGAGAGATGAAAGGGTAAAGATGAATGAAAACCTTGATCATGTCGATGGGTTGGATGACACAGGTAGCAAGCATACCAGAGGCACCACCATTGACAAAAGGCTTAACCTTTGGCCAAACCCCAACAGCTTGGGCCTTCTTCTCCTCTGCCATTTCTTTGACTGAAAACAGAAGGAAGAAAGAAAAAAGAAAAAAAAAAGGGTCAAGAAGGAAAAGGAGAAATGGTGCAGGAGAAGTTGTTGAGACTCAAAGAGGACTGAAATAGGAAGGGCGAAATGAGATGCTTTCCTATTCTTAGTTTTATACAAACAAACCCTCCTAGTTGTTGGCTATAAATAAATAATTAATAAAATAAAATAAAATGGCCTCCGGGTTAATTTGCCTTTGTTTCTCTCTCCCAACGTGAAGGTAGAGAGAGTTTGTATTTTTTTCTTCTTGTTTTTTGGTATGGCATCATATTTGTGTCAAACTACAAAAACTTTTTGTTATATTTATTTGTTTAGATTATTTTAATTTAATTAGATATGAGATTTTTATTTTATTTCCATTTCAATATTTTGACTTAGGTTAGTATTGTTGTTGAAAAAAATTTGGGTTGAAAAAAGTTTAGATTGAAAAAAGTTTGTTTAAAAAGTGTAATGAAAAACTATGATTTAAAATTTTTTTAAGTGTTTAGCATTATTGTGAAAAAGTATTATAATAAATTGAAATATAAAAAAAAAATATGTTTAAAATAATAAAAGTGTAGAGATGTGCAGATAATAAAGTTATTTTATCCAAAAGTTAGTTTTAAAGCTCAAAAGCTATATTTTTTTACTTTTTAATTTGACTTTTCAAGCCATAATTTTAACAGCAAAAATCAAATTTTTTTTGTCTGTTTGCAATAAAAAGTAGCTTTTAACTTCAAAAATTGTGTCAAAAGTAATGTTAAACATCGCATTTTATCTTTATTTTAATATTATCTTTCCTAGCTGAGTTTTTAGCTTTTTATTTGACTTTAAAAAAAAAAAAAAAAAAGTTTTGCGTAAGTTATACATATTCTATTCAATGCTTAAGAATTGGCATGCTCCATTGAAGCGAGTGCGGATAAGCTAAAGCTATTAGTCTATAGGCTAGTTTAGCATTTTTATTGAAAAAAATTTGGGTTGAAAAAAGTGTGTTTAAAAAATATGATAAAAAAATACAGTTTAAAAACTTTTAAGTGTTTAGGACTACTATAAAAAAGTGGTGTGAGGAATTGAAATATAATATATATATATATGTTTAAAATAATAAAAGTGTAAAGATGTGAAGATAATAAAATGATTTGATCCAAAAGTCAGCTTTTAAAGCCCAAAAGTTATATTTTTTGACTTTTTGGTTTGGCTTTTCAAACCATGATTTCAACAGCAAAAGCCACTTTTTTTTATCTGTTTAGCATTGCGTTTGCGGTGAAAAGCAGTTTTTGACCTCAAAACTGTGCCACAAGCAATGCTAAACAAGGCCATAGGAGATGTTTCAAGTGGATGGAGAAGTCGGTTAGTAGCACGATTATAGGAGATGTTATCTGTATCTAGACTTGTTCATCCAGATAGGTCTGGTCCGTATTAGATCGGGTTTGGACAAGCATTTTATCAATTTGGATCGATTCGACCGGTTTGAATTATTATCTATTAATAAAAATATATATTTTTTAAATTTAATTATAAAAATATTTTTAAACAGTGTTTTGAATTTATGAGTCGATTCAGATTGGGCTCGAGTAAAAAAAAATCGGGTCGTCACCCGGTCCATAAACATCTCTATGTGTATCTAGACTATTAATATTATATTTTTACACACCAATAATATGGATGAAAAAAATAAAATATATATTTTAAAAGATAAAAAAAAAAATCATGTGATAAGTAGTTTTTTTATATATAAAAAAAAAAATTACTTCATAGTGGTTATTTTTAAAAGACATGTAAATAAATAAATAAAAAAGGGTGATGCTGCATGACCCGCCCCCAGGTTCCGCCCCCAAGTTTCGCCTAACAAAAAACCCCAAATGAGATAAACAGTATGAAAAGTATATATTTTATAAAAATTAAAATAAAGCAATTTTTTGATGAAATAAAACATCAGACTAAAATAAAACAAATTCTAATTTATAAACGTTCTTTTTCAACAAAAAAAAAAAAACAGGTGGGACAAATATGGGTCAAAATAGGGCGGGTCATTCAGCATTTTTCTAAAAAAAATTAAACTTATGTTTGGATTGTGGTAGGGGGAGAAAAAGGAAAGTAAAGCAATGAAAAATGAAAAATATTTCACTTGTTTTGATAATAAATAAAAAATAATAAGTAAAGGAAAGTGAAGTGAAGGGAGATGAGCACCCATCACTTTCCCTTCAAATGCTCACTTTTTGTATACTCCAATTTGGGAGAAATAAAGAGAAAAAGAAAGTTAAAATATATTTTAATGTGTAAAATATCTTTTTTACCCTCTTTATATTTTATATATTATTTTATAAAAAGGCTACAATTGAAAATTTTTATTATAATAAATTATTTCTTTTCTTTTCACTTTTTAACCGAATAATGGTTATTAAAACTCCTTTCCTCAACTTTCCTTTTTTTACTTTCCTTTCTTTTTCTTTTTTTTTTTAACTATTGTGTATCCAAACATAATGTAAAGTAAAAGACATAAATTTTTTTATTTTTTATTTTTGTTGTTGTTTATTTTTATGTTTTGATAATAAGTTGATTTCACTTAACTTTGACACCAAACTCAATCAAACGCTTTATTTATAGTATAGAGAAAGTTGATAGAGTTTGGTGTCACTGGTAAACACTTTGAATATAATATAAATAAGGCTGATTGAATTTGATATCACTGAGTTAAGCGAAATCAATTCATTTTAAGAAATAACACAGAACTCAAATGATATCATAATAAATATATAAAATAAAATATATAAATATCATTTAATTTGATAATTTAAATTTTAAATTAATTTTATTTTTAAAATTATCCATGCATTCAATTGAAAAAATATTGAATTTATAATTATGAAACTTTTTTTTTTCTATCACCTATTTTTCTTACTTTTTTTTTTTCACTTATCTTTTCCTTTCAACCAAATAATGAGTGTGTCATAATCTATTTAGTGTTGAAAACACTTTTGTTTGTCTCGGTTTCAGATAAAATTTGCAGTTAATGTATACTATTTTCGTTTTAATAAATCGAATCGTAATTGAATCTAATCTTTTTAACTGAATCAATTCAAATCAAATTTCATATATTCGTCAATTTTGAAAAACATTAAAATTTATAGCTTTTATATTTTTAAATTTTTTTTACATAGATTTAGAAATAAAATATTTATTTTAAAATTTACAAAATTTAAAAGTAATATAAAAAATAAAATAAAAAATATAATTCAATTGGGATAATTTTGGTTTTCAAGTTATCAATCAAAACCCAAATGAAACTAAATATGAATTTTTATTATCTAAATCAAAATCAAATTAAATTTAATAAAAAACCAATTCTAATCGAATCGGAGACTATAGTTCAAATCAATTTTTGATTTTTTGGTTTTTTTCTCAATCTTAATTGGTATAAAAAAGTCGAGAGAACAATTATACCCTTTAATTTTATTTAGGAAAATTAATACGTTTAATTTCGATGAATTTTTTAAACTTCACCTACAGAATTAATAAAGTGACACATTCTATATTCTATAAAATATATTAAAAGTAATATAACAAAAAAATATGTGTCAGTCTCGTAATAGATTTGTAGATTAAATTAAAAAAAAAAAAAAGAATTTGGAAGAAAACGAAAATGAAAGGGAAACGGGTCAGCTGATCCCATGCCCCTTCCCTCTTTTCCGTTCCTTTGTTTTTCTCTCTTTTCTTTTTTCTTTTTCTTTTTTCTAATTTTTTATTCAAAAAATTTTAAAAAAAAAATTAATCAAAAAATTTTAAAACAAATTAAAACGAAAAATATTGATAGTTTAAAAATATAATTAACAAAAATGTATATTTTTATCTATTCAAAAATTTTCGACAGCCATAGTTTTATATATTTTAATTTTAAATGATTTTTTAAAATTATAAAAACAAAAATATTTATTTTCATTAATTAAAAAAAATTAAAATTTGTACTTTTATATAATTATTATATAAATTATAAATAAAAATAAATAACAAAAATAAAGATCAATTGTAACCTTAGTAAATTATCTTAATCAAGATGACATCATCTTTTACTGATTTGGAGCATAGATAGGCTCTAAAGCTGAGCTGAATGAATTGAAAAAATATAAAATTATCTTTCATCTCAGCTTTTGCATTAAAAATAAAAAGCAAACAAAATAAAATAAAATAAAGTCATGCATTCTCTTAGAACAACCCAAAAATTTGTATAGCAGCCGTTTGAAAACGGGAAAGTACAAACAGAAGGAAAATGCTGGAAAAAAGAAAAGCAATTTTTTTTTTTTGAATTTGATAATTTTAAGGGTTAAATACTTAATTGATCTATATATTTTATATTTTTTATCCGTTTGGTATTTAAAAAAAATTATCAACTTAGTATTCCAATTTTGTTTTTGTCTATGATTTTACTCCAAAATCTTACTCCGTCCGTTAAAAAAAAACTGACATGTCTTTTTAAATACCAGTTTGTATTTTTCCCTTCTTGTTTTTTGGTATGGCATCATATTTGTGGGAAACTACAAAAACTTTTTGTTATATTTGTTTGTTTAGATTATTTTAATTTAATTAGGTATGAGATTTTTATTTTATCTCCATTTCAATACTTAAGAAATGTTAAATAAGAATTCAATTAAATAGTGTTTATATACAACAACCAATAGGATCGCTTTTTGTTTTGATATCATATAAAATTTTAGGATAGATATTTAATTTAAAATTAATTGATAATAAATAAAGAAAATTTTACTAATTAATGTATCAGATTATTTTAATTTAATAAATGGAAAGTTTTTAATTTTGGCCTAGTTTAGTATTGCTGTTGAAAAAAATTTGGGTTGAAAAAAATGTGTTTAAAAAGTGTAATGAAAAACTATGGTTTAAATTTTTTAAAGTGTTTAGCATTACTGTGAAAATATATTGTAGTAAATTGATATATAAAAATATATATATATATATATGTTTAAAATAATAAAGGTGTAAAGATGTGGGGATAATAAAGTTATTTTATCCCAAAGCTAATTTTTAAAGCCCAAAAGCTAGCTTTTAAAGCCCAAAAGCTATATTTTTTGGCTTTTTTATTTGGCTTTTCAAATCATAATTTCAACAGCAAAAGTAAAAAAAATTTATCTGTTTGCAATAAAAAACAATTTTAACTTCAAAAATTATGCCAAAAGCAATGCTAAACAAAGCATTTTATCTTCATTTCAATATTATCTTTCCTAGCTGAGATTTTAGCTTTTTACTTGACTTAAAAAAAGAAGAAAAAGTATTGCGTAAGTTATACATATTCCATTCAATGCTTAAGAATTGGCATGCTCCATTGATGCGAGTGCGGATAAGTTAAAGCTATCAGTTTATAGGCTATTTTAGCATTGCTGTTTAAAAAAATTTGGGTTAGAAAAGTGTGTTTAAAAAAGTATGATGAAAAAATGTAGTTTAAAAACTTAAAAAAGTGTTGTGAGAAATTGAAATATCAAAAAAATATATGTTTAAAATAATAAAAGTGTAGAGACGTGAGGATAATAAAGTCATTTGATCCAAAAGTCAGCTTTTAAAGCCCAAAAGCTAAATTTTTTGGTTTTTTGGTTTGGCTTTTCAAACCATGATTTTAATAGCAAAAGCCAAAATTTTTTATCTATTTAGCATTGCGTTTGCGGTGAAAAACAGTTTTTGACCTCAAAAGCTGTACTAGAAGCAATGCTAAACAAGGCCATAGGAGATGTTTCAAGTGGATGGAGGAGTCGGTTAATAGCACGATTATAGGAGATGTTATGTGTATCTAGACCTGTTCATCCCAATAGGCCCGGTCCGTATTAGATCGGATTTGGACAAGCATTTTATCAATTTGGATCGATTCGACCGGTTCGAATTATTATCTATTAATAAAAATATATATTTTTAATTTAATTATAAAAATATTTTTAAACAGTGTTTTGGATTTATGAGTTGGTCTAGATTGGGCTCGAGTAAAAATTTTAAAAAAAAATCGTGACCCGGTCTATAAACATCTCTATGTGTATCTATACTATTAATATTATACTTTTACACACCCCTAATATGGATGAAAAAAAAATATATATATATATATATTTTAAAAGATAAAAAAAGAAAATTATGTGATAAGTAGTTTTTTATATAAAAAAAAAAATTACTTCATAGTGGTTATTTTTTAAAAGACATGTAAATAAATAAAAAAAGGGTGATGCTGCATGACCCGTCCCCAGGTCCTGCCTAACAAAAAAACCTAAAGGGGATAAATAGTATGAAAAGTATGTATTTTATAAAAATTAAAATAAAGCAATTTTTTGATGAAATAAAACATCTGACTAAAATAAAATCAATTCTAATTTATAAACGTTCTTTTTAAAAATAAAATAAAAAACAGGTGAGACAAATACAGGTAAAAAATGGGCGAGTCATTCAGCATTTTCCTAAAAAAAAATTAAGCCTATGTTTGGATTGTGGTAAGGGGAGGAAAAGAAAAGTAAAGTAAGGGAAAATGAAAAATATTTCCCTTGTTTTAATAAAAAATAAAATAATAATATCACTTTCCTTTCAAATGCTCATTTTTTGTATACCCCAATTTGGAAGAAATAGAGAGGAAAAAAAAGTTAAAATATATTTTAATGTGTAAAATATCTTTTTTACTCTCTTTATGTTTTATATGTTATTTTATAAAAAGGTTATAATTGAAAAATTTTATTATAATAAATTATTTCTTTTTCTTTTCACTTTTTAATCGAACAATGGTTATTAAAATTTATTTCCTCAACCTTCCTTTTTTTACTTTTTTTTTTTTTTACTATTGTGTATCCAAACATAATGTAAAGTAAAAGACATAAATATTTTTATTTTATATTTTTGTTGTTGTTTATTTTTATGTTTTGATAACTTTTTTTTTTTACTAAGTTGATTTCACTTGACTTTGACACCAAACTCAATCAAACCTTTTATATATAGTATAGAGAAAGTTGATAGAGTTTGGCGTCATTGGTAAACACTTTGAATATAATATAAATAAGGTTGATTGAATTTGATATCACTGAGTTAAGTGAAATCATTTCACTTTAAGAAATAACACAAAACTCAAATGATATCATAATAAATATATAAAATAAAATATATAAATATCATTTAAATTGAGAATTTAAATTTTAAATTAATTTTATTTTTAAAATTATTCATACATTCAATTAAAAAGGTATTGAATTTATAATTATGAAATTTTTTTTCTATCACCTTTTTTTCTTACTTTTTTTTTTCACTTATCTTTTCCTTCCAACCATATAACGAGTGTGTCATAATCTAGTTTGTCTCGGTTTCAGATAAATTTTGCAGTTAATACTTAATATATACTATTTTAATTTTAATAAATCGAATCGTAATTGAATATAATCTTTTTAACTGAATCAATTTAAATCAAATTCCATATCTTCGTCAATTTTGAAAAACATTAAAATTTATAGCTTTTATATTTTTTAAATTTATTTACATAGATTTAGAAATAAAATATTTATTTTAAAATTTACAAAATTTAAAAGTAATATAAAAAATATAATTCAATTGTGATAATTTTGGTTTTCAACTTATCAATCAAAACCCAAATGAAACTAAATATGAATTTTTATTATCAAAATCAAATTGAAGTTAATAAAAAACCAATTCTAATCGAATTGGAGACTATAGTTCAAACCAATTTTTGATTTTTTGGTTTTTTTTTTCAATCTTAATTGGTATAAAAAAGTCGGGAGAACAATTGTACCCTTTAATTTTATTTAGGAAATTTAACACATTTAATTTCAATAAATTTTTTAAACTCCACCTATAGAATTAATAAAGTGACACATTGTATACTCTATAAAATATATTAAAAAAATATAACAAAAAAATATTTGTCAGTCTCGTAATACATTTGTAGATTAAATTAAAAAAAAAAAAAAGAATTTGGAAGAAAACGAAAATGAAAGAGAAATGAACGAAAGGGAAATGGGTCGGTTGATCCCCTGCCCCTTCCCTCTTTTCTGTTCCTTTGTTTTTCTCTTTGAAAGAACCTTTTCTCTCATTTCTTTTTTTTTCTAATTTTTTTTCAAAATTTTTTAAAACAAATTAAAACAAAAAAATATTGATAATTTAAAAATATAATGAACAAAAATGTATATTTTTATTTTTTCAAAAATTTTCGACAGCCATATTTTTATATATTTTAATTTAAAATAATTTTTTAAAATTATAAAGAACAAAAATATTTATTTTCATTAATTCAAAAAAAAAATTTAAAATTTGTATTTTTATATAATTATTATATAAATTATAAATAAAAATATTATAGATAAAAATAAATAAAAAAAAATAAAGATCAATTGTAGCCTTAATTAATTAGAGCTGACTTGAAAAAATATAAAATTATCTTTCAACTCAACTTTATATTTTATATTTTTTAAGGATTAAATACTTAATTCATTTTTATATTTTATATTTTTTATCCGTTTAATATTTTAAAAAATTATTAACTTAGTACTCCAATTTTTTATTGTGTTTTACTCCAAAATCTAAGTTCGTCCGTTATAAAATCACAAAGAACAAATAAAAAACAAAAACCCTAATCAGTGATGACGCAGTACACCTAAAAACAAAGCTGCACAACAGAAGAAATAACTATGAAGGCATTGATCAAGATCAAGAACCCAAAATCCAGTGTCTAGTTCTTCTTGAACTTGGCAAAGTAACTCTCATGAGGTTCCTGGTAATGAATTTCAAACTCATCTTCTTCTCCAAACCCATCAACAAACTCACCATTAAGCCAGTATTGAAACTTTTCTAAAATTAAAAAATTTAATAAAAATCAAATAATTATATCAAGATAAAAGCGAAAAAAGAGGAAATTAAACCATTATTGAAACAAAACCAAAAAGAATGATAAAAAACAAAGCAGTCGCAAACTCCATTATCATCAACAAAAATCGGGGAGGGGAAGAAAAAGGGGAAAATCGGGGAGGGAGAATGACGGGAAGAGGGGGAGGCGCCACCGGAGACGATCTGACTGGGCCAGAGCAGATCGGCCTTGTGCCCACTGACCGGTGCCGCCGGCATCTCCTCCCTCCCATTCCCCTTCCTTCTCTCCCCGTTTCTTTCCCTCATCTCTTTCTCTCTTTTTTTTTTTGAATTTTTTTTCTTTATTTTAAATTAAAAATAATCGTATTATATTTTAAAAAATCTTTTCGATATTTTAATTTTTTTTTATTTTTATGCTGACATGACATTTATAATGCGGTACTGATATGATATTTTGTCACATGTGATAAACTAACTGTGTAAGTTTAAAAGGTCAATGTAAATTTCGGAATGAAAATTCGAATATCAAATTGATTAATTTTATTTTTTAAATATTAAATTGACAAAAAATATATAATACAAAGATCAATTGAATATTTAACTTTAATTTTAAACACGAAATGATTATATGATACGAATATAAATATAATATAAAAAAATTAAAATATAATATAAAATATAACACGACACAAATATATAAACGTATCAAAATTTATATAACATAAATTATTAATGTATTAAAATTTATATAAATATAAAATATTTCAAATAAAATTATAACTTAAAAATAACATAACGTAAATACAAAACGTCTTCGGATAGCCAAATCTATTCTGTCCAACGCAAAAGAAAACAAAAGAAAAGTTTTTATTCCCCAACAAGAGTAATTCGAACAAATTCAGAAAAGCTTTAAGCGCCCAAATGAATCACAATAAAAACAATTATCAAACGTACACACAAGAAGGAAAAAAAAAACTGACAAAAATCCATAATTTTATTGCTTTTTGAGATAAAAAATGCAAACATTATGAAAGAATAACCGTTCAAAATTTCATTCCATATATAATCACAATAAGGAAATTTATGTGTAAAAACTGAAATGATGAACACATATTGAGACCAAAACTGCTACTACCTCACTGACAACCCTCAGACCTCATGCACTACTAACTCTAAAAAATTATGTTATTTCGATTGTTCATTATTTTTAAAATATTCGTGTCTGACGCATATTCGAATATGGGTATAGAGATATGATCATCCAAAAACTCTTCAAATACATGAAAATTTTAGAAAAAAATTAAACATACCCATATCGAACTTACACCCAAATCCGAGTAACATAATTAAAAAATCTCACAAACCCCAAATCACCTATCCTTTCTTTTCCGAACTCAAAACCCCATATATTATATAAAGACACTAGTAAACACATTCTAAAAAAAAACCAAAAATGATTCATTTTCACCCTCAATCATCGCTTCGCTTCGCTGACTTGGAGTAAAACATCATATAAAACCAAACAATGGGAGCCTTCGTCGCGAAAAGAAATGGTAATAAATATGCTTCAACACATAGACAGGACATTGCATACCTTCAAAACCAGAAAGACGCCCTGTCAAAAGCTAATATGCTAATGAGGAGCAGGATTTAAATTGCGGTCGCGGATGCGTTATCGATCGCGTCGTGTTTATTGCGGTTGCAGACATAATGAATAGTACCACATTCAATTGCGGTAATTATCCGTCATGAATATTGACGGCGAAGAGAGTCGGAACCGCAATATAGCGACCATAGTGTCACGTTGCGATTGCTATTTAAATCCGAAAGTACGGATTGCAAAGCAAGCTGTGGCTGTGGCTGCAAAGATGACCAAGTTGAGGCCAATGTTGCTGGTGGCAATGTCTGCTTAAGCTGCCTCAGTAGATTGACCATCCGGCTCGTATAAACATTGTGAATAAATGACTTGCATACATGCCTAGACATACACAACAGAAATAAGAAAGGGGCTGAAACAAAAGAAACTGACTAATGAATAAATGACTAGTTATGTTGGTCCAACTTTGTATTTTTCTTGAAATATTCGTGTCTCACGCATATTCGGACATGAGTATGAGGGATATGATCCTTAAGATCCTCCAAATATAGGGGTGAGCATTAATCGGTTTGAATCGATTTAACCAACCAAACTGATCAAATTTGGTTAATTCGATTCGGTTTTGAAATTAATCAGTTAGTTCAGTCAATTATCGATTTTTAAAATTGATAATTAAATAGACCGAACTAACCGGTCATTTTTTTTTATTTTTTTTAATTATATTTTATATTCAATATAAATAAAATATATTTATATAATAATTTTAAATTATATATTATATAATATGTAATATACAATAAATAATTTATTTGTTAAATAGTAAAGACCGATTAAACCAACCGAATTGACCGACTTAAGTCGGTTTTAGTTTTTTCAATTTTAGGATTCTTTGTCGATCAGTTCGGTCGATTTTATATGTTTATTCAGTTTAATCAGTTTCATAATTTTTGAACCGAACCGAATGCTCACCCTTATCCAAATACATGAAAAAACCTAGAAAAAATTGAATATATTTGTGTCGGATACATACCTGCATCTGACACTCACATCCGAATAACATAGATGACTAGTGTACATGCCTAGACATAGACACCGGTAAATATAATGTGTATGACTATGGATTAGACCTGCTTATGAGCCGGGTCGTGGCTCGAAACATTTTTATTTTTCTTGTCCAGGCCCGACCCTGGGCTAGCTCGAATTACTGTTCACCCCTTAATAAAAAAAATTTATTTTTACATTAATATTTTTATAATTAAATTTAAATGAAAAAATTATTTTATATTATATAAATAGTGATTCAAGTCGAATCGAACCAATCCGGATCATAAAAAATGACTGCCCAAGCCTTGCCCACGGGCCGGACCTGTTGAGCAGGTCTACTATGGATATGCATGCTCACAGGTGAGACAAAACAAAGAAGCCACAACATTATAGCCATGTTTGATATGAGTACTCCACAAAAGTCTATTTGTCAACTAGACAAGAAGTTCCTCATTTGGTCTGATTAAGAATGCAAAAGTGCTTCCAATGGCCTGAGTTGAAAGTGAAATTAATTCATGAGATACTTTAACACAATACATTAAGGGTAGGTTTCGTGTGTATGATTAAGGAGAGAATAGGGTAAAATAAGACAAGTGGAATGGTTAGATAATATCATCCTATCCTATTTGGTGTGTGGAAAGATTAAGAGCAAGATTTAAAGTTTTTTATCCTATAAATCTGACAATTCGTGTACTCATATCATATTTATACATTATATTTATATAAATTTTGATACATTAATAATTTATATTATAAAGATTTTGAGACATTTGTGTATTTATATCTTGTTCGTATCGTGTTTTTTTGCGTGTTTTAGTTATTTTTTTTCGTGTCGTGTTCATATCCAATATTTCCAAATTTATACATGATTAAATGTAAGATAAGATGATTTTTTGTCATTGGAAAAAATTACCCTTCTCTATATAAGTACAAAGTTTATACATTCATGGAGAGCCATAAGTGATATGATTTCTTGATTATTTAAAAAATTATTACTTCCGTCCCTTTTTTTTCCGTCTTTATTTAGATGTCCCAAAACTGTCCTATTTCTTTTTTTAACACTTAAATCTCTTACTTTTTCTATATTCTCGAATTTTTTTCCATGATTTTTTTTTTTAACTTTTTGACATTAAATATTGCGAAACATCAAATTTATAAAAAAATAAAAATTATATACATCAAAATCGAAGCTTATTTTCTTAAACTCCGTGAAAATCAACAGAGCACTAAATTTGGGATGGAGAGAGTACATTTTTCCTATAAAAGGATGCCTTTTTAATTGATAAATGCCTCCAAAAAATTTAGGTATTGATTTCCTAAATCATAAGGAAGCATACTTTTAATTGAAGTTGAAATAACATTTAGTGTTCATGTCTAAGGCAACAAATGCAAGCCTTTGAGTAACTGCTGTTAAACCTTCTTGTAGGTGAAGAAACGCCTCTAATGTAGGCAGCTAGATGCCCAAAACGTAGGCTGTAATTCCCCTTATATGACAACACTCAAGTTGGCAACGATTGCCTTAATTAATGAATCATTCCAGCTTTTTATATGTTCAATCTTGCCTTAATTAATGAATCATATTCACTTATAAGACTGTCCAAAATTTCAGCAACCATGTGGTACAATACCACAAAGATATAAAGACACAAATTGCAGCGCATCACCCACAAAATAGTGCAAAAAATTCTAGCTTTCCATTAGAATTGAAACAAATCCAAAATCCTTTTAACCAAAACGTTTTTGAACAAAATCGATTTAGAATCTTTTACAAGAACAAATCAACATAATTTTAGAACTTCATAAACTCTGAAATCAGATTTAAAACACTTTAAAAACAGTTTTTAATTTGGACTCAAAATTGATCGTATAATGCATCAAACTTCTTGTTTTACTTAAGACACGTTATGACCTTAATCTTAATTGATCAAATCATATTTAAATCAAGAATTAAACTATTTCAAAGATGATTAAAATCATAATATACATGCTAATTAGATTTAATCAAAGTAAAGAAAATAGTTTTTCAAGATTTGATTAGAGAACCAGATACATTACTATACAACACACAAATCAACTTTTGATTATCACCAAGAATCAACATGCAATTTACATGTAACCAAAGAAACCTTTGGCTCTGATACCACTGTTGAGAAGATACGATCTCATGCTCATAAAATTTTGATAATAAATCTTAAAGAAATAAAAAAGCATAGCGAAAATTTTAAACAAAAAAACAACCGGATCTAATAGGATCTTGAGATTTTCAACTTACATGTAAATATGAATATTAAAAACAAACATATGATAAAATATTGTCTACTTTAAACAAATAAACAACCGGATTTAACAGGATCTTGAGATTTTCAACTTACATGTAAATATGAACATTAAAAATAAACATATGATAAAGTGATTACCTACTTGAGATCTTGTAATCTTAAGTTGCCGATCCATACAACACGGACTCACTTCTTGATGATCTCCTATAAGTTTGACAAAGATCAGGAGAAGCACAATTGTCCTTCCTCCAAAACTAGTCCACATGAACAGCTGATGGATCCTTCAACAAGATATGGTGATTCACTTGTGCTAGCAAGTTGATCATCGGATCACAATCAAAAGATCCATCTCTTTATGGTTTTCGCTCTACGTCGAAACCACTAAAGATCTATGGTGGTGCGACAAGAACAACACAAAGATGATGTAGGCTTGTGGCAAGAAGAATTCTCACAGGAAGGTGACAACAATAGTGTTTCACTTTGAAATAGATGTTCTTTTGCAAAAACTTTTTTCACTTAGAAAAATCAGAACATTCAAGAGATATTAGGTTTTTCCCTTGTACGGCTAGGACCTCAATATATCATTCATATATATATATATATATATATATATATATATATATATATATACAAGTTATAACCCTAGCTTACACACACTAAGATTTGGCCGGCCACCCTACTAACTTGGAGTCCAAGTTTTCTTTATCCACTTGAAGTTAAACTCTTTTAATATCAAGTTAGATCAATTGGTCGATGTCACTAACAAGTAGTGTCATTGAGCTTATTGACTTAGCACTCTAAGTTGAGCCAATCATCTTTAGTTAATTAACTTAATCAGAATGGACTAATAGACTAATTCTAATGTCATACACATATTCGGCTAGATCAAGACCCATCATTAGAAATTTAATTCTCAATTAAATTACTTTCTCATGATGAACAATTTTTGTCTTTGATCAATCCTATGTTACTCGGACTCAAATGTGAGTGTTGGACACGGGTATATTTATCTTTTTCCAAAATTTTCATGTATTTGGAGGGTCTTTAGAGGACCATATCCTCATACTCATGTCCGATTATGTATCGGACACGGGTATTTCAAGAAAAATGAAAAGTCGGAGCAACATAAGATCAATCAATGTCATCATATGACATTAAACCAAGCTATTGCATAGTATTCGAATACCCTTGATTATCTCATAAGCAAATCGCCTAAACTTGTATTCTCAATACTAGTTCACTCTTCTTATACTTGGATTTCTCAAATCAATTATATCTTAATTCACCTTAATTGAACACTTCAATTAAGCCCTAATAATTAGACTTTTATTCAATTAAGTTTTACTTCAATCGAATCTTATGTTTCATCCATACATTATTGTCCTATTGTATACGACTTTTTAGGTTCCCAATATGTTGGCAATGAACATAAGTTAATCTCATTAACCTATGCTCATAGATCAAGAGCGGGATCTAGCAACCCATCATGATCACCCAAATATTGTAGAGTCAATGTGACCTTTTAGAAACCTTCCAATAACCAGTCTGTCAGAGTAATTCGGTCTTTTCACCAAATATGCCGAACGGACCATGAGCATGGTACAGTGTATACTCATGTTCAATCCATATTAGTTCTTGTAGCTTATCGTTAACGTTATGAATTTGGAGAAACAATTTCTCCTAAATCCATCGTAATTTGACCAAAGACTTCATTTAATTAACCCAAGCTAAGAACAGATGAGACATATCTCTGATATCACTTGGAGTGGTAAATCCTTTCTGGATCACTCATCCACCTTCGCATGGTTCATGTCATACCCAAAATCACCCTACCATAAGCATCCCTTCTTGAGACACATTCGTGATGAAATCAATGTATGACACTCCCCATACAAGATGACCTCGTATCATAAGTCAGAGGAATACTTACACAATTGACACGTGAGAACATTTTCATAGATACTAGAGTGACAAAACCAAATTGAGTTTTCACAGCAGGCCATGTTTAGTGAACTTGTTCAATAGACAAACGCCTACATGTTATCTCAAGTATCCCTCATACTTCAACCCATGAGATCAGTTGCTTACTTCATAAGTAAAAATGCTTAACATGTACTAGTTTTTGAGTATTGCTAATGCCCCATCTTGGCAATATGATGACCAAAAACAGTTTTAGGAAGTTGATTTTGATGCATAAGAATCTCACAATTATAACTATTTATAATTCTTTTGCGAAGCTTTTATATTCCATGAGCTTTATTCAATTAAATACACAATAATTTTTTATCATAGTACTAATCATGAATGAAAACCTTGTATCACTAAAATCAGTGTTGTCAAGGTGTGCGTCTAGGCACGCCTACGCCTTAGTGGTAGATAACAAAAAACGCCTCAGACCTTTTCGGGCGAGACGCATTTATCAGGCGCACGCTTGTTGTGCCTAGACGCCCAATTTTGTAAGGCGATAGACGTAAAAAAAAAACCCCGCTTGATTGAAGTTCTATTTAATTTCTTTTATTTTAACTTTTTTTCATTAGATGTACTTTTACTAGTAAGAAAGGGGATAATATCAAACTCTCTACTTCTCAATATTTGAGTATTCAACAACAGACATGAGACTATAAGAAAATCATGCATATCGATCAACAAAAAAAATTGCATGTTTTGTAGATAAATTGGACCACTCTTTAGAATTTATTATCATAATTATATATCTTAAACTTATTATTATTATATATATATATATACACACACACATATACAAAAACACACATATATATATATATATATTGCGTCTTACTTCACTCATACGATCACTTTTTTTGTGCCTTGCGCTTAAAGCAATATAATGGATCTAACGCCTGAAGTGCGCCTTGCACCCTTGACAATACTTACTAAAACATAATGATAGGTTTGAATTATTAACTATATATCCCTTGTCTAATTTGATTGATTCTAGAGCATATACTATCAATATTTAGAGGATCATACCTATATTCAATTCACCAGGTTATCTCTTGTCTGCCCATGGATTCAGCAGTAATTTAAAAGGTTGACCTATTTGAGAATCTCCGGATCTATGCTTATTTTCAACTCCCATTCAAATACGTGTCGGATACAAATATCGAATACGAGTATTTTAGAAAAAATAAAAGTTCGAGTAACATAGGATTCCACCTTTTTTCTATTCATCTCAATAAGCCAAGTAATTTTACAGAGCAAGGTGACTCGAGCCTACAAAATCAACTATATCCAATTTCAAATTTAAAATAAAATGTAACTAGCTTCCACAACCAAAATTGCTTAAAAATAAAAACAAAAAACAAGCAACATTAGCAAATGATCACTCCATAGTACATTGTTAAGATTAGGGATTTAATGCAACGCGATACTACGACCGCTATTTTGTGGTTTCGGCTCCCTCCGCCGTCGATATTCACGATCGATATTTATCGCAATTGATCGCGATAGCATTCATTACGTCCGTAACCATGATAAACGCGAAGCGACCGAAAACGCAAGATAGAATACAGTTTAGCTATCAAATCACCTCCTCTTTTAAGTTCTATGCTATAATAGATAGAATTGGAATTCAGAAGATGGAACAAGTAGCTTATAATAGAATTTCACCCAAAAGGCAATTAGAAGACCAACCTGATCGTTTTCCTTGATTTAGAATCTATATCTGTTCTGCTGCCTCTGCAACATCTTAGCAGTTTCAGCAAAGCACCTATTTAATCGGGAATAAAAATTTACCTGTCATGTGACAGTTCCAATAATTGCAATCACCAGGAATTCCTTCCATCCTACCAGGAACTGCAAAACATTAACAAGCAAAAGCAAAAGATTATAGTTCAATGTTTTAGGAGGAAGAATAATACACTTCACAAGCTAAATAATTGCTACCAACAATCTGCTTTACTAAGTTTAAAGAAGCAGAACACAAAACTTCCAAAACTTACAGTGGCACATACAAGCTTAGCCATCCCATAATTTCTGAAAGATTTTGCTGGAATCATGTGTGAATAAAGTGGAAAATGCAAAATCAAGAATTCCAGAAAGATATCCATGCAAAAATTTTCACAGAAAAGGGAACTAAATCACATTAAAAGCATTCAGCATAAGAAAAAGGAGGTCATCAGCCAGAAGCCAAGAACATTATTGCCCTTCATTAAAGAATCATATCAAGATATACAAGCAAGACAAAAGTAAATAAAATGATATCAAGATAGGGATCAGCTCATGCAGCAGATTTAGGTGTTGCAAGTAGGAAATAAATAAAGAAAAGTCAAGAGTTTACAGAATTAATCAATCAATTTATGAGTCCTAATTTCAAGAGTAAATAATTAAATTACAATCTAATGACAGTCTCTGAAAATTAGCAGGCGTTTCATAATGATGTTAGTCTGTGCGGCAAGCTCGCTACTGTTTCTTCTCATTGGATACACCATTTTCCACTCGGTTGTCAAACCCATGATAAGGAACTTCAACCATGGGCCTGGGAAGAGGACGTCCATCAAACTCCTCTGGGTAGCATTCAAAGTCTGGGCCAAAGTTGAACTTCACCACACAGTTTGGTTGATGCGGAAGAGTATACATTGAAGCAGCAGGATAGTAACGACCACCATACAAATCCTTGAAAGCAACTCCTTGGCATACCCCATTTTTGAAAAAAGAAATTTCACTTCCTGCATGAAAAGTCAACATTTGTCGACAGTAAATAATAAAACTTCAAGCATACCAAGCAAAAAGCAGGATTTCGCGCTAACTGTAAATAGTCTCAAAAGTCCTCATCACACACAGAATATAGTCATTTCAGTGGCAAGTTAGTTAAAAAATGCATATATTTCATTTCAAGCATAACAGCTACAATTCAGTGCTAGACTAAAGAGTCTTTCCTCTGGCCTGCCCAAACATGTTATGCAAGTTAAAAACTGCACAATATAGTCACAACAGACCAAACTTTTTACTAAAATGCCAGGTTTGAACAAACAATCCAATTTTTGATAAAAAGCTTTATAAAGAGTTCACTTGGAAATATAATCATGACCAGGATTAACAGGAAAAACAATGCACAACCTGTAGATAGGTTCAGGTTAGACTTTATACTAATTGTTTTAAGTCTACCCATTATTGCATGCCTTATACTGTAGAAAAAGGGACGAAAGGAGAGAACCTAGCACCCCATGCAATGATCATACAGAAGCCAGAATCCAAATCTTTAACCAAAATCACGGAACAGAGTTCTATTGTGTTCTGATCAGACATTTTCGTTCAAATCTTCCACATGATTGGGTAGAATACTGCAAGTCCAACGGGATCATATAATACAAGCCATAAAAAATTGCACTGCACAAACCTTCCATATATCACTTCTCAGAATCCTGCTTAAAGGACTCATTTCTCGCTATATCTTTTCATAATAATCAAAGGCCTAACTTACAGTTTGTTCACTGGACTGACTCATGAATATCGTTTGGGGAGAATAGGATCAAAGAATTTTCCAATTCCTCCAAATCGGGGAGACAGAAAAAGGAAAGGCTGAAATTTTTTTTATCTTGAAGTGTCCTTAATGGCCTTACTGTTTTGACCAAATCACAAACCAACTTGTACAAAAACCTTCGTGAACCACTGCTGATTTTTTATTTTTTTTATTTTTATTTTTTATCTTGCTACCCAGTAACGACTTCTCATTTGGCTTTTCTCACTTGCTTCCTCACTATCTCTAACAGTTAGGTCATAGGTTTCCAGAAAGGCAGAAAACCATTGCTGCAAATCTATGTAGCAGGGAAAGATGGCAGCCTTTATAACATAACAACCACAACCTACAACTACTCAAATAAAAATCACATTGGATTGCATGGTTCACATGAAAAGGGTTTAGGGTTTGATGTCATGAGAAAGGTAAAAGGAGATAATGGAAGGATAACATTGGTCGCACGTAGCCAAGGGGACAAGTTATCTTTAAAAAAAAAGTAGTGTGTATTTACTTATCAACAAAAAGATTGAAAATGATTATTATTCATTTATATATCAAATAAAGATTATTCTCGATTTTTAAGTTTAAGTAAGAAAAGAGAACTCAAGAAAAGAGAGATATATTTTTAGAATTATTTAATTAAGATTTCAGTTTAAGAAACTACCAACCTAAAATTTTGTGATTAGATTCTTTTCCACATTAATGCCACTCAAAAATATCTAGCTCCATCAATATCTTTGTCAATCACTTTTGTCTACGTCAATACCTTTTAACAGATTGAGTGTATGCTGTCCTTACTTTTGCAAGAAAGATTCAATTTTGAAACATTAGAGATCACACGGAAAGCCAGTGAAATACAGGGAATGAGGAAAGGATAGCATAATTGGATGAGCATAATTTGTCAACTTTAACCGAATTTCAACAATTCAAAGTAACTAACTTATCATCTAATCATCCTTATATTCCTTACACCCTTCAAGAAATGAACCACGCCATAACAACTACCTAAGAATAATGACATATTAAATAAGAAAAACATTAAAAAAACACACATACACAATGTATGCCATATAATTTATCTACTTATGTTTTCTTCAAATTTTGGGAGTGACACTATTTTTAGTTGGAAGGAAAGAGGAAATGGGGAGGAAGGTGGACGGAAAGATTATCTTCCTTCGTTCAGTAGGAAGGAAATGAGAAAAGCGAAGGAAAATAGATAGATTGACACTTTTTCATTTCTTCAAAATCCAATCCTTTTCCACCTATGGAAGGATAACACTCATTTAACTAAAATTAATCATTTTATTTGCAATATTGCCGTCATATATTTTCTTTCCTTCCACTTTCCATCACCTGTACCAAACATGAGGAGGGAAAAACAAACTCCCTTTCCTTCCTTTCCTTTCCTTTCCTTTCCTTCCCATTTCTCACCTTTTCACCCTTCCATTTCCCTTTCTTCCTACCAAATCTTGTGTAAGGAATTTGGTTAAATTCTGATTAATTCAAAATAGGCTAGCTGTAACTGATATTATCAGCTTATGGAATCTATTTTTGGAGTCCACAGTGTTGTTTCATTAAGTATTATTTACAAGTTCAGTTCATTGCAAATTTCAATTTTAAAATGGTTCAATTTTTCCAAGATGTTTTATTACTCATTTTCAGGATAATTTAATACAATGATTTCAATAGAAAAACTATTGCAAATATTAAGTAGTCAAAAACTACTTAATTTATTCAATCAAGTTCATTTTAAATTTTTTATTTACTACATTGCCGATAAAATTTCTTCTATCCCATCTTCTTTCAACTCCCTTTCAACTCTTACTAGATGTAAACTTCTATAAATCGTATATATGTCTTTTGCAAAAACCCAACCCATTTATTCAGGCATTACTTTTCAACAACAACATATCAATTGGTTTTTACATTACGAAAAATTTAGCACTTAATTTCTCAGCATCAAATTTACAATTTATCAAAAAACATTTAAATCTTTATGGGACAAGTATTAAGAAGGTCAATCTATCAAACTATATACCCCATTTTCTCTATTTTCCAAAACAAAATGATTCCCAGATGTTTCAATTACCCAGTGAACTATCTTCAGGTGTTTCTAGTAAGCTATACACTACAAATTTTACATGCATGAAATCAACTTCTGAAACCGCACAAATGCCATTTTTAAAGCCTAACCAAATCTATAGCCATGTCAGAATCCAATTCCTACCAGAAAAATAAAGTTATGATTCATGTGTCTGTTCAATGCTCTCTCATTTAACTCAAACCACACCAAGAACTGTAGTCTATACTAATAGAAACTCTAGACAGTAAATATTCCGCACCTTTAAGCCATTAATTTAGCCACCATTACCAATAAAGCCTTGAAAAAAGCACTTTGATAACAGTCTTATGCCACAAACATGAAATGATATTTGAAAGTGCCTATACTGATTTCTAAAATTAATTAAAAAATTATCTTAAATCCTTCATACACTCAATTTGTCATTAATCAGATTATTATTCTGGAAACTATCCAATTTCAAGGCAACTGAAAAGTGCCAGCTTGAAAGAAAATTGAAAAGGAAAGCGGATTCAAAATCATGAAGACAATCAATCAAAAGAACAAATGATAGAATCAATAATTAAGTTTAATAGATGCACGAAGGCATAACGGGACTGGGATCAATTTTTTTTTTTTTTTTCTGAACTCTTTAAAATATCAAAAGTATCATCCCTACAATTCAATGTGTTTGACTATTTTTCTCCATTTTTCTAATGTCACTTACTAAATTAGCAACATGGAAGTCACCACTATCTTTTCTCCAAGTAAAATGCTGCTTTCCCTTCTAAGATATTAGCAAATTAGAGCATACATAAAAAGGGTAAAAGACATGGTAAAAAGAACAAGAGGAATAAACATAAAACCGGCATAAATATCCAATCCATTTAAAAACAATGCTCAAAGAACAAGCTTTAATCAGAACACTAGCAGAAACTTACCAAGCACTACTTTAGGCGGCTCCTCCTTCGCATCAGGGGCGCAGGCATACCTCTGTCCTTTATACCAAACCAAATGAGGCGGCTTGGGAGCAAACGACCCACCTTCTGGTAAATTTATATAAAACCCAATAACATCCCCTTCCTTATACCCTTCTTCCCCATACTTTTCTCTCAAAGCCTTATGCACCTTACTCCCATCAATATCTCTATAGCCAAAGCTATTGCCATCGTATCCGACTGGCGCCTGCAAGTCCCCTTTCTCAGTAGACCACCCGAGCCGTGTATGCCCCGTCTCCCCCAACTTTACCACCTTAATTTCAAAGTACCAAGCTCCTTCCACCACCCCTCTTGTGGCTCTAACCATTCTATACCCCTTTGTGCTTCCTGCACACATCCTATCCTCACTTAACTCCACTTTTTCGGCTTTATAAACTTTGGAAAGACATATTTTCATATCCGGGGTATCGTCCCCTTTGTCCGGGAATCTTGGAACAGGGGCGATCAAAACCGCGTCTTCCGCATTCCCAGCATTCTGGTTATTCGGTTTGCTCTTCTTTTTCCCTTTTCGTGACGTTTTCGTCACCCAAACATTATTGTTTTTCTTCTTAGACTTCTTTGCAATCGTTGTTTTCGTTGCAGGGGAAGGATTTGATGGGGCATTGCCGTTATTGTTGTTGTTTTCCACTGCGGCTGCGGTGGGGTTATCACCGTTGATTGTTGGGACTGAATTAGGGAATTCGGGAGGAGTTGTTAAGGAGGAGAGTTGTTTTTGCTTTTTCGGTGGAGGTTCTTCTTCGTCGTCGTCGAATTCGTCGTCGTTTTGGGGAACTTTAGCTGGGTTTTGAGTGTCGTCAGAAGCTGTTGTTGTTGTGGTGGTGGGATCTTCTTCGGAGATGGAATCGGACGAAGCCGCGGCGAGCTGGGTGGTTTCGAGTTTGCTGGTGTTAATCTCGTTTGGGGGTTCAATTTCCTTTATGGGTTGGACGTCGTCTCCAAGTACAGTATCGTTTTGAGGATCGCCAGTGACTGGTGGTTGCGGTGGTCGTGGAGCGGTGGAAGGTGGTTGTTGGGGGGCGGTCTCTTCGTCGTCTTCGTCTTTGTAAGTGGCTTGGAGAGAGTCCATTGAAGGGAAAAAGTAGATGAGGGGTTTTGGATTTGGATTTGTTGGGGAAAAGGGTAAAACTAAAACTACAGGGAATTTGAAACAGGAAGGAGAGTGAATTTGAGAAGGTAGAGCAAACAGTGATTGAAAATTTTGTCGTAGGTTTTGGGCTTGGGCTGGGACTGGGAGGAAGAGGGAGAGGGAAATTAAAGTGGGCTTTTGGTTTCTCCCTTTGGGAAATGAAGATGGCCATTTTGGTTTTTTATGAATGTTTGATAGTAGATTTGGTTGTATTTTGTAACGTGTTTTTTTTTTATATTTTTTTGTGTTATAATTGTGTTTAAAATGCTTTATATTAATATAAATTTTGACGTGTTAATAATTTTTGTTATATAGATTTTGACACATTCATGTATTCATATCGTATCGTGTTTCATGTCGTGTTTTAATTGCTTTTTCTGTGTCGTGTTCAATATTATCAAATCTATTTGAAAGTAAATGGAGAAATAATTATTGTTTAAGCCATGCCATCATTCATCAATCATCAACAAAATCTTGAGTGAGCTCTTTTTCTTTTTTCTTCTTTTTGGTACATATTTGTTAATTGGCATAATAAAGAAAAAAAAGAAGTTGGCAAATGACAAGCCTTGATTTTATATCCTTGTGGCCACCTCATCTTCTTTAAAAGTGTAGGTAGGTATATTATTGGTCTATATCCTTTTATTGTAATAGTTGTACTTGCTCCTACTCAGGACTGCAAAATAACCCACATCCTACCAAATTTTTTTTTTTAGTATTTAAAAAAAATCTTTATTTTTTTGAAATTTTTTATTTTTTTTGGATTTTTTATATTTTTGTTGAAAATTTCTACTTCATTTTGACATACGATGAAGCCCTCAAATGATGCCATCGGTATTTACTTATAAACTGAGTTGACATTTCTGGATAAATGGTGCTTTATTATTAGTCGAGTAAGCCACATTATTTTTTTTTAAAAAGACGTTAGTCCTTAATAACGTTTTTTACAAATTATAAGTTCAAGTATTAATTACAAATTTTTATTTTTTTTAGGTATTAAATTAATAAAAAATATATATCTTAGGATCCAAATTAGAGGTGTCCATAGACCGTGCCGGGTCCATGTATGGTATCAACATTATATTTACTTGCCCAAGTTCGGCCCAAAATATGGGCCTCAAATTTTGTCCAAACCCGTCTATATTTGTAAATAGATAATCCAAACCCGTTTAGGTCCGTCCATATTATTTTTTTCTATTTTTTTTAAATATATTATTTTTATTTAATTTTTACTAATTTTATATATATATTTTTTATTAAGTTCTTAAACATGGACAACTTAACATATTTTTTTTAATGTTTACACTATAATATTATAATATATATTTAATCTTTATATGAAATAAATTATATAATATATATAAAAATAAAAATAAAAATAAAATATTATTTAATTAAAAACGGGCCGGGCCGGGCTCGGATCTTGAATGTTGGAGTCAAGGCCTGGCACATTTTTTAAACGGGCTTTATTTTTTACCCAAGTCCATTTTTCGGGCCTAATATTTTTGTCAAAGCCATTTCAAATATGGGCGAATTTTTGGGCTTGAGCGGATATCCGATCATTGGATAGGTCTAATTCAAATACGTATTTAATCCAAATTAAAAAAAGACCTTTGTTTTGTTTCATTTTAAAAAAAGCACTATTGCTTTGTTTTGGTTTATATGAAAGTATATTTGACTAAAATTATATAAAAAATAATTCTTTTTCATCTCCTAATTTTTACAATTTTTTTTTTAAGGATTCGAACAAGAAATTAAGAATATGATATTGAAGTTTCAAATCTAATTTTGAGTAATATGTCCCTCGAGGATATAGTTATCACTTATTGGCATTGTTAGAAAAATACAAAAGATTGAAAATTGCAAAGTTAAAAAATTGGATCGAAAATTAAATTAGTCTGATATCTAAATATATATATATATATATATCTATAATATTTAAAAAATATTGATAAACTCAAAAAGATACGTAGAAACACATCGATATCGATATATATCAGTACCAAAACAAAAATGGTACATCTACCGATATGATACTAACTGCCTTGCTTTAAACTCTAAAAGCTTTTTTTTAAGGGATAATATCATATTTAATCCTTAAATTATAATAAATTGTTAAATGTGATACTTGTATTTTAAAAATATATAATGTGACATTTGTACTATAATTTTGTTAATTTATTTGGTGCTTACTTTTAATACCATTAATTATCAACAATAACATATACATTGACCAATGAAATAAATTGACCGCGTCATCAACTTAACCATTTTTTGAAGCACATGTGATGTGGCATCACAAGTTGAACGCAACATATATTAACAATAAAAAATAATTATTTTATTTTAAAAACAAAAAATAATAATTTTTTTGAAAAATAAAATAAAAAAAAAATATATATATATATTTTTTCCTTCCCCATCCCCTTCTGGCTTTTTTATACTAATATAGCTAAAAAAAAAATTAAACCCTAAATTACCTATACTTTCAGATTATTTCCCAAAATACGCTTGTTTTAAAATTAGCTGGGAAATCGCCACCCCCCATGGCGATTTCCCAGCATGAAAATATTGATTTTGGCTAAAAATACCAAGGGACCTTGGTATTTTTTTCAAAATTTGATAAAAATACCAAGGGAAATCGCCACCCCCCATGGCGATTTCCCTTGGTATTTTTAACCAAATTTGTAAAAAGAATGAAGGGAAATCGCCATGGGGGGTGGTGATTTCCCTTCATGTAATTTTTTTTTTTTTTAATAAATCAACAAATTTTAATTTTTTTTAATTTGTAAATTTTATTTTTTAAATTTAAAAATTATAAATTAAATTAAGTTTCTTATTAAATTTAAATATGGAAAAATTTTTTTCTTATAAAAATGAAAAAAACAAAATAATATTTCTTCTTAAATTAAAAAAATCAAAAATTATATTTGTAAGTTTTGTTTAAATTTTAAAATTTTGTAAGTTTTAAAATTTTGTAAGTTTTGTTTTTTAATTTTAAATTTTATAAATTAAATTAAAATAATTTTTTATAATTAAAAAAAAAAAAATTCGTAAGGTAAATTTTATTATTTAAAATTTATGAACAAATTTTTTTAAATTTTGTTAATTGATTTGTATTAGATAAAAACAAAAAACAAACAAAAAAAACTTGCATTACATTTTCCCTTATAATCCAAAGTACATGATAAGTTGAGAAAAACATGTAATTCATTTATTGTTGATGCGAAGTCTCCCCCAATGTGCCAAATCGTTGCGGACAATTTCGACGGTTATGACCTCCGTTTCTGCATAATCCACAACGTTTTGGTTGGCCTTTCTCCCTGAGGTCCATTTCATTACGAATACGACTTGATTTTGGCCGACCATGTGGATTTCTCCGCATTTCTTGATTGGGACACACTTCTGGACCATCATATTGAGGCCAGTAACCTTCATTTCCAACAGCTTCGAACTCATGTCTATAAACATTCAATATATTTTCCAGTTTATAGACTTTGTCCACATATTGCATGCAATCTACATGGACATGTGCACAGGCAGCAACTACATGTGAACAAGGGAACCTTTGTGCTTGAAACTTTCCACAATCACACCACATGTCACTGAGGTTGACTTTGTACTTCATTGCAGAAACACCCTCTTGTGGAGCAACTAACTCTTCAACCAGAAAAGATTGATTTGCTCGCGTAAAATTACGAACAATGTGGGAGTTAGCTTTCGTGCGATTTTCTTGCATAGCTTGTGTGACTGTTTCACAATATGTGTGCCCTCCCTCCATCATGGCAATTTGTTTGTTCCCCATCTTAACAAAAAGTGCAGCCAACCTATAATATGTTGATTGCACTAAAGCAGTAATGGGAAGATGACGCGTTCCCTTCAACACCGAATTGATAGATTCAGCTAGGTTGGTTGTCATATGGCCATAACGCCTTCCTTGATCATATGACTGCGCCCACTTCTCCTTGGGGATCCTATCAAGCCAGTTAGCCGCCTCTGCATTTTCTCCACGAAGATTGTCATACATGAAATGAAAATTCGGTCGCCTCAACTCGTATCCTAATAAATTTAAAAACAAAAAACTTTTGAATTTCAATATTATTTTATATGCTAAACGAAATATAAGAGATAAAATAACTATGATTTGATTCCATACCCATGTTAACAATTTGTCGACGCAATTCCTTATTGTTAAACTTTTTCATAAAGTTCGCTGCAATGTGTCGAATGCAGTACACTGAATATGCATGTGGAGGATTCCATCCACCATTGCGTCTAATCGCAGCTTTGATGGCTTCATGTCGATCAGACAGCAAGCAAATGCCAGGCTGTTTTGTCACGTGTCTGCGCAAGTTACTGAGAAAGAATGACCAAGCCTCTGTTGTCTCACCCTCCACAATGGCAAAGGCAATTGGCAGTATGTTTCGATTGCCATCTTGTGCAATAGCTAACAATAATGTGCCTTTGTATTTTCCATATAAGAAAGTACCGTCTATTTGCACAATTGGTTTACAATACGGATACCCTTCAATGCACGACTTAAATGTCCAAAATAGTCGATGGAATATTTTCTTACCTTGGACCAATCGATCACCGTGATATGCAGGTATCGTTTGCAATTCCACAATTGTACCAGGCACGAAATGTTGCATTGCACCTAACCATTTAGGTAGCTCATTGTACGATCTTTCCCAATCGCCAAATACTCGAACAATTGCCTTTTGCTTTGCTTGCCATGTTTTCTTGTAGGAGGTCATGTATCCATACCGGATTCGTATCTCAGCGATCAAAACTGAAACGGAAATCTCCGGATTTGCTTGGACCAATGACAAAATGCATGAGCAGATCATGTTACAATCTAACTTGCAATGATCTTGTGAAATACTCGCCGATGTGCAAGTATGAGGCCCTTCATATTTTCTAATCTCCCATAGATGTTTCTTCTTCATAAAAGTTGCCCTTATTCTCCAATTACACCCATTCCCATACATTAAGCACTTGGCATAATATTTCGTCGGCTCAGATTCAATTACTCTGTAATCTACAGAGTTTTTGATGTTATAGTGCTTGATAGCTGAAACCACAGCCTCTTTCGTTGGGAATTGTAACCCAACACACAGATCAAGTGCAGATGGATCAAATGTCAGAGGCGTAGCTAATGTATGAACATACTCTGGAAATTCCGGCACATGCATTGCCTCCAGATCCAGTGTATGCATATGGGATGCAGCCTGATATGGGGGAATATCTCGATGAGTGTTGATATCTCCATGAGTGTTGATCTCAGCAGGGACGACGTCTGGGTCAGAATCAGTATTGTCATCACTTGCGAATTCAGCATCCTCTTCTTGCTCACTAAATTCACCAACATCTTCACCATGGACTCCACGTGGACGAACAGGATCAACACCAGCTGGCTCATCTTCGAGGGTAGTAGGAATTAGGGTTTGTGAGACTAATGAAGTCTGAAAAGTTGTAGCTTGAGATAAGGGCACGACTTCTTCTGTGGGAACGTCGTATGTAGTGTGAACATAGAACGACCCAGAATCATAATCTTCTATGGGAAAGTTTTCTGTTGTGCGAACATTTGAATGGCCGCAATCATCGTCAACATCATCTATGTCAGCATATAACTCAAGGACACCAACATTTGCAAATGTCTCATGAGCATAAAACATGCATCTGACATCATCATCATCTTCAAGTGGAAATGTTCTATATCGGACACATCCTTCACCAATAGAAAGAGGATGCCTGTACTTAACCTCTGAAACTCTTTTTCTAGTTCCAGCTTTAATTTTTGTATGAATTTGCAGCTTCAGTTCCTCTAATGTGACGTCGTCTTCAACACGAAAACTTTTTGGGCGTTCACAATCAAAGGTAGCACCTTCGTCAGTATTATGAATTTGGCCATTATAGTAGACCAATGCGATCACTCTATTGCTCATGTTGTGTAGCAAAAGAAAGAAGAAATATAGAAGGATGAGAATGAGAATGAGGAGGTTTTAGCACTCAGGAAAAATCTGATTGAAAAACTGTTGTATGGGGGTATTGTAAACCTTCATAAGTATTATGAATTTATAATGATTCATTATGTTGTACCAGATAACAAATCCCATCCTTTGACTATTTGACTGAAAAAGTTATAACTTATTCAATGCAAAATGTCATTGATAAATCCCATCATTTGTCTCATCCATTACAGAAAGAATCAAGTTCCAATATTTTCTCCAGCATTTGATGGACTGGAAAATAGCTGAAACCTGTCTAAAAACCTATATCATCAGTCTTATCCATTGCAGAAAGAATCAAGTTCCAATATTTTCTCCACCATTTGATGGACTGGAAAATAGCTGAAACCTGTCTAAAAACCTATATCATCAGTCTTATCCATTGCAGAAAGAATCAAGTTCCAATATTTTCTCCAGCATTTGATGGACTGGAAAATAGCTGAAACCTGTCTAAAAACCTATATCATCAGTCTTATCCATTGCAGAAAAAATCAAGTTCCAATATTTTCTCCAGCATTTGATGGACTGGAAAATAGCTGAAACCTGTCTAAAAACCTATATCATCAGTCTTATCCATTGCAGAAAGAATCAAGTTCCAATATTTTCTCCACCATTTGATGGACTGGAAAATAGCTGAAACCTGTCTAAAAACCTATATCATCAGTCTTATCCATTGCAGAAAAACTCAAGTTCCAATATTTTATCCAGCATTTAATGGACTGGAAAATAGCTGAAACCTGTCTAAAAACCTATATCATCAGTCTTATCCATTGCAGAAAGAATCAAGTTCCAATATTTTCTCCAGCATTTGATGGACATGAAAATGTAATGCAAGTTTTTTTGTTTGTTTTTTGTTTTTATCTAATACAAATCAATTAACAAAATTTAAAAAAATTTGTTCATAAATTTTAAATAATAAAATTTACCTTACGAATTTTTTTTTTAATTATAAAAAATTATTTTAATTTAATTTATAAAATTTAAAATTAAAAAACAAAACTTACAAAATTTTAAAACTTACAAAATTTTAAAATTTAAACAAAACTTACAAATATAATTTTTGATTTTTTTAATTTAAGAAGAAATATTATTTTTTTTTTCATTTTTATAAGAAAAAAAATTTTCCATATTTAAATTTAATAAGAAACTTAATTTAATTTATAATTTTTAAATTTAAAAAATAAAATTTACAAATTAAAAAAAATTAAAATTTGTTGATTTATTAAAAAAAAAAAAATTACATGAAGGGAAATCGCCACCCCCCATGGCGATTTCCCTTCATTCTTTTTACAAATTTGGTTAAAAATACCAAGGGAAATCGCCATGGGGGGTGGCGATTTCCCTTGGTATTTTTATCAAATTTTGAAAAAAAATACCAAGGGAAATCGCCACCCCCCATGGCGATTTCCCTTGGTATTTTTAGCCAAAATCAATATTTTCATGCTGGAAAATCGCCATGGGGGGTGGCGATTTCCCAGCTAATTTTAAAACAAGCGTATTTTGGGAAATAATCTGAAAGTATAGGTAATTTAGGGTTTAATTTTTTTTTTAGCTATATTAGTATAAAAAAGCCTCCCATTCTCCTCTCTCTATCGATTCCCTTCCTTCAAGTCAAATCCGACCAAGACTGGCCAAGGAAGGTCGGACTCAGCACTGGTATTGGCGGGATCAACTTGAAATCATCCTCTAAATCCATGGCAGTGCTTTGTTCCGAGAAGAGAGAGTTTTTTTTTTCTTCTTTCCAATTAGAAGATTTAGGTTGAGTAACAAAAATTCCCACTTAATATTTTTAGAGTTTGTTTTTGATACATTGATAGTGAAATTTTTTAATATCACAAATGAGATTTAAAAATATCACATGTCAATTTCTTTTGTATTTTTTAAATATACCTTAAGAGATGTGTCACCCTACTAATTTCGTTTGTATAGTCTAAAAACTTCAGACAATGGATATAATAATTTATCTTTAGGGTGCATTTGGATTAAAGATTTTAAAATTTTAAAGAATTTTGAAATGCTAACATTTTAAAATGCATCAATTCAAAATATTAATATTTGTAATTGTATTGTTTGGATAAATATTTTTAAGAAATAAATTTTGAATATTTGAAATTTGATAAGATAGAAAAATAATTATAATAGAGAAATAATAATATTAGAGATAAAACAAGAAAAATAACTGAAAACAATTATGTAATATGAGTGTCATTATATTTGTAAAAATGTATAGATATTATTAGGGATGGCAAAACCCGATCCGACCGATGGATTTCGAACCGATCCGATCCGAATGGAGAGGTTTTTTTTTTTTGAACAATGGAGGCGGAGCGGGGCGGTGCGGTTTTTTTTGTTTGAAAGGCGGGGATGGAGCAGTTGTGATAATTGCCTGCTCCGCAACGCCCCACCCCGAATACTGAAATTACAATTTTACCCTTAAATATTTAGCTTTTAAAAGAAAAATAAAATAATATAATTAAACTTATTATTTTTATTTTTCTTTTTAAAAACTTAAACCTAATACTTTATTTTTTTTCTTCCTAGATTAGAAACATATTTATATTGAATTTATATTAAAAAAATTTTATATTGCTTTATTATTTGAAAAAAATAAAAATAATTAATAAATATCAAATAGGGCGGAGCAGGGCGGGGCGGTTATGGATGTAACCGACATCCATGGAGGCGGTAGTGGTATTGAAATTTCAACATCCACGGTGGAGCGGGGCGGGGGGCGGGGCAGAGCAGTGCTATGGCGGGGCGGGGGCGGATACTGCAAAATCCGCCCCCGCCCCGCTCCATTGCCATCCCTAGATATTATTAACTAGATGAAAACAATAAAAGAAATAAAATTTTAAATAAGTTTTTGTAATTAGAATTGAAGAAAATAAAAATTGAGTAAAAAAATATAAAAAATATTAATATATGTTATAAAAAATCAAAAAATTTCACAAATTTTACTTTTTGAGTTAAAATTTGAGCATTTGAAAATTGCTTAGAATTTTGAAAATTTTAATTTTAGCAAATCAAAAAAATTTATTTTAAAATTTTGAAAATCTATCTAAAAATGAATTTCATCCTTAAAATTTCTCGTCTATTGAAGATTGTATTTAAGTGCAAAAAGTTGGGTCCGGCTCCCATCCATTGAAATTTTGGTCTAGTAATATCCAATGCTATTTTAGATGGTTGTCATCTGGATTATTTATTTTTACCGTTCAGATTAAAATTTCAGTCTTTCATAGTCTAACGCCGTTAGCTTACATCGTTTTCTTTGTTGCTCAATACAAAGTCTTTCTCTTTTCGAAACAAAGCACTGTCATGGATCTCAAGTGTGATTTATAGGAAAATTCTAACATAAGTTTCTTACGGTAAGCTTCCCATCAGCTTAGATGAATCGTATCCGTTAGATCATAAATGTAAGATCTGAACCGTTGAAATAAAAAAAAATGGGAAACCGGTTGACCCCTTCGAAAAAACCCTTCCCCCTAATACATCTTTCCCCCCAGCTTTTCTGTTTCGAAAATCCCTTCCCCCCTCTGATATAGAACCCTAAAATTTCTTCTCCTTTTGTGTTTCGAAAATCTGTTTCTCCCTTTGTAATCTGATTCGAAAATTTGGTTCCCCCTTTCTAATCAGTTCGTTTTCCCTTTCTATTGTGTTTCGAAAAACCCTTCCCCCCTCTGATAGAAAAATTTCTCTAGAACCCTAAAATTTCTTCCCCTTTTGTGTTTCGAAAATTTGCTTCTCCCTTTGTAATCTGTTTCGAAAATTTGGTTCCCCCTTTCTAATCAGTTCGTTTTCCCTTTCTATGGTGTTTCTCAAATATTGTTAGAACCCTAAATTTTCTTCTCCCTTTTCTGTTTCGATATTTGCTTCTCCCATTTCTTTTTCGAAATTTGGCTTCTCCCATTGTAATCAGTTTCGAAATTTGGCTTCTCCCATTGTAAAGAATCGAAACCCCAGATTAAAAAACCCTAACCCTTGTGTTTTTGCACAACCGAAACCCCAAATATCAAACCCACACCCGACTATCTTCCTCTGAAAATCATCGAACCCAGACATATTTTTGTTTGGTCATCTGGTATTTTGTTTCTTTGTTGGTATTTCAGCAATTTTTTTATATTTTTTGTGGATTATTCTAATTATTTTTGGTTTGGGGTTGTTTTTTTGTTTTTTTGGCAGAAATATCAACATAAATTCTGGGTGGCTGCAAGAAGATAATTGGTAAGCATAAGTTCTTGAATCAGCTTGGAAACATGTTTGCTTTGTTTGGTTGTTGGACAGGAAAAAAAGGAAGGATAACTGGATGCGTTTTGGTTTATCTGCGTGTTAATTGAGCCAGTGTCGGTTTCGCTATAATGTGTATCTGTTTCGTCCTAATTAGATGCATGGAAGTGGAAAACATGTCATGATGCTTAAAAATTATGCCTATTATGATTCTGCTATCGAGCATTTGATATGCCTATATTGTTTAAGCTTTTTTCGCTCTCATGGCTCCAAACCACAACCCTGACAATTAGTTTGATTGGCATGGCATCTATTACTGCATAATCTTTCATCTGATTTTTGTAATCTGTCGATTTCAAATGTACTTCTTTTACAATCTGGATTTAATTTTGGTAATTTGGGTATTTGGTAATTTGGTTTTTGTTTTGTTGAGAGACTGAGATATTTTGGAATTGGGTTTTGTTCCTTGAATGCATAAACTTGTGGTAAACTTGTCACTTTTTAGGGTGTTGTGCTCTCCCTGTTGGTTCGTAATATTGTCAAAATTCAATATTGATTGTCATATGGATTTAATTTTGTGATTTTAGCATGCTTAGTTTTTGGAAATTCTTCACTTTGGCTCTGGTTTAGTAAGATTGTTCTTATAAAATAGTGTTAGTACATGATTTTCTGAATGGAACAGTGTTTGACTCGTTGTGATTTTGTCTTGAACCGTTTTAAAAGTTATGATTTCACTTGTGGTTTTGTCTGGTATATATGTAACTTATGGTGTTGCTGCTGCATTCTTGTAATAACAGTGAGATAACATTTACTATAATCTTTTGTTGACAATTTTATCAAATTTTATATATAAAATAGTATCTTGACTATGGGGTGTGAAATTTTATATATATCCAAAGGTTTAAAATTTAAATCATCCCACCCATAGTATAAAAAAAAAATAGAGAAAATGAATATACTGTAATTAACCTTATGTGCATAAGTAGAGTAGAAATTAAACAATTACAATAGAAAATGTTATTATTAATTGGTACTTACCTTTTAGGCCAAATAAATGGTACTTTCCTTGAAAAATCAATGCAAAATTTGTAGTATATAGTTTTTACGTACCTTAGGTTTAAACAAATTTATTTTATGTATATATATACTTTTTAAGATAATTTTTTTTCCTAATGCAATAATAATAAGATAGTAATAGTTTTACCTCCTTTCTTATTTTGGTTTTAAATAGTCATGTCATTTTTAAATTTTGTCTTTTTAAGATAATTGAATATGAACTTTTAATGAATATGAACTTTTAATACGGATAAGATTATGCCTCTAGGCAGAGAAAATTTTATTAACTTTTTATGCAGAATTAGTTATCCTGATGTACTTGTTTTGTATTATAAATTATAATTTATTGTATGTCTAAAGTTGAGAAATTTGCAAACGTTTGTTTGATTTTATTAAAGATTCAAAGAGATGGACAAAGTTGATGAAAATGTGCAGCTTCAGCAGACTGAATCCAGCATGAAGGTTGTAAAACCGAGGGGTGCATTTTTGAATTACTAGTAAGTAACTATACTTGGTGGTTTTAAGTTGAATTCATTAGACATTGTATGTTGTTATATTTGGATTTAAAGAGTGCGAGTTACATATTTTATGTTAATCGCTTTATACAACATAAATGAATGCAAAGGAGATGGAGAAGACAAAGGGAAAATGTCATTGAAGGTGAGTAATATTTTATGTATCGTTTGTGTGGTCACTAAGTTATAAAGTGTTACTAAAATCATGGTTTTTTGATGTGTATGTGAATTAATTGGAATTGTTTTTTTCATAGGTTCGTAAGCTGGCAGCAAAATGGAAAGTGCTGCCTACACAGGAGAAGCTGCCGTTTATAGAGCAGACTGTTGCACAACAAGAGCAGTACAAAAATGAAGTGCAACAATTAAAAAGACAGAAATTAGATGATGAAAAAAAGAAGGTAATAATTAAATAAGAAAATGTTATATTGAAGAAATAATAGTTACAACTGAAGTATGATGTTATATTGCTATGTATTTTTAATGAATGTACTTTATGTGTAGGGCTTTGTTGCGACACGTTGTAGCCCATTTAATTTGTGCAAGCTCTTTAAGAAATTGAAGGAAAAACATATTGAAGGTGCAGTGGAAAGCATAGGGTTCGGTCCGTTGCTACTGTTGAAAGATGGAAAGCTTCCAAGAGAGCTGTGTGAAAATTTGGTTCATAACTTGAATGTTGCAACCAGCTCCATGGAAGTGGATGGCGAAAGTATCCCTTTCACAGTGGAGGATGTGGAAGGTATTCTAGGTTTAGCAAACGAGGGAGTAGAGGTTTCAACTGTAATGGAAAGAGAAGACGCTGAAGTCTTGTGTAATAAGTTTAATATTTCAACTCATCGAAAGATGAGTTTTGTTAGGCTAGAGCAAGAAATTTTGGAGTTCGAGGCCGACTGTGAAGAGCTAAAGGCCAGGCTCCTCTTATATATCGTTGGACGGTTTTTGTGTCCAACGACTGAAGGGGGGCCATCGAAAGAGTATTATTATTGTTTGACGGAGGATGGCCTGAATGGAAAATTGAACTGGGCAAAACATGTTCATGAGAAGCTTCTTCTTGGTATTAGAAGTTTTCATGCTAGGAAGATGAAATCATCAAAAGTGTACTTAACCGGTTGCCTGCTCTTATTGGTGGTAAGTATAATATTTTAAATCTTCGTTTTTCCTAATGCAATCTTGATTTGAATTAATTTGGAATGGAATTAAATTAGAAGTATAAGTTATATTGACTAAATTGTAATAATTTGAGTAGATAAGGTTCTATGACCATATTTCCGGAGTTCGGAGTACGAAAGAGGCAACGTCCACTTTTGTTCCTCGCATTAGTGCATGGGGAACGGATGAGGTAGTCTCTTCAATTTCCCATTCAAGAGACTTCCGTGTTGGCTTGAAATCCAAGGTGACATTAGTTATCTAAGTTGTATTAATTTATTGTTAGTGACTAAAACTTATATATGAATTATGTAGTTTGATTAACTTATGATTTCATGAAAATAAGGGTATTCATATCACCGAAGAACATCACACTGAGCGGCCGATACAAGAGGAGTAGAAGCTGTATCATACTGACTTACAGGTAAGTCGGTTAATTAGATCTTCATGTCTAATTCATAGAGATTGCAAGAAATCTATAAATTATGTATATACTTCACGGATTGCATTAAGTGTATGTAGTATGTTTATTTTTAATTATTTTTCAGGCTTTAAGAGAGTCCATGAAAAGTCTGGAAGCCAGTGTGACAGAACAACTGAATAGAATGTCGGAAGACATGAAGTCGATGCAGGAAAAAATTAATGCTCTTTTATCGAGATCTGTTGAGGTGAAAACTGGCGGTGAAACCAGTTTGCAAAAAAAGGATGAGGAATGAGGCATCGTTGAGGTCGGTGGGCAGAGCACGGAGTTGAAAACACCAGGTGGTGAGTTGGAGTCCTCCATCGAGATCATTGAGCGCAAAGCGGAAGAGGGAGATGGAGATTTAACTACACCAGTGAGAACTGATATCAACAATCCAAGCTCAAGTTGTCCTGCCCCACGGAAAAAGAAGGTATATATATTAACTTATTTATAATTCAATAATACTTAGATATGCTATAAAATAACTAATTTGTTTATGGCATTTTATATTATTACATATTATAGGGTCAATCTGGCAAGAAAAACCAAATTGTTAGGTCAAGGTCAACATTTGCTTCTGGTGTTAGTGGGATAGTTACGCGAGCGAGATCAACTTTCTTGTGATATTTGCACTCCCGTCCGCAAGACTGTTTATGTTTGTTTGAATAGACCAATCATGCATGTAGGCATGATATGCTTATACAACATTTATTTTTTCCGTCTTTCATTGCAATCTTTGTGAATGCATACACTGAATATATATTGATATGTAATTCAATTTATATATGTTTAAGTATATACATTTATTACATAAGTCTGATATGTATAATTACTAATTAGCAGTACCATATGCCGTATGTTTGTACAAATAAATATTTAAAGGTTACCGCGAAGAGGGCCGCTGTCAAAATTCCGAAAGAATTAGATGAACTTGATTCTGCAATTTGCAATTATGTGTGGAACAGTAATGTCGATCCAAGGTATGTTGATGATATTTTTTTATTTAAAAAAATTTGTTGATTTTAAGTTGATATGGATTTCGATATTTTATTTATTCTTTATATGAGTTTATATTGTAGTGAAGTTGTAGTCCAATTCGGTGCAACATTTGCATCAATCGAGGAATTTGGCTCCTTGCGCCCAAAACAATGGGTAACTTCAGTGGTAAGTGTAATATATTGTTTCATCGAACTTCATGATTGTCTTTGTAGTAGTGAAATGTGTTTAATGAGTTGTTCCTGCCCTAGATTATTGACCTTGTCGGTGAGTCAATGGCCTACTATTGTAAAGCTTCGACTTTGTCAACAAAGAGATGGTATTTTTCGGCCGCATTTTCTGTGAGTATATTTCTCATTGTTTGTTTTTTGCATATAGTTTAACTTTTTTCAAGAAACATGAACCTTATGTTTATTCTTTGCAGACTCATATCTTGTCAACCGAATGCAATGCGAAAGAGCTGATTAACTTTTTTAAAAGACAATTCATTCATATGGGATCCTTGAGTGACTGTTACAAGGTGAGGACATGGAAATCTCTTTATGTGCGTACGATCGAAATTATGTTATATAACGTAATAACCTGCTAATAATGATTATGTAATTTCGTTGCAGATCTTTATACCAATGAATGAGATGAACACGCATTGGTATTTGTGTGTGATAGATATGGTAGAGAAGGAAGCGAAAGTGTTGGATACCTTGCCGCGCAATGTTGCAAATAAACAAAGAGTTGCGGATGTGACTCGTGTGGTAAGATAAATACATGTTGTAGTAAATTATATTTGTTCGCACTTGCGAACATATTGTAATTCATGATTTTGGTTTACGACGAGACATTTATAATTTATTCTAATTTCACTTCGAACAGATATCCGCGTGTGCGAAATTGTTTACTGACCCTCTGATGACATCATTGGTTGGTAGTCCAATGGTGCCATTTCATGAGTTGAAAATTGTGAATCCAGAGAGGGTTCCTCTGCAAAGCAACGGGTAACATAACTCTCTCACTATTTGAAAACCTTGTTTTCCATAATGTAACTAAATTATAAAAGCTAATATTCTTGAAATTGCATACAGTTATGATTGCGGAATGTGGGTTGCTGCTTTCATGCAAAATCTACATAATACTGACTATAAATTTGTGGTATGCTATTCTCATTGCTGTTAGTTATTTCAATATTTTGTCATATGTTGGGTCGTGTGCGAAATTTAATTCCCTTTGTATGTATTCGTATGTAGCGTTTAAACGTGTGGGACAGATTTATATTAGTCTCTGAGCTGATAAACCATGAGGAGAACACTTTACGGAAAAGGGTATGTGATGCTGCTCTAACCCTCCATAAAGCTAGGATATCTCCTCGTACAAAGCTGTTGCAGAAGTCAGTTGGCAAGTTGAAGCTGTGAAGTAGGTAATTTATTTCAATAAATCATATAATTTGTCATGTTTCGTTCTCAGTATATAGACACTGTTATATGTGTTTATATGTAATTATCCACGAGAAAAACAACTCTCATCCACGTGTTTTTATCTCCCTGCAGCATTTATCCTGTTTTACTTTTATAAATTTTATATATTCTGCTACTACTTTTCCCCTTCAACTCAACTCTTTGCCTTTGATATTCCAACTATGTTTTCTTCCTTAAGAGCAATTTGGCTAGCCATGTTTTTTTTTTTTTTTAAAAATAAAGTACATGTGCCCTAGTCCAAGTTGAAAATTGTTCAAATATGTTAGCTGTCAGGATTTTACTTTTAATTTCTTTTTTTGGGTAGGGGATGATTATGAAATGAGTTTGGGTAGATATGAAAATCTCTTTTGGGGTGTTTAAAACAGATTTGAATTCCTTGCTTAATCTTAGAACCAATTAGTTAGATATCATAGTTTGATTCTTAAAACTGTTTTAAACACCCCAAAAGAGATTTTCATTATATTTCAGAAGATCAATAAGGCATGCCAACAATTTAAGAATGGACATGCCTCATTGAAATAGTATGACCAACAGTCTAATGGTTTTCATGTTTTATAGACAAAATATGCTTAAATCATGCCAACTGATTTTCAAAATATGCTTAAATTATTAGATTCTTAGTTTTTCTTGCAGCTTCAAAAACCAAAAAATAAAATGTTTAAATCATAGTAGAATTTGACAGTCAAACAAGAAAATTATATGAAGTATGATGCATGTGACAAAGACTGAGAATGGTGTGAAAGATGAATGTGAATGTAAAACTAATGTTTTATGCACTTTTCAACTGATTTTCAAGAGTCCAGGAGTGGATTGAAGAGTTTGATGGAGTTGGGTTACTAGAAACAGTTTCATATAGAAAGCAACAAATAAATGATGGATCAAATAATTTAATGTGTTGAATTAATGTTCGGCACTGTTGTTTCTATGACCTTTTAGGGGCCATATTAGCTGTTACCATATAGTAAATTTAATGTGTTTTTTCAACATCTTGTTTTCTTGATCTCTGTGTTAATGTAAATATGTGCTTTCTGGTTTTGTTTTACTTCTGCAAGGCCTAGTTATTGCAATACTATATGCATGTCAGAACTTTGTGAAAGTGTAAGCTAGTTCTGTTTGCGTGCTGAAAAGTTCATACAAACAAGTGAAGATCGAATTGCCTCAGTTCCAGATGGTTTTTCTGAGTTTCAGGGTATCCATATGCGAATTAATGCTACTGAAAAAGCGGTGCTGGAAATGGAAAAGCTTGCAATGCTGGAAAACTTAAATCTCAATTCCAAACTAGAGACTGCTATGAGACAGATTGAAGAGTTAAGATCTGGAAGCAGCTCTAGTCGAGAAAGTGTTAGAGCAAAGAGGCACGTGAGTGCTAGACAAGAAGGGGGAACTTGGCCATCGACTCAGTAACAATGTCAAAATGCAGAGACCAACACCTGAAATTTCTGAAGAGGACAATGAGATGATGACAACTGATTTAAAAGGTTTATGACAACTGAAATTTCTGTTGTTTTTGGTTATTAAATTTGTACTATGAACATCTTCATATTAGTGTACGAATGTTTTGGTGGGTCGAAAATCTGTTGTTTCTGTTGTTCTGGAGTATTGAAAATATGGCTACTTGGGTTGTGGTGGAGGTGGTTATAATATCTTCCTAGTATTTTAATTTTGTTTCAGCAGAAGAATCAGTTCAGAAATATGTATTTTTTGCTCTCATAACAATATGTATTTTATATGGCTGAGTTGGACAGTGTTATAGATTGTGATGTGGCATCGCCTTTGCTTTGTTTCTCAGCAGAAAAATATACAATGTAAATGCTATTGGTTCCTCATGAGATATGCTGTGGTGAAAATAAGCAATAAAGTTAATGGTCACTGGCCAGACCACCAAATTACTTACTTATCTAAACAGTTATAATAAACACAAAAACAACAAAAAAGAACTAAACTACACATGTTCAAGTTCTTTAACTGATTCAAGCTTTTCCATTCCTGTATTGTCTGTATTTTGCTCATTTTCTTGTTGCTCCAGAAAGATGAAGATGTGGTGCTGATGTTGAAGGGAAATTTTACTGCAAAGTTAACCCAAATAGAAAAAAAAGAAAGAAAAAGAGTGAATGATGATATATTAATTTTACACTCTCATTATGGAAACAAGTGCATATTGAACTCTCACAATTGTATTTTAGACTTCACCTACTAACTTGGTGATCTAAACCAGGTAGAGAAGTCTGATTGTTTAGCTTCATTATATCTTTCTGGGTAATTGCTGAATGAAAAAGAGTCGTCCTAAAAGTATTAAATATAACGTTAGTCATATGCTGAACAATTAATTATTTCATTGAGCGCAGTACCCGAAATAACCGGTTTCATGAGAATTGTATTAGTTAAACATTCTATTCACTAACCCATGAAAATATTTTTGAATATTACACATTTTATAAGAAGTAAAAAAGCTGATTTCATGAAAATTATATAACTTAAACATTGTATACTAACCTTTTGTATGGAATATTTGGTTGAATAATGTGCTTGAATAGCAATGCTGTTGCGCTTTCGTAGAACAGAAACCACGTCTGTTGCGCTTTCGTAGAAGCCTAAACTTGTCTCAGCTAAAACTGAGCAAATAAGCAAACAAAACCCATATCTCAGCAACTAAAGTAGGTGAGTAATAAGGAATGCATTTAATATAGAGATGTAGTTATTTAAACAATGTCATTAATTATGTTGACCTACCATATGTAATTGTCTGTTAACAATTTAAAGAAGTGGGTGAAGCAATATTATCCAATTAAATATGTCTATGTAAGTTAAAATAATGTTATTTTATCTGTAACTAAATCAATAATTATTTTTATTAATGTTAAGTGATAAAAACATAATTTCTAAACATATAAATTTTTTATTTTTATTTTTAATGTAATTTATTATATTTATATTTTATTTAGCACGTTTATATGTTAAGTAATCAAATTTGTAATGATTTGTTATATTTAGATGTAATTTTTATATTTATACGTAATTTGTCAAGTTCATATGTAATTTGTCAAGTTCATATGTAATTTATCATGTTCATATGTAATTCGGGAATTTCTTAAGTTGATATGTAATTTATCAAGTCCATATGTAATTCCTCAAGTTCATATGTAATTTTCCATGTCCATATGTAATTCGGGAATTTCTCAAGTTCATATGTAATTTATCAAATCCATATGTAATTCTCCAAGTTCATATGTAATTTTCCATGTCCATATGTAATTCGGGAACTTCTCAAGTTCATATGTAATTTATCAAGTCCATATGTAATTCTCCAAGTTCATATGTAATTTTCCATGTCCATATGTAATTCGGGCAAGTTCATATGTAATTTATCAAGTCCATATGTAATTCTCCAAGTTCATATGTAATTTTCCATGTCCATATGTAATTCGGGAATTTCTCAAGTTCATATGTAATTTATCAAGTCCATATGTAATTCTCCAAGTTCATATGTAATTGTCCATGTCCATATGTAATTCGGGAATTTCTCAAGACCATATGTAATTTATCAAGTCCATATGTAATTCTCCAAGTTCATATGTAATTGTCCATGTCCATATGTAATTCCGGAATTTCTCAAGTTCATATGTAATTTATCAAGTCCATATGTAATTCTCCAAGTTCATATGTAATTTCCCATGTCCATATGTAATTCCGGAATTTCTCAAGTTCATATGTAATTTATCAAGTCCATATGTAATTCTCCAAGTTCATATGTAATTTTCCATGTCCATATGTAATTCGGGAATTTCTCAAGTTCATATGTAATTTATCAAGTCCATATGTAATTCGCCAAGTTCATATGTAATTTTCCATGTCCATATGTAATTCGGGAATTTCTCAAGTTCATATGTAATTTATTAAGTCCATATGTAATTCTCCAAGTTCATATGTAATTTCCCATGTCCATATGTAATTCGAGAATTTCTCAAGTTCATATGTAATTTATCAAGTCCATATGTAATTCTCCAAGTTCATATGTAATTGTCCATGTCCATATGTAATTCGGGAATTTCTCAAGACCATATGTAATTTATCAAGTCCATATGTAATTCTCCAAGTTCATATGTAATTGTCCATGTCCATATGTAATTCCGGAATTTCTCAAGTTCATATGTAATTTATCAAGTCCATATGTAATTCTCCAAGTTCATATGTAATTTCCCATGTCCATATGTAATTCCGGAATTTTTCAAGTTCATATGTAATTTATCAAGTCCATATGTAATTCTCCAAGTTCATATGTAATTTTCCATGTCCATATGTAATTCGGGAATTTCTCAAGTTCATATGTAATTTATCAAGTCCATATGTAATTCGCCAAGTTCATATGTAATTTTCCATGTCCATATGTAATTCGGGAATTTCTCAAGTTCATATGTAATTTATCAAGTCCATATGTAATTCTCCAAGTTCATATGTAATTTCCCATGTCCATATGTAATTCGGGAATTTCTCAAGTTCATATGTAATTTATCAAGTCCATATGTAATTCTCCAAGTTCATATGTAATTGTCCATGTCCATATGTAATTCGGGAATTTCTCAAGACCATATGTAATTTATCAAGTCCATATGTAATTCTCCAAGTTCATATGTAATTGTCCATATCCATATGTAATTTCGGAATTTCTCAAGTTCATATGTAATTTATCAAGTCCATATGTAATTCTCCAAGTTCATATGTAATTTCCCATGTCCATATGTAATTCCGGAATTTCTCAAGTTCATATGTAATTTATCAAGTCCATATGTAATTCTCCAAGTTCATATGTAATTTTCCATGTCCATATGTAATTCCGGAATTTCTCAAGTTCATATGTAATTTATCAAGTCCATATGTAATTCTCCAAGTTCATATGTAATTTCCCATGTCCATATCTAATTTTTCATATGTAATTTTTCAAGTTCATATGTAATTTATTAAGTCCATATGTAATTTTTCAATTTCTCAAGTTGATATGTAATTTTTCATGTTTTATATGTAATTCGTCCAAGTTGATATGTAATTTATCAAGTGCATATGTAAAAAATTGTGACCTGGTAACCTGCTACTCAGGTTTCAAAATTTGGAGTTTACCACAAGCTTACCATAAGAAACTTACGGTAAATTTCCCCTGATTTATAGCATCTTTTCTCTACACTACACTTTTTGGCGTTTCGCCTACTCACACCACATCACATCACATCACATTTCTTTTTTTTTTTTTTTTGTCTACACCCACACCCCTCTTTTTAACTATAAATCATTTATCTCTTATATTTATATTTTACTGTATTTGACTTTAATAAAATTAGTTGATTGAACTTTTGGATTGTGTTTGTAATTAGGGGTAAAGGTTATTTATATTCATGATTTTTTTTTTTTTTAGCCCAAGTCTTTCTCATGGGAGAATAAATTTGCATAAGATTTGTTAAGCATCAAAGGTTTGCTCAAGTATTTTCCAATTCAAGGAAATATGGTGATGCTTAGATTGTTGTAGCAAATTGCAAATGGCTGTTTATATTTTTTATGTCCATGTTTGTTATTCCCTTTCACTACTCACAGTTTCAGTATTTTTTTTTCTTAATTTAATTCTTTTATACCTCTTTTCTAGTGGACAAACAGCTTATTTTTTTTGTGAAAACTTACGTTAACTATGTTCATTAGAAAAATTGAAGATGATTATTATGAGATTATAAATTCGAAAATAAAAAGGTCACCGCAACAATTGTTTCACAATGTTACAATGATTTTTGAAAGTTGCTGATGGCTAAAAAAATAAAAGTAACGATGTTGAAATCAGTAAAAAATTAAAATTTTAATCTGAATTATTAAAAATAAATAATTCAGATGACAATCATTTAATATAATATTGAATATTACTGGATTGGATTCGGGAGCTAGACCCAAAAAGTTAGATCTTAACGCCACGTTCCGATCATCAAGTAGTATTGAAAATTACTGGATAGATATTTAAATGGAGAGGAACCGAATCCTTTGATAGTTAAATATAGGAAACACCAAACACCCAACGAAAACACAGCACTTGAAAACGTAACTGTCAAAGAGAAGGAAAACAAAGAAATAAAGAATCTGCAATTCCAATTCCCAATTCCCAGCCACAAAAACAGTACGAAGAAGAGAGCAATTCCCCCCCCCCAAAAAAAAAAGAAAGAAAGAAAAATGAGCATCGGTGTAGGAAAAACCGTGTGCGTAACAGGAGCCTCTGGTTACATTGCTTCATGCCTTGTTAAGCTGCTTCTCCTTCGTGGTTACACCGTCAAAGCTTCTGTTCGAGACCCAAGTCAGTTTTTTTTTTTTTTTCCATTTCTTTTGATATCAATTCATTCTTTTCTTTGTTTCATGATCTTGCATCTTCATCATTTGTTCATGTTCTTTCTTGGGTTTGAATCTCTTTTCCTTTTTTTTGCTTAAATTTTATGTTGTTAATATCTGATGTGTTTGCTCTGTTTTTTTTGTAAAAAGAGATTTAGAACGCGATATTACGATCGTTATTGTACGCGATATTTATCTTAATTGACTGTGATAGCATTTATTACGTCCGCAATCGCGATAAATGCAACGCTATCAAAAACATATTCACGATCGCAATTTAAATACCTCGTTTGTATGGTCTTTCTTGTTTATTCTTGTGATTTGCACTTGTGCATGCAAAACAAGAAATTACCCATTTTTCTCCATTGTTATTTTTCTATGTTCTGATTGCATCCTTGAATGAGAATAAGATTTCTGGGGACATTACATTAGATATTCAGGTTTCTACTAGTTTTGAGGTAATTGAAATTTCATGTATTTTCTTCTCATGGACATATGAGTTAATTATTTTCATTTCTTAACACATTTTCCTGCTGCTGAAAGTTTTAGGATTTTAGTTGATAAGAAAGATAGAAATCTGAAATGCTGGAAAAGAGAAAAGTGAAAGGAAGGGTTATTTTTTCTTCCAACTAGTGTGTTTGCTTTGTAGTTTGATGGGAAGAATATAAAAAAAAAAACTTTTCATCCGTTGCCGGATAGAATTGGAAAGTGGAAGAAAGATAAGGAAAATCACATTATTTTACTACTATTATACATTGCTGGATAGCATTGTAAATTTGTAACATTTAAGTCATATATTTCCTAGGAATGGCAATAGATAGTAAAAAATCGAATATCCGTCATTATCCGATCTGATTTTTGTAGATTTGGATATTGCGGATTCAGATAATTTTTTGATTCGGATATTAGATTTACTATTTGTTGGGTATTCGGAGCGGATTCGGATAGGAACCATTGGATATTCGATATCCGAATTGCTTTGGTTTTGGTTCGTATAGTATCGATATCCAAATCTGTTATCTTAATCCGTTTTACTTATATGAATATTATCGGATATCCGAATATGATATCCGCTTACATATTTGTAAAATATAAAAAACGCCATTAATTTGCAACTATATGGGCATCTGCCATTTAGCATGAGACAACCACTTGTTTTTGGCATTGCTTTGTTTGTGTAGATGCACTATCATGGAATAATTTTCCTTTTTTTCTTTTGCATTACTCCTTGTTGTCCTTATAAGAGTTACCTAGATGTTTCCTAAGCTAATTCAATAATTGTAATTAGTTATTATTCCTCAATAGATGATCCAAGAAAGACACAACACTTGCTTGCACTTGAGGGTGCTGAGGACAGGCTGAAGTTGTTTAAAGCAAACCTATTGGAAGAAGGTTCCTATGATTCCGTTATTGAAGGTTGTGAAGGTGTTTTTCACACAGCATCTCCTTTTTATCACGATGTCACGGATCCACAGGTTGATCTTGAATTCTTTACCTAGATAACCCTTTTGTTTCCAGTTTATATCATTTCTTGTGTTAAGTATTGTTTCATAAAAAATAGTAAAACCTTAAAGTGCATCCTGTTCTTGTATACCATCATCCGTTTCAGTTTTTTTTGGGCATAAATATGAATTTGGCTCTGGAACTATGTAAATTAAATCATTTTGGCTTTTATTCTTTTATTTGGATCAATTTGGCGTCCATGCTATCAATTTTGATCAATTTAGCTCTCATGTTATTATTTTCAATCAATTTAGCCTAAATTTAATGAAAACGTTAAATTTTTGATTAATTTTTGATTAATTTTCGCGTAAAATTAGCCTAAATTTAACGAAATTGTTAGTTACATACTTACATACTTGCACGTGATCAATTTTCGTTAAATTCATACGATATTGACAAAAATAATAGAATGAGTGCCAAATTGATCCAAAAAACAAAAGTTAGGGACCAAAATGACTTAGGTTAAATAATTTGAGAGTCAAATTTATATTTATGCCTTTTTTGTTTTGTTTTGATGTTTTAAAGTGTTTTTGCATGGTTTTGATGATGATAACAAGTCATCTGTTTGATTATATATTCTATTATTGAAGAGATTTTGTAGGTTAAGTAGCAAAACAATTTCATTGGAAGAGCATTTCACAAATTAAATTTCTTATAAAATTGTCTTTATCTATTAGTGGTCAGGATCTGAATCATAGATACTTAGTTGTTGCTTCATATTCAAGAGTCGAGAAAGAATTTGGATCATTTTGCTTTTGCATTGCTTATAATAAGTAGAGAAGTATGCTGACATGTTTCTTGATCTCTTATTATGCCTTTGGCTAGTAGATGTGTTACTGGAGGGAAACATTTTCGATAATTTTAAAGGTAGACATGACAATCCGTGTATTCTTATCGTGTTCATGTTATTTTCACGTGTCATAATCGTGTTTAAGGTATTTTATATTTATATAAATTTTCGATACGTTAATAATTCACGTTATATAAATTTTGACACATTCGTGTATTCGTATCGTATTCGTGTTATTTTTTCGTATCATGTTCGTGTCATGTTTTAGTTATATTCTTTGTGTCATGTCCAAAATTGTCATGTCTATTTAAAGGTTTAAGAGGTATTTGCTATAAGATTTATGGCATACATACTAATAGAACCATGGTGGTCAGTGGTGAGGGTCTCCTTCAAGTTTTTCAGTTTGTATTATTTGAAGAGTATAGTAATTTGTTTTTGTGAACACTAGTCTAGACCTGCTCATGGATCGGATTGGGTTGCGGTCTGAAATTATTTTTTTCTTGTCCAAACCCATTTTGGGTCGACTTGCAAGTCCATTTTACTATTTATAAATTATTAAAAAATTATTCTTATATTAATATATATTTTATAATTAAATTTAAATAAAAAATAATTTTTATTTAATGAATAGTAATTCGGGCTAGGCCGACTCAAATCACAAAAATTTTTATCCGAATTTGACCCAATTCGACCCGGGTCAGTCTACCCAACTTTTTTTTTCTTGGCTGGGCTGTAACTTTTACATCTCTCCTTGATTAATAAGTTTTTAACTCTTCATTTCTGAAATCAGGCAGAATTACTTGATCCTGCAGTGAAGGGAACACTGAATGTTCTGAACTCATGTGCTAAGAACTCTTCTGTGAAACGAGTGGTCTTGACATCTTCTATAGCTGCAGTCACGTATAATGGAAAACCTCGAACTCCAGATGTTGTAATTGACGAAACTTGGTTTACTGATCCTGATTACTGTAAGGGCTTAAAGGTGTGTATGTCTGCTATCACATCTGATGCTCTATTTAGATCAGTTTTGTGTTTTATATGGAACCTATGTTACTTCGACTCTTCATTTTCTTTAAAGTACTTGTGTTCGACATTCGTGTCCGATGCATATTTGGACATGAGTAAGGAGGTACGATCCTTCAAATATATGGAAAAATTTAGAAAAAATTAAGTATACCCGTGTCGGATACATACTCGTATCCAACACTCACCCGAGTCCGAGTAACATAGTATGCAACTTCAACCTGTTATACTGAAAAAAATATGGAAAAATAAACAAAAAAAAGATTGTATATGGTGATTCAATTAAATGAAAGTATATTAGTTGCAAATATCTTGTTCATTATTGTGCAGTGATGAACTTGGGGTTTAGCTCAATTGGTTCATGCAATCACCTTTAAAAAGTGACATCCAACAGGTCTGGAGTTCGAATCCCAACATCTGCAACCCTTTCCCTAGCCCTAAGCTGGGCATATTTTAACAGGCATATCCTCTTATTGTAGATTGGCCAGTTAGTGAGTGTATGTTACATGGACTCGAGGGTGAGTGTCGGATACGGGTAGGTATCCGACATAGGTATGCTTAATTTTTTTCAATTTTTTTTGGAAGATCATACCCCTATACCCATGTTTGAATATGTGTTGGACACAGATATCGAACACGGATACATTAAGGAAAATGAGTTGTCCGGGTAATAACATAGGTAACAGGCTACTTCTCTGTTAGAAGTTGTTTCTGTTTATCACCATATTCCATATTTTAGGAGTTGGCCTTCAGATAGTGCTCTAACAAGTTGCCAGAATTCTTCTGAACTTACTATTTTTGGCATCACGATGGGAGAAAGGCTTACTTATTTTCCCCCTTTTCTGTGCACATCAATACATCATCTTGCAAGCTAAGTTTAAGATTTCATCTTATTCTAGCAGCTAATCCTGTGACCTATGTTGCTCCCATTCTTCATTTTTTTTGAAATATTCGTGTCCGACACCCGTATCCGATGTATATCCGGACATGGGGATATGATCCTCCAATTACATGAAAAAACTTGAAAACAATTGAACATAGCCGTGTCAGACACATATTTGTATCCGACACTCACACCCGAGTCCGAGTAACATAGCCCTTTTAGCATGTTGAGGATATTAATCACACTTTTCGGGACAAATTTTGCAAGGTTGCATGAACTGGCTAGTGGTTGCTGCTATAATTTGCATTCAGTTTCTATGTTTGTGCATTATACAACTTGTTCATGCTACAACCCTAATATTTTAGTGCATCACAATGATTTTTTTTTTTTAATAACATGTCTTCTTTTTAATTAATTAATGTTTTTGTTCTTTATTTTTTTTTATTCAGCTTTGGTATGTAGTCTCAAAAACCATGGCTGAGGATTTTGCCTGGAAATTTTCAAAAGAGAAGGGCATTGACATGGTTGCCATAAACCCTGCAATGGTGATCGGTCCTCTTTTACAGCCAACACTCAATACCAGTGCTGCCGCAGTTTTAAGCTTAATTAAAGGTACTTTTTTGCCAGACTACTATTTGCTTTCTCAACTTAAACATTGCCAATTGCATCATATTTGGTGGTAAATATTCTATACCCAGTGATTGAGATAATAATAAAAGAAAAAATTACAATGACAGCTTTCTTTGATGATCTTCTGAAAATAAACACATCACCTTATATCAAGGTGATAATGGTTCGGTTTTAGAAAAAAAATTATGTTTAATATGTATTATGTAGTATTCTGATTTTCTAAAAAACAAATCAACTCGAACCGAATTCCACCGATTCAAATAGAGGTTCATCAGTTTTTAAATTATTTAAAAATGAACTTTTTTATAGTATTTTTATAACTAATTTAAAAATAAAATATTCATTTTTATATTATAAAAAATAAAATTTGATTTGTTTCGAATAATTACGATTTTTTAACTTATGAACAGAAACTAAACTAAACTGAACCGAACCAAACCAAACCAAATAAGCCTAATTACTACCCGAAATGAATTTAAATAAAGATCGACCAAACACTATGTTTCCAATAGGTTTTCTCGGTTTTTTCTCAGCCTTACCCTGTATGTCTCTTTATAGGTATAAATAATACCTTCCTTACTATCGCTGTTGCCTTTTGTTGGTCTTTCTTGTTGTCTTCCCTGGTAAATGTCTATTGATTTACTGAGGGGAAAAGGAAAAATCAATATATAAGGTGATGCTAGTGCTAGTGCTATTAAAAAATCAAGATTTTATTAAGCATCTGCTTTGTTGTTTCTCTGGAAAATACTTGATTAAAAGGTCTTTTAATGAATTCCTCATGCCTGAAATTCGTGTATAAGTAACGCTAGTTATATAAGAGTGTAAACGAGACACTTGTGCTTGCAAGCTGCTCAAGTTCGACTCGAAAAAAACTTGAATTCGGCTCGATCATTGATGAGCCGAGATTGAGCTCGAGCAACTAAAGCTATCGAGTGAGCCGAATTCAAATATCCTAATGTCCAACTCGAGTAGCTTGCGAGCCTAATCGATTTTTTTTGTTTAAATATATATTTTTATTATTTTAAATTAGTATTAAAAAATCTCAGTTTGAACTCAAGCACAAATAATTGAGTTTGAAGTCGAGCATGAAAATTGAGCTCATCTTTTTATTTGGTAAACGAGTTTAATCGAACGAATTCGAATAGTTTGGTTTTTATCTTGAATCGAACTCGAATTTTAAAAATAAAACTCGGTCGAGCTATGCTAGTATCCCATAATAAAAAACGGGAAGATCTTTCATCTCGGAATTTTAGTTATTATAACCATTCTAACTTCTAATTCTGTAATATGATTGTAGCTTGTTGGACATGGACATAATTGCTACTCTTGCATGCCTTCTGAAAAGATTGTACAATGCTAGTTTGATTTTCCTTTTCTTTTTAGGTTGCTTTCTGAAAATACTTAAAGAGGATTTAAGCAAAGAGATTGACCTGTTTGTGAGATTGTGAGAACTGGGAAGTTCTAACAAATTTTTGTTATGTTACCTAGAGTTTTCATTTTTTTAAAAATATTCGTATTCAACACATGTATCCGATACATATTCGAATATGGATATGGGGTATGATCCTCCAAATATATAAATTTAAAAAAAAAAAAAAAATCAAACATACCAATGTCGAATACATATCTATATCCGAAACTCACTCAAGTCCGGATAACATAAATTTCTTATGCACTATTTACCTCATATGTGATAGTCAGTATAACTTATTGGATTAGGAATTTTGTTGGTTTAAGTTACACACACCTGCTGGGAATATTTATCTCTTCTTTATCCTCTGTTTTTTCTTTTTTTGTGCAGGAGCACACACATTCCCCAATGCAACTTTTGGTTGGGTTAATGTTAAAGATGTTGCAAATGCACATATCCAGGCATTTGAGATTCCATCAGCTAATGGAAGATATTGTTTAGTTGAGAGAGTTGCACATTACTCGGAAATTGTGAACATCTTAAAAGAGCTCTATCCTTCTTTTCAACTTCCACAAAAGTAAGTTTTTTTACTTCTAACTTCTAAATTTCAAAGCATACTACATCACTACCTCTGTCTTGTGCTTTTCTATCTATATATGAATCACTTCACAGGGATTTAAATAACGGCCGCAACGTGATATTACGGTTGTTACTGTTTCAACTTTTTTTTGCCGTTGATATTCACGACCGTTATTTACTGCAATAGTATTCATTATGTCCGCAATCGCAATAAATGTGATGGAACCGAAAACACGCTCGCGACCGCTATTTAAGTCTCAGGCACTTCCCTCGTACAATTTGTTACTTCCCTTTGTTTCTAAGCCAAAAGGTTATCATGTTATCCTGGCCACCCTTTTAATATATGCTTCTGCATCCTTTGCCTTATCACTACCATTTTTGCATAATAGTTTTAGGCTATGTTATCCAAACTCTTTATTTTTCCTAAAGTATTCGTATTCGATACATGTATTTGACACATATTCAGACATGGGTATAGGAGTATGATCCTCCAAATATATGAAAAAACTTTTAAAAAAAAATTGAGTATACCCGTATTGGACACATACTTTTATCCAACATTCACCCCGAGTCCGGATAACATTTTAGGTGCTTGATTCTGAATCCTTTTGCAATACTTTAAATAAGCAAATGCCCATATTATTGCATGCTTGTCCTTGGGATAAATATACTCAAGCTGTGTCCTTTTGATAAACATTGGCAGATGTGCAGATGACAAGCCTTATGTGCCAACATATCAAGTATCAAAGGAAAAAGCAAAAAGTTTGGGTATAGAATTCATTCCTTTGGATGTAAGCCTCAAGGAAACAGTTGAAAGCTTGAAGGAAAAGGGTTTTGTTAATTTTTGAGTCTTCATTAGCTCTCCCTGCCCGCAGGCTCTATAATAAATAAATGGTGAAGAAATGATGGTGTTAGATTGCTGTTGCTTTGGCTGTTTCTAGTTTTAATGGTTTCTTTCTTGTAAAATATGACAAAACAATGCCAAGCAACTGCCACTCCACTCTAACAATAAATTAAAATATATTATATTGATAAAAAATATTATTGTTTTAATATATAATTAATGATTAAAAGTTTTTTACATCAAATAAATAGTTAGACAATTTTAATTTACTCAAAACTTGATATGCATAATCTACGTGAATAGAACATGAAATGTGACGATCGGATTGTTAAAATATTAATCGTATAAAAAATTATGAAAGTATGTAAAACTAATTTAATTTTATACTAGTGTAAGTGAATTATATATATATATATATATATATATATTAACATGCATTAATATCTATAGTGTCAAATTTTTTAATGAGTATGTAAATGAAAAACATAATTTTGAAAATAATTAATTATTTTTTGGTCAAAATATAAAAAAATTATTATTAAAATAATAAATAAAATTCTGTAAAAAATTATTAATAAAATTAACAATTAATTTCATAAATCTTTGATTGGACATCTCAATTAGACTCCAACTTCAAGATTTTGGTTCTAATCGTAGGGAGATGGGCTTATAGGAGATAGTCAAACTCATATATATTCAAAAACAAAATTAAATTGATTATTTCTTTTGATTAAAATGTCATTAAAATTATTATTATAACTTAATAAAATTACCTCCCATCTTTCTCTCTCATTTTCCTTCTAAGAAAAAAAAAAAGAAAAATTGAGCATTTTTTTAAAGAAAAAAATCAAACTTGCAATGTGGTGCATTATAATTGAACCACATGTCTTACAAATATTGAACCAAATGTTACTTAATAATTGAATGCTTTTAGGTTTTAGTAAGTTATAAATGAGTAAAGGAATTATGTGTAACTCACAAATTAAAATTGAATCATGTGTCTAAGTAAAAGTTAAAACAAATATTAATCAATGATAAAACATTTTTGGGTTTAGATTTCCAATTTAGGAGAAAGTCATAACTTTATTAATTAAAATTATGATATAATTTTTTGATATATCCAAATAAAATATTATAATAAAATTTAACATAAAACAAAATCATTTGTATTGACAAAAATAAAATAATATTTTTAACACAGACATTTTAACTTTAATTTATCTCTCCTAGAGAAGTAACAATCATTATGCCAAGTCTTAATATTTTGACATTTAACTAACATAAAATTATATATTTAAACTAGTAAAGGTATCTAATCGATTATCTGGATTATGCCAAGTCTTAATATTTTGACATTTAACTAACATAAATTATATATTTAAACTAGTAAAGGTATCTAATTGACTATCAGGATTATAGTTTTCTCAATATTAATGATTTTATTAAACTTGAAAATAAATAACTTAAGTTAAATCTAAATAACTTTTTTCTTAACAAAATTAAAAACAAATTAGATTGATAATAAGTATTTAATAAAAAATCAAATTATTAAATTAATATAAAAAAATACATATACAAAAATAAATCAAAATGTGTATTTTTTGGATGAATCTATTAATAGGTTGAATGCTGACCAAATCTACATGTTTGGATTAACTTGAACCGAGATATAGAACAAAATTTTCAATTTCGAACCTAACTTGAACACAATTCCTAAAAATATTTTATTATTAAATAATTATATTTTAAAAATATTCAAATATATTAGAATATTAATATAAAATATTTTGATATTAATAATACATTAAAGTTAAATAAGTTTAAGTGGGTTGTTTGAGTTATACGTATTAATAATATCTAAGTACCAAAAATTATTCTGAAAAAAATCTAAATTTTATCTAATATTGTTATTAAAAATCATATCATTTATTATAGATGAAAAAAAAAGTTATGATAAAAGTCACCCTTACCTCATAACAGGATCATAGAAGTTAAATTGTACCGCCACAACCAGAAGAATCTTGTTGGTATTATTGTGAAATAAAGTTTTCCTACTCGAATTAGAAATTTTTATAAATTGTACCGCCACAATAAGAAAAATCTTGTCGGTATTATTGTGAAATAAAGTTTTCCTACACGAATTAGAGATTTTTATGATATATGATAGAGTTTAAAGTTTTCACCACTTCTTGTGAAATCTATTTTAAAATTAAACACAATTAAATTCTCTTGGTGGTTTTATAGTAAGTAATGAAAAATTTTGTTTGATCACTAAAACAATATAAGTAATATGGAAAAAAATAGTGGTACTTCTTTTACTTTTATAAACAAGCTAATCGTGGCAGCTGTCAATAGATATTGGAAGGTCACGATGCTATAGGCAAATCAAAATCAAAGCTCATGTTACTAAATATAAAAATAAAAAAAAAATTACAGAGAAAAGTTTCCTAACTAATTGGATTATACATGAATATAAAGCAAACTGTTCACTTATATGCAAAAAGGTTTACAATAATATTAGCTATATATCTAGACTTTGACTTCTTTTGGAAATTTTATGCTATTTTGGGTTTTATTTATTTTACATATTTCTTTGTTATTCTCATTGATTAATAAGATTTTATTTTTATTTATTGCAGCTAGATGATTGGGTTTTACGTGGGATTTAAAAAAAAATATAATACAAATGAGTTAATGTATTTGGATTTGCATTACAATATGTTGTTTATTTCATGGATTATTCCAACAATATTAGTAGTTTTATGCACAAATTTCCCCCCCCACACATTTTTTACCAATTTTCATCATATGATTAGTTTTCAACGTCGATGACCCTTAGTTATGGGAATCACTCAAAAATTGTTGATTCGTATTTTTTTTAGGTATTTTTCTACGAAATATTCAAACGATATTGAATGTTATAATTAATTATAATCTATATCAGACACATATCCGTATCCTTCACTCATTCCGAAAGCTTGTAACATAGCTATTATTATTCTATATTTGATGCATTGTTTATATAGTGACAATGAATCACATGATATCACATGTTAAAAGATATAGTTATCTGTATTTATTTTTAAAATTTATTAATTTTTTATTTGTTTGTTTATTTATGAGGTGTCATTGTATGGTATAATTTACTGACAGTGTATAAATTTATATACGGACAGTTCATCAAATACAAATCCTAATAGAAATACCAAAAAGAATGGTTTTTTTTTCTTACTCTTACAATTTTACAGTTACACAGCAGCAGCCCACATTATAATTTAGATCTAAATTTGAATGTATATTACACAAACTACATAATTTTACACATATTTGCAGCTGTAAAAACTAAAAAAATGGAAATATAAGCAAGATTTTAGAAATTTTTTTTGGCTTCCAACAGATTTGTATATTACACAAACTACAGAATTTTACACATATTTTGCAGCTGTAAAAACTAAAAAAAAATGGAAATATAAGCAAGATTTTAGAAAAAAAATTTGGCTTCCAGTAGATTTTAGTTTCACAAATCAAAGAATTCAAAGTAAAAAAAGTTTCCCAAGTTCTATAGAACAAAAGAAGATTAGGGCTTTGACCTGTGATCATCATGATTTTGATTTCAACTCAATCAAATTAATATCAATTTTTAGTCTTTACAGATTAATGGAAAATTTCAGGTTCTCATGTGTTGTGGGTCCAGTCCCATTGTCTACAAACTTCTTAACTTGTCAAGAATTGTAGGCACCAAATATTGAGGCGCCCAACTTCATTACTGTACCGAAAGAGAGAGAAGAAAATTATTTCACGTAATGCAATAGCTGGAAAAGAAGAAAATATTTTCTTCTTTTTCGCACAAGCAATGGCGGTGTGCACTGCCTATATAAAGGCCTTTGGCCTTGGCAGATGAAAGCGGGCTAAACGGCCTCAAAGAAGGCTATAGACGAGAGCCTCAAGTGGGCAAATCAGAGGCAAGGCCTCGGCAGGCAAAAATGTAGTGCCTCAAGGGAGGTTGAGAAAAAGCCTCACGGGTAGTAGTAGTCGGGCAGGAAATTGATCAATTGAGATCAATTGAGAGAAAAGAGTAGAAAAGAGAGTTAGTGCTCCACAGAGAGAGCCGGTGCTCCACAGAGAGAGCAAAATAGAAAAATAGGATATTCAACAATTGGGTTGTTCTTTGGGATATTTATTGGGGTATTTATGATCATAGAGAATCATAATACTCTGTCAAATCCAGGAGAGATTTGGGATATCTATTGGTGTATTTATGATCACAGATAATCATAAATACTTTGTCAAATCCATGAGAGATTTGGGGATATTTATTGGTGTATTTATGATCACAGAGAATCATAAATACTTTGTCAAATCCATGAGAGATTTGGGGATATATTCTCAAAAAGGTAACTTTGTTACAGTGTTACAATTATTGTGAATCTTAAGCTTTGGTCAAAAAGCTTAAGATATTGTACTATTGTACTTTGCCTATTTTTCATAGTGGATTCTACTCGGATTTTACCTCGTGGTTTTTCCCTTTATTCTGGAGGATTTTCCACGTAAATTTTGTGTTGTTTATTCATGCTACTTGGCTTAGATTTTATTTTCCCAGTATTATTGGCTAACTAAGCTGTCAAGATTCTGTGGTGTTTTATCATGCTATTCCGCTAATATTATTTTGTCCAAGGGCCCAACAAGTGGTATCAGAGCTATGGCAGAAATCCTGGTTGACAATACTGTAGTATCCTTAGACGATCCTGTAGTAGAACAATGCTGTAGCAACGCGGGCCTATAGCAGAACGGTACTATAGTGACACGGTACTATAGCAGAAGAGATACTGTAGCAAAAATGGCACTGTAGAGAGGCGGCACTGTAGCAGAAGCGAAACTGTAGCAGAAGCGAAACGATATTGTAGCAGAAGCAGAAGTAGTACTATAGAAGAAGCGAAAGTGTAGCAGAAGCATCACTGTAGCACACGGTGATTTTTTTTTTCGATTACTGTTCGGAAAAAAAAAAATGGAAGGTGACGCGAGTTCCATGATGAAATGGACAGCCTCAAATTATTTTGTATGGAAGCCCATGATGGAGGATCATCTGTATGGTGATTCTGCTAAGCCAACGGACATGAAAGATGAAGCATATGAATGCGCAGGAGACAAATTCCTGTGAAGTTTGGAAAAAGTTGTCAACACTGTACGAGAGAAAGTCTGCCCAAAATAAAGTATCTCGTGTTAAAATAAAAAAAATTAAAATTTACTACCCTACGGTATAAGGAGGGACGATCAATGACTGAGCACTTGAGTGACTTTCAGGATCTGTTGAATCAGATGACTACTATGGAAGTCAGCATGGATGATGAAATGCAGGCATTGTTTCTTATGGGTTCTTTGCCAGACAGTTGAGACACGCTGGTTGTAACTATCACTGATTCAACTCCTAACGACAAAGTGAATTTGGAGACTACAAAAGACAGTCTATTTATTGAAGAAGCAAGATGGAATGAGGTGGCATCTGGTGAAAATCAACCCCTTGTCATAGAGAATAAGGGTAACACCAGAGACAGATGCCATGATAATAGAGGACACAGCAAGTCCAGAGATAAAGCCAAGTGTTATTATTGCGGCAAACCTGGCCATATCAAGCGAAATTGCTTACAGTTGAAGCAGATGTACAAGGAAGGAACGAGCCAAGAGAGATCAGATGATAGCAACGTTGCAGCAGTACATTCTAATGAAGAAGCAGTTTCATTATTCTGTATAGAAGGAGAATGCAACCTATCGATGGTCAAGGCATTAAATTGATAGTCGACACTGGCGCAGCATTCCAGAGTGTTCCCAAGAAGGAGTTGTTTACAACTGACAAAGCAGGAGACTTTGGTTGTATAAAGATGGGAAACAATAGTGTATCTTCGATCGTATGAGTTGAGAAGGATACGAGAGCAAGCAGAAAGCCGGACGATAGAAGCTGCTAAAAGAGGTTTTTAATAATTGCAAAAGGAAAATTGTGTTGCACTATGTATAAGACCTGGACAAAAATATCGACTTACCAAAGAAATGTAGATGAGAACGATGCTTCGACAAATTTATGGCATAAAAGGCTAGCATACATGAGTGAGAAAGGGTTGCAACTTTGGCGAGGTCCCTCATTTCCTCAACCAAAGGTATGACGATAAACTCATGTGATTATTGTTTACTTGGAAAGCATCTTAGAATTTCTTTTCGCAAAACCTCTAGGAGAAAAGAAATGTATTAGAATCAGTCTACTCTGATGTGTGTGGTCCCATAGAAAGAGAATCGAAGGAAGGTAGCAGATGTTTTGTTACTTTTATTGATGATGCTTCACGAAAAACTTGAGTATATTTGTTAAAAACAAAAGGTCAGGTACTGTAGTTCTCTAACAGATTCATGCCATGGTGAAAAGGATGATGAGATTATCCTTGAAGTGTCTCCGCACTAATAATGGTGGAGAATACATGTCCTTGAAGATTACTATTCAAAGCATGGGATACGACATGAGAAGACAGAACCTAGTACACCGGAATATAATGGTATAGCTGAAAGGATGAATCGCACCATTGTGAAAAAAATCAGATGCTTGTTGATGATGACTAAGTTGCTAAAAGCATTATGGGGTGAAGTAGTTAAAACAACCTGTTACCTATCAATAGATCACCATCAGCACCATTGGGCTTTGATATTCCAGAGAAGGAATGGACAGGAAACGACGTCTCACACATGAAAGTCTTTGGTTGTAAAGCGTTCGTGCATGTGCCAAAGAAGCAAAGATCAAAGCTGGACAACAAAGCTACTTTGTGCATAGTTGTGAGCTATGATGATGAAGAATTGAGTTACAGAATATGGGATCCGGAGAAGAGGTGATCAGAAGTAGGAAGGTGGTCTTTTATGAAAATGAGACCATAGCAGAAGACTACAAAAGTCTTCATTGAACATGGTGATTCAACTCCACCAGGAAGAGCCACAGATGGTGGAAAGGTTCAAGAGACAGAACGCGAGAATACAGATGAGCCAGCAACAATGAGTGATGAGTCAGATGCTATGGAACAACCAGATGAAGAGGTTGTTGAGCAGAGGGAGCAACCTCCTCTGCAAAAGATCGCGGGATCTTCACTTAGAAGATCAACAAGAGAGCATCGACCATCTACCAGATATCCCAGTTCTGATTATATTTAGATTACTGAAGAGGGGGAGCCATAGAGCTTCGAAGAAGTGCAGTCTCTACAGAGAGAGCACTGTAGATATGGTGATCAGTGTGAATCCCAGGGAAAAGCTTGAGCTTTGTGCTAAGCTAGCTGTGATGGACTCTAAGTAAAGAGTCAAATAGTTAATATCCTCCTAATGGGACTGGAGGGGGGGAGATTGTTATGGATCCAGTGGGTCCAGTCCCATTGTCTACAAACTTCTTAACTTGTCAATAATTGTAGGCACCAAATATTGAGGCGCCAACTTCATTACTGCACTGAAAGAGAAAGAAGAAAATTCTTTCACGTAATGCAATAGCCGAAAAAGAAGAAAATATTTTCTTCTTTTTCACACAAGCAATGGCGGTGTGCACTGCCTATATAAAGGCCTTTGGCCTTGGCAGATGAAAGCAGGCTAAACAGCCTCAAAGAAGGCTATAAACGAGAGCTTCAAGAGGGTAAGAAAGCCAAGGGGCTTCAAAGAAGGCTATAGACGAGAGCCTCAAGTGGGCAGATCAAAGGCAAGCTAGAGGCAAGGCCTCGACAGGCAAAAATGTAGTGCCTCAAGGGAGGTTGAGAAAAAGCCTCACGGGTAGCAGTAGGTGGGCAGGAAATTGATCAATTGAGAGAAAAGAGTAGAAAAGAGAGTTAGTGCTCCACAGAGAGAGCCAGTGCTCCACAGAGAGAGCAAAAGAGAAAAATAAGGTATTCAACAATTGGGTTGTTCTTTGGGGATCCAAGAGAGATTTGAGTCAAATCTAGGAGAGATTTTGGGATATCTATTGGTGTATTTATGATCACAGATAATCATAAATAATTTGTCAAATTCAGGAGAGATTTGGGGATATCTATTGGTGTATTTATTATCACAGAGAATCATAAATACTTTGTCAAAACCAGGAGAGATTTGGGGATATATTCTCAAAAAGGTAACTTTGTTACAGTGTTACAATTGTTGTGAATCTTAAACTTTGGTCAAAAAGCTTAAGATATTGTACTATTGTACTTTACCTATTTTTTGTAGTGGATTCTACTCGGATTTTGCCCTATGGTTTTTTCCTCTATTCTGGAGGGTTTTACACGTAAATTTTGGTGTTGTTTATTCCTGTTACTTGGCTTAGATTTTATTTTTCCAGTATTATTGGTTAACTAAGCTGTCAAGATTCTATGATGTTTTATCACGCTATTCCGCTAATATTATTTTGTCCAAGGGCCCAACATCATGTACATTAAAGAAGAAAAAAAACGAAAACAATTTTTATAAAATGATCGTTTAATTTAAAAATATGAAGAAACTTACCTAAAATTGAAACTTGGAGAGATTTTCAACTTTGAGCATAGCTTCGCTTTCCGAGTGAAAATGAACCTTTTTTTTACCTAAACATAAAATACTAAACGAAATTTAAGATAATATTTTTCATTTTTAAAAAAGTTCGGGTTTTGGCCCTTTTCCCAGTTCGATTTAAAAGTTAAAAAACGACAACGTTTTGTTATCTATTTTTATTTTTATTTTTCTTTGTTTTTGTTTTCTTAGGTCTGGAAATCCGTTAACCGAATCATCAATGGTGGTTTCTTGGGGTAGTAATACTAGTAGTAGTAGGTCAAGAACGACGACTTTTTGGGGATGGTTGTTGGTGGGAACCAGATCCCTTCTCTTGCCTGGATTTCTCTTCACAGCTTTTATCTCGAAGCTTCTTCCGCCGTCGAATTATCCTCTGATTGCAGCCATCCAAAACGACAGGTAATTTCAGTTTGTCATTTTTATGTTCTTTAATTTTTTGTCGATTTTGGGTTTGCAAATTTTCGAGTGACTGCTGTCTCTCTCTCTCTCTCTCTGTGTTTCTAAGATTTTCATTTTAAGGTTGTCGGGAGTTAAGGTTGTGTTTGGATGATGGAAAATGTGAGGGAAAAAATGAAAACAATAAGCTGGACAGTAAATAATTGAAGGTAAATAAGAAAATGTAAATACTAACAAAACTAACAAACCAAATGGAAGCTTACTGATTTTTTTTTGTTTGTGTTTTTTAAATTTTGATAGTATTATAATCTTATCATGTTTGAACAGAGAAGTATACAGATAAATGATCTCAGTTTCTTTTCCGCTGGCTTATGTGTGGTTATGTTTTTCGAACTTGAGGATGAGTGTCGGATATGAAAATATATATTTAAAGTTTTTTTCATATGTTTGGAGGATCATAATTCTTTACCCGTGCCCAAATATGTGTCGGACACAGATGTTGGATCCAACACGAATACTTTAGGAGAAATAAAGAGTCCGATAACATAGATGTGTGCAAGAATAGTAGCATTATTATGTGTTTCTTTTTATGTTTAGCCTCTCCATGTTAATGCTTTGGGTATGTTGGCATGTTTTTATCTGAATCTCATACATACACTTTGGTTGCTTGCCAGTTTGCTGATCTAGATGATGTTTGGCTATTGCCTGTGCTGTTAATATTTTCTAACTTATTGATGATTGATCAAATTAGTTTTCTTTAAAGCAGACAGTCAAGAAAAAACTATCAACCTTATTTGGGCTAGTTTGCTTTTATGATGTGAGTGATGCAAATCTGGCAACTTTGGACACGACACGAGAAAAATAATTAAAATACGGTACAAAACCCAACACGACACGAATACAGGAATGTGTCAAAATCTATATAACACAAATTATTAACGTATCAAAATTTATATAAAAAGATAATACTTTAAACGCGATTATGACACATGAAAATACACGAACACGACACGAATACACGAATTATCAGAGGTAGTGGTGTAGTTCTATTACTTGCCTACCAAGGCAAAATCAATTAGCTTTGTTCTTGGCCCTATATATTTTTCCTTGAATTTTGTTTCCCTTTCTTGAACAGATATTACTGCTACTTGGTGCCCTTAACACTTCCCATACTTGTGATTGCTGTATATTCCCATTGGATTAGCATGAAATTATTCAAGCATGCATGATATCTGGTAGCAACAACAAACGAATTCAAGGAAACAAATAAATGATATTTGGAAATGAGAGGACAACTGGGGTAGCTGCTCCTTATGTTACTCGGATTCGAGTTCGACACAGGTATGTTCAAATTTTTTTCAAGATTTTCATGTATTTAGATGGTTCTTAGAGAATCATATTCTCGTACCCATGTTTGGATATGCATCAAACATGGGTGTCAGACACGAGTACTTCAAGAAAAATGAAGAGTCGAAGCAACATAGGCTGCTCCATAATGGCGATTTTGGACTTACGAGTAAAACGAGTTCCTTCTTCTTTAGAAAGTTAGCAGAGGTAAAATTAGATGAAACATTTTTTTAATCCCTTATAATAATATTCCCCTCTTTCACTTAAGTTTTTTTGTTTCTACTTTGTATCAATGACAGGCTTTGTTGTTTGATATGTAAGTCTCATTTCTAATCTTCTGCTGCATTAGAATGAGAAGCTTTCATTTGTTTGCTTCACTACTTAAGCACATATTGTTGTTTGGAAATGTTAATCGATATTGGTTAAAATGATATTTATAGAAAAAATGTAATTAATATATTATTTTTTCTTGAATTCAAATAAAAATAATGTATTAAATATAAAAAATGACCTAAAATGGTAATTAAATAATCTTTAAACGAGCACCTTTAACCGGATCTATTATTGTTATACACTTAAAAGAATTTTTTGAGTTGGGGAATTTAAGAAACTTTTTTGTTGCTCATCATTGTATGAAATAAGTGGCCTGGAAAATGGAAAGTGCAGAATCAGAATGCTATTCCCCTTCTATTCGGGCCGCTACAGTGTAGTAGCAGTTTGGTTCACAAAATGGCCATTCGGCCGAATGGTCTATTCCGGGACTATTCCCCAAAGTCCTGTAATAGCCATTCAGCACTCCACCTTTGAATGGCTATTATGGGCTGTCCCGGAATAGGAAATTTTTTTCCCTAAAATACCCCAAAACAAAAATCTAAAAGACATGAATATAAAATCAAGAAAATCAACCAAAATCAACACAATAGACCAATAGAGTTATTTAAAAAAAAAAAAAAAAGAGAGAGAAATAGCTAAGATTTTGGGTTTGGTAGTTGTAGGAGGATTCAGAGCTTCAAATTAGGTGGAAGGGAAGAGCAAAGGGAAGGGAAGAACATTCTTAAAAATCACGGGCTGAGGAGCGGCGGAAGGAGGGTTTCTAGGAGTTTTTTGCGCGATCTTCTTTTGTAGATCTAGGCATTTTCGTACATTTTAAGGAAAAACCAAGTGGAAAAAAGGAAAGATGGGCTTGAGAGGAAGATGTGAATGAAATTTGGGGCATTTATGGGTTATAGGCCGGCGGCGGTGACGGTGGTCGACAGTCGAAAACTAGGTTTTGTGGTGTTTTTTGGAAAAAATGTTAAATGTGTTGAGAGAGAAGATATTTTAGAGAGAGAGGGAGAAGCTTTAGAGAGAGAGAAAGATGTTAGAGAGAGAGAGGGGAGAGAAAAATGAGATTTTTTTTGGGTATTTATATAATTTCTAAAATTATATTTTTAAATATATAAAATTTTTATATTATATATAATATGTAATAAAATATTTTAAAATATAATTTATATATTATTTTAAATATAAAATTTATAATATATATTTTAATATTATTTATTTAAAATATTAATTTAAAATATATTTATACATATATTAGTATTATTTTATTACAAATCACAAAATAATTTAACTTAAGGATAAAATATTTATTATTTAACTTAAGGGTAAAATAGACATTTTATCCTTATTTCTTACATATTTCTTATTTATTCCATTCAATCAATCAAACTATAGAATAATTATTACCCTTCTATTCCATTCCCCATTCCTCCTTTATTCCATTTCAACGAAAAAAAATGCTGTTAAAAGAATGGTTTTTTATTAGAATATAGCAAAAAAAAAAAATTACGAAATTACCGTTGGTTTCTGATTATTTCCCAAAATACGGCTTTTTTTTTCTAGCTGGAAAATCGCCATCCCCCATGGCGATTTCCCAGCGTTTTTTTTTTTAAATTTGTAAAAAACACCAAGGGAAATCGCCATGGGGGGTGGCGATTTCCCTTGGTGTTTTTTGCAAATTTTCAAAAAAATACCAAGGGAAATCGCCACCCCCATGGCGATTTCCCTTGGTATTTTTAGCAAAATTTGCTAAAATCATGAAGGGAAATCGCCATAGGGGGGTGGCAATTTCCCTTCATGTATAATTTTTTTTTTTAATTAATAAACAAAAATTAAAATTTAAACAAAAATTAAATTAAATTTGATAAATTTATTTTTAAAAATTATAAATTAAATTAAAATATTTTTTTATAATTTAAAAAAATTAAAAAATCGTAAAATATATTTTAGGTTTTTTTTATAATTTAATATTTTGAATTTTTTTTTAAATTTTAAATTTGAAAAGAGAAAAAAGAAATTAGAAAAAAAAAAATTTGAAAGGGGGGGCAACGGTCATATGACCGTTGCCCCCCCTCCCCCCCACACCCCCCACCCACTCATTTTATCTATAAATACCCCCCTCCTCTCCTTCAAATTTTCATTCCTCTCATTCAAATTTTCATTTTCTTTCAACAATTTTTCATTCTTCTACCAAAAAAATTTCTTTCTACAATTTTTTTTCCTACAACAATATTTTGAAATGGCTTCACTATTGAGGTTACAAGAAAATCACATCTCGGAGGTTATATTTAACGAGGTAAGTAAATTGTTATATTATTATTATTTTTTATATTATTATTGTTTTTTATATTATTATTGCTTTATATTATATTATATTATTATTGTTTTTTATATTATTATTGTTTTTTATATTATTATTGTTTTTTATATTATTATTATTTTATATTATATTATATTATTATTGTTTTTTATATTATTATTGTGTTATATTATATTATTATTGTTTATATTATATTATATTATTATTGTTTTTTATATTATTATTGTTTTATATTATATTATTATTGTTTTATATTATATTATATTATTATTGTTTATATTATACTATATTATATTATATTATGTTATTATTGTTTTATATTATATTATATTATATTATTATTGTTTATATTATATTATATTATATTATATTATTATTATTTTGTTATTTTATAGTTTTATTTATTAATTTTTAATTGTTATAGTTTTATAATATATTAATTTTTATTATTATAACAGGAAACTCGTCGCGTGTTACGTGCGAGAAAATTTACATTAGAGGATCCGCATCCATCTATTATCGACCACTTAAGAAGAGCCGGATTTTATCACGCAAGTCAAATTCGACGACTTGTGATACAACCCGATTTAATCAGTGCGTTGGTCGAACGATGGAGACCCGAGACGCACACTTTTCATTTTCCATGTGGTGAATGCACGGTCAGTCTCGAAGATGTTGCGCTGCAACTTGGACTTCCGATCCATGGCGATGCAGTTACAGGCTGAAGCCTGCTAGATTGGAATGAAGTGTGTCAAGATCTATTGGGTGAGGTACCTCCAGAAGACTATGTATCTGGCTCAACGGTGAGACTGACTTGGTTGAAATCGTTTCAAAATCTGCCATTACATGCAACCGAACAACAAATACAATATGCTACTAGAGCATATATTTTACGTTTGATTGGAGGATTACTGATGCCTGACAAATCGAGCAGTCGGGTACATTTAATGTATCTTCCATTGCTACGTGATTTAGAGCAAGCAGCAAATTATAGTTGGGGTTCTGCGTGTTTGGCGGTTTTGTATAGAGAATTTTGCCGAGCTACAGTTCCAAAAATCCATGACATAGGTAGATGTCTAGTGCTTCTACAATCATGGGCTTGGTATCGGCTACCATTTCTTGCTCCGCGCGTGGATATTTCGGCTGTATACCCCTTGCAAGCAGGTAATAATCTTTACTATTTTATTAATTTTGTACGAACTTGTATTTTTATAGGTCATTAAGATATTATATGCATTTTAATAGGTGGAGTAGGAGTACGAGTAGAGATTTTACAGAGACTCCGAGCGATCTTGCAAGTATAAGACTACGACTAGATCGACTAGGATATGATAAGGTAAATATTTCGATTGTTACATTGATTTTTTTTTTTTTATTTAATCCATATGAAACTAATAATTTGTAATAATTATTCGCAGTTTCTGTGGATGCCATATTCCTCGAGTGAAATTATGGCATGCCTCCCATCGGATGCCTACAATAATTTCAATTATGGAAAGCAAACACAGCATTGATATGCTTTTCATATGTAGAGTGGCACCAAACTGACCGGGTGTTGCGACAATTTGGGATGCAACAACCAATTCCTGCAGCCCCGGTGAACCTTGATAAGCTTCACAAGGTTGACATGCGTGGTCGTAATGATGAATTCTGGCCTGCGAAGCATGAACATTGGATCCAATGGTGGAACATACGTTTTCAACGAATTCCGACAGGTTGCCTGATTGTTGATAATAATTTCAACCCATCTGCTGATTACATAAGATGGTATAGAAAAGAAGGTCGGCCTTTCGTTTGTCCACCGTCGATGCACGAGGATGTTAGGAGTATGCCATTTACCGGACAAACTTCAGCTCCAGTCCCTCCTACACAGGATATGGATGCTCCTAGACCTCGCCGACAACGTGGGCAAACGCGTCAACCGACCTCATCGGAGTTCACAGCACCGAGGATGTCATTTGATAATCCTGAACCTGAACGGGATCATGGAGTACCATCCAGCCATCGTTATTCCGTAAGTCACCCCGGATATGACGTTGATGAGTGTTACCGACCATCACCGCCAAGAACGAGATTAGATGACCAGCTCCCCGTCCTAAGTCCAAGTTCAGCATATTTAACATCCATGTATCAGTTTGGAACCCCTTCGTCAGCATTTGATGCTACATCATTTATGGGTGTATCTAGTAGTCAGGTTCCCGTTATGGGTGAACTAGGTGTTGGCTCATCCAGCAGTGGGTTTCAAATTTTTGATACGGATGAAACGACTGATGGCATACAACCGGAACCAGTGGCGGTTATAGCAAGAGGTCGTGGTGGACCGCGAATACGTGCCACTGACGAGGTTGAACGATGGGTGCAACCACCACGCACTAGAAGAGCTCAACACTGTTGCTCTACACCACGCAATAATTAGAATAATTGTAATGTGTTTTAAATTTCTAATATAAATTTATATGTTTTGCATTTCATGTTATTTATTTTAAATTTGTTCGAAAATTAATTGTTATATTTTATTTTAATTTATATCTTAATGTTGTTATTTAATTTTAATATAATAATCCAAATTACATGATAAGTTGCTTTTCTTTTTTTCATTTTAATTTAATTTTCTTTTTAAATTTTAATAAGAAATAAAATTTTAATCATAAATTAAATTAAAATTATTTTATCAAATATTTAGTTTTAAACTGTAACAATATATACTATTATTAAAAACAATGATTAAATTGATGTCACGAGTTAATCGAATACCAACTCAAAAAAACTAATCAAATTAAAAAAATTATTTTACGATACCAACTTAAAAATAACTTCTTTATTTAAAAAAGTGACTCGATAAATTTCTTAATTTTTTTTTTTTTTTTACATTTTACATCATTAAATTATTTTTGATATAAATTAAATTTTCTTTTTTATAATATTACAAAATTATAAAAAATAAAATTTTTGATATAAAAATTTAATAAAAAATATAATCTTCTTTTTAAATTTTAATAAGAAATATATTTTTATTTTTTTATAAAATTGTAATAATAAATTAAATTACATTTTTAATATATATTTTAAAAAAATAAATAACCAAACCTATAAAAAATATTTTAATTTAATTTATAATTTTTAAAAATAAATTTATCAAATTAAATTTAATTTTTGTTTAAATTTTAATTTTTGTTTCTTAATTAAAAAAAAATTATACATGAAGGGAAATCGCCACCCCCCATGCCGATTTCCCTTCATGATTTTAGCAAATTTTGCTAAAAATACCAAGGGAAATCGCCATGGGGTGGCGATTTCCGTTGGTATTTTTATGAAAATTTGCAAAAAACACCAAGGGAAATCGCCACCCCCCCATGGCGATTTCCCTTGGTGTTTTTTACAAATTTTCAAAAAAAAAAAAACGCTGGGAAATCGCCAGCTAGAAAAAAATGGCCGTATTTTGAGAAATAATCTAAAACCAACGGTAATTTCGTAATTTTTTTTTTTGCTATATTCTAATAAAAAAACCTTAAAAGAATTCTTTGAGTTGGGGAATTTAAGAAACTTTTTTGTTGCTCATCATTGTATGCAATAAGTGGCCTGAAATGTAGAAAGTGCAGATTTTTAATTGAAAATTCTATAGATTTTTAAATATATAAAATTTTTAAATATTATTTTAACGTAATTGTAAAAATAATTTTAAATATATTATTAAATATAAGATATTATTATTAAAACTTTTTATATTATATATAATATGTAATAAAATATTTTAAAATATAATTTATATATTATTTTAAATATAAAATTTATAATATATATTTATAATATTATTTATTTAAAATATATTTATACATATATTAGTATTATTTTATCACAAATCACAAAATAATTTAAGGATAAAATATTTATTATTTAACTTAAGGGTAAAATATATATTTTATCTTTATTTCTTACATATTTCTTATTTATTCCATTCAATCAACCAAACTACAGAATACCTATTATTCTTCTATTCCATTCCCAATTCATCTTTTATTCCATTTCAGCGAACCAAACATGCTGTTAAAAGAATTTTTTGAGTTGGGGAATTTAAGAAAATTTTTTGTTGCTCATCATTGTATGGAATAGTGGCCTGAAAAGTGAAAAGTGCATATTTTTAACTGAAAATTCTACAGATTTTTAAATATATAAAATTTTTAAATATCATTTTAAGATATTTGTAAAAATAATTTTAAATATATTATTAAATATAAAATATTATTATTAAAACTTTTTATATTATATATAATATGTGTAATAAAATATTTTAAAATATAATTTATATATTATTTTAAATATAAAATTTATAAATATACATATATTAGTATTATTTTATTACAAATCACAAAATAATTTAACTTGAGGATAAAATATTTATTATTTAACTTAAGGGTTAAAATAGATATTTTATCCTTATTTCTTACATATTTCTTATTTATTCCATTCAATCAACCAAATTACAAAATACCTATTATCCTTCTATTCCATTATCCGTTCCTCCTTTATTCCATTCCAACAAACCAAAGATGCTAAAAGAATTTTTTGAGTTGGGGAATTTAAGAAATTTTTTTGTTGCTCATCATTGTATGGAATAAGTGGCCTGAAAAGTGGAAAGTGCAGATTTTTAACTGAAAATTCTACAGGATATTTGTCGACTTCTCAAAACTAACTCTTTTCTTGACACAGAATCAAGTTAAACAATTCAAGAAGAGCCTTATCATTTGCAAGAGTCAAGTTCATTAATTAGGAAGAATGAAGCACACACACTATATAGAAAGACATATTTCATGTTCTCATATTTCTCCAAAGGAAAAAAGGTAAAAATTAAAGAGGTTCTCTCAACTTTCACCAAAACTCCTTATCCTTTGATTTCTTCAAATTATGCATTAGGAGGTTTGTACAACTTCTCAACCATCTTCCTATATTCTGCAAAAGACCAAAAAAAAAAAAAAAAAGACAATTGTCATAAAAAAAAAAAATCTGTTGATCGGGATTTAAATTACGGTCACGGACATATTTTCGGTTGCATCGCATTTATCGTGGTAATGAATGCTACTGCGGTCAATTACGATAAATATCGACGGCGGAGAGAACCGAAACCGCAAAATAGTGACTATAACATCGATCGTTATTTAAATCCCTTTTGCTGATAAACACTAAGTGAAGCCATTCAAACTAGAAGATACCTTCTTGATTGCTCCAAAGTTGAGCTGCTTGGGTGTTTAAAGGTGAGCTAATGTTTGGTTCTGCATATCAAATTACCAAAGAATTAAAAACTATTAAAAAGGGCTTCTCATTGTAGCTTTAGTGTTTCAAAAAAGGAGAAGAAAATACCTCCAAGCAGACTCTGAATAGATAGCAGTATGGTTCTTACATCATAAGCAGATGACCATTTATCCTACAACAAACAAATAATGCATCAAACACAGACAATTTTTTTCCCTTTTTTTCACAAAATTTTGGGCAGTAGAAGAAAATATTTTTACCTGAAGAATGTCCAAGCAAATATTGCCATAGACATCAACATTGGGATGAAAACAGGCAGTCTCAAACTTAACCTTTGGAGGCTTAAAAGGGTAATCATTGGGAAATGCAAGAGATAGCCTATATTCTGTTCCTTCAAACACAGTGTCTTTGCTTCCTGTAATTGTTCCTTTCCAGCAAAATATATGGTCCTCTTCAGGGAATGCTGATATTCCAGAATCTCCACTCATCTACTCATTAATAATAAATTTAAACAAGGTATTTAGAGAATTTTAGGACAAAACCCTCAATCACTAAACAAAGAATGTTACTAATTTCTTTGTTTTTAAGAAGGAACAATATCAAAAGAATGCACTAGAGTTCTTACCATCAAAGCCATCAATTCAGATTGCAACCTGTTTACAAGAAAAAATAAAAGAGAGATTTAGAAATAAACACAGAAAAAAGATATAGATAAAAATCAACATCTATAATTAATTCAATTAACTAGATACGTTACCCGAACTTGGAGGTGACTACGTGAGTGATTAGTGTTGGATACTTAATTTTTTTAAAAAAATTTCATCTATTTGAAGGATCCGAATACAAATGTCAGATACGGATTCTTTAAGGAAATTGAAGAATCCGAGTAACATAGTTAACTAGCGCTTGAAGGTAACAGACTACATTAACAAAATAAACTTAAAAACACAAATTTTCTACTTGAGATGAACACAAAAACAATGAAAGAGCAAGCAATTCTGTTTTTATTTAAAAAAGAATTAATTAACCCAAAAAATAAAAACATACACTTGATCCAAGCTTGACCAAATGGTTGTTACTCTCGGACTTCCTCGAATATACCCAAAACAATTTTTTAAAAAATCTATAGCAGACTAGGCAAAAAAAAAAAAGAAGAAAAGAATCCATACAGCTTTCCATTCCACCTAGTTAAGAAAAATCCAATGTAAACAAAATAACAAAGCCAGTAAGAAGAAGCAGAGGCAGAGCCATAAGAAAACCTTTTAAGAACTGATTGCGAATCAACAGTCTTAGCAGTGGGGGCAGGCTGTTTTGTTCCAGTGCCGGTGGCCACTGGTGTGTTTCCTTGGTACCCATTAACGGTTGCCATTTCCTTCTTTTTCTTATTATTAATTCAGCCAAAAAAAAAAAAAACCCAACAAAAATCAGTATCCAAATCAAAGGAGTTAAAAAGAAAGGAGCAAATGGGCATAAGAAGAAGAGATCGAAAACTGGGTTTTTCTCTTCCTCTTTGTAGACAGAAGTTTTTGAGAGAGATGAGAGGAGAGGGTTTGAGCCTTTGAAGGAGGGCTTTGGTTTTAAAACGTTGTGAGCGAAGAGGGAAACGACGTCGGTTAATCCAGGTTTTGGTGCATTTAGGATCGGGCGAATTAAAAAAATGGGTTTCTTTTACCGTTGCAACGACCGCGTGTGCTGTGTATTAGATTCCAATTGTCTTTTTGTCATCTCCAACGGCTAGTTCATGTTTCTCACTTTTTCTTCTCTCTTTTTATAGGTTCCTATCAAATAAATGGTAAAGAAAAAAAAATACAAAGACACCTTAAGTTTGGTAGAAATTATAATAAAAAATTTAAATATTAGCTTAATTTTTTTTTTCTTATCTAAGAGCTAGTTTGAAAAATATCCTCTCACCAAGTTTGATAAAAAAAAGTTGTGTTAATTATTAAGTTAATTTAAATGCAAATACAGCTGCTTTTTGTTAATAATTAATTAATAATTTTTTTATTTATTTTTCTCACTCACCTAAGTTTTTATTTTTATTTTTAAACTACAAAGTTATGAGATTATTTAGTTGTGAGATTTAATTAGTTTTTAAATTATTTTTTTATTCTTTTTATTTCATAAAAACTATATTGTTTAACTTTCTATTTATATTATTTCCTTAATATCAAATTTAAATTATTGAATTTAATAACATATTATAGTAATAATGTACAAAAATATAGTAGTTTTATCTTTTATAAGAAAATGTTGCTCATGATTTTAAGTAGAAATTACATAAAGTAAATCACTTATTATATTTTTTATATATTTATTTAAATAGTAACAAATGTTTATAATTTTAAATTCGTTGTTAATTAAAATTTATTATTACAATGTTTGAATTCACTTTTGCTATTAGATCTTTTGGAAAATAAGTAATTTTTTAAAAAATAAATCATTTTTAATAGTATTTAGGGAAATGTTAAAGTGGGTGATATATATAGAAAGAAAAGTGTAATTAACGTATTACTTTTTCTTGAATTTAGAAAAAGTAATGTATTAAATGCAAAAAAAAAAAAATTCTAAAAAAGTAAAAAAATAATTTTTAACTGGTATTTATAGGTATCGGTTAAACGAATCCGAATATTTATTATACTAATGAAATTTAAAATAAAATACTAATTAAATTTTAATGAAAACAAAATTAAAATTTTCTTGAACTTGTAATAATTACATTTACAAAGGCCCATTTGGATTTCACTCCCATTGATCGACACTCCCACTAGGAGTGCATTTGGAATGCACTCCCAGTGGGAGCTTAATAGCCACCAGCCCCTCCAGTTAAACTGGAGGGCAGGGGTCCAATGTACAACTAGACCCTAATGGAGGGAGAGAATCCTATTTTACCCCTCCATTATTTTTTTTAAAATTTTTTATAAAATTTATAAAATTTATATTTTTTAATTTCAAAATTTTAATTAATTTTTTAATTTACTTTTTAACATAAATATATTTTTAAATTTTTTTAATTATTATTTAACATAAATATAATTTTACTATATATTTTATTATTTAATATAAATATGATTTTAATTATTTATTATATATATACGCATTTTAATCTAATGCCCTTAATGGTAATTTTTTTTTTCATTATAATTCATCTCACCGTACTGCTGCGTTTGAATCCAAACACAAATCCCATCACTAATTTTAATCTCACCGTTACAATACCTAATCTTACCGTCACAACTATTTTTAATTTCACCGTAATTAATCTCAATTTTTTTATGGACCCAAAAGATCATGACTTCTACTTTGCTTGACCACGTTCATGGGTCATGTCGGTCCAATGAGCTATCAAACAATGACAGTATGACCTAGCATTACTTTATGTATGATAACAAAAAAAATGTAATTTATGGGCCGGGTCGGGCCATGCTCCATGCTGCTTGCTTATTTTGCCATCTTTAATTCAAAATAATGAAGCTCAATTCTAACTCAATAAGTTGATGGAAGATATATTTTAGGTAGTAAGAAAATTGGCGAATATATAGTTAAATTCTACTTGTACATATTTCCAATGCAAGTCTCGATAAGATGCCATAACCTGTATGTTCAAAGAAAAAAAAATTCTATTTGGTGATAATTTGTCTTCAGAGATTTTTTTGTTTTCTTTACTTTTTATTCTTCATTTTGTGTTAGAACATTGAGGACAATTTAAAAAGGAATATGGTAGGAATGGAAATAGATCTGCCTAAGGGCCGGGTGAATGCGGACCAATTAGGTTCGGGTCTATATAAGGATTTTTGTAATTTAAGTCGGTTCAACCTGAATTACTATTTATTAAATAAAAAAATTATCTAATTAATTATAAAAAATATATAAAAATATTAATATAAAAATGTTCTTTTAAATATTTTAATAATTTTTGAATAGTTAAACGGATTTTAGAGCCGGCTCAAAACAAACTTGGATAAGGAGAAAAAAATTTCGAACCGCAACCCAATCTGACCCGACCCATGGATATTTTTTATTGTTCAAACCATGGATAGGTTTAAATGGGAATAATTATGCACTTTTAGTTGGTGGAAAATGGTTATTCCTTTATTTTATTCTTCCCCATTTTTCATTACAATTGCAATGTTAGAATAACTTTGAGTAAAGTAAATAAATATAATCCAAATCAATTCACTTGAAATGGATTACTAGAGAACTTTGTTTACTAATTCATATTCACTTGTTGAGTTACACAGAAAGTCATCGCCCATAACTTACCCTACCCAAATACCAAAATTTAATTTCAAAGCTCAAACTTCCTTTAAAAGAAAAATACGACCACAATTTATCATCATTGGCCTTTCTTTTTAAAGATCATTAGTCAACTAAATGTTAAGAAGCGTGAGCACTTTGATTACAAAGCAATTAGGGCTGAAACGAAGCTACTCGAGAGCTACTCAAATTCAAGTTGATATATAAATACTTGAGTTTGATTTGTTCATTGAGTCGAGCTCGAGCTACTCCAATAATAGGTTATAAGTAAATGATAAAACATAATGTTTAATGTCAATATTTATAATTTTATCGATCATATTGAGTCGAGTTAAAGTGATTCAAGTAAATTACGATCGAATTCAAGCATGGAAAATAAATTTTGATCAAATTCGAACCAAATTTCAAACCTCGATCGAGTTTACGATTCAAATTGAGCTTGAACCTCATAATGTATCAACTCGACTCAATTTAATTACACTCCTAAGATAATATAAATTAACATAGATAGTTGGGCAGCGAAAAATTGGCAATTGATAAGGGGCATTTAGGCCCTCCTCTCTTAGTCTTCCTGTTGTTGTTATTTTCTATCTGTTCCTGGAGGCATACACGAGCTTAGCACTTGGCATATAGCACTTTTGACACAAAAACATGCATGGCTTCTTCTATATGCTGTAGCAGAGCATCTAGACTTGATATCAAGGTTAAGAAAACCAAATCAGAAGTCAAATCGGTATGACTTTCGGTTCTCGGTTTAAACGGTTGGATCGACCGATTCATTTAATTAAGATTTTAAATATAATTTTAATGTTAAATAAATATTAAATATAGTAAATAATTAATAAAAATATGCATTTGACTTAATGGTTATGGGCTCAAATCTCATCACTTATAAAAAATATTTTTGAGAAAAATTTAAGAAATTTTTTTTCAGTTTTTTACCAGTTGAACCGGTTTTAAGCTGGTTAAAATGATTCCCGATTCTCTATATAGCACTGGACCGGACAGACTTTCGATTCCCAATTGAATCGGTTCGATCGGTCAATCCGATCCAATTTTTTCAACCATGCTTGATATTCACCTTATAATTAAAACTTAATTTAATTTGAAATTACAATTATGTTCAAATTTTTGTAATAGATATATACCCTTAACAAATTTTTTGTTTCAATTGCATATTTACTATTTATTATTATTTTATATTAAAAAAAATGAAAGATTCCAACTTTGCTTAAAGAGTATGTGATCATGCATCAATCACTAATCTAAATACTCGAATATTATATATTAACAATTTCTCACGTGATGTCTAAAAATTAAAAATTATCCCATATATATGTATATAATAGGTGGATGGAGTAATTTATAAAATGTTTTAGTAAGAAAAATAAATTTCAAAAATTGTAGCATTATACCTAGATGGACTATCCAATTGTAAGAAAAAATACAATTGAAAATTTAAGTAAAAAAAATGATCCCAAACTGTAATTTTCTTTGTACCGACAAAATAAGTAGCTGGAATCCAAAATTGATGTATTTTCTTAGCAAAAATTTGTGTAAAACATTTTATTTTTTTATTAGTTGACTATAAATTTATAATATTTAAGGAATTATAAATAAAGTGTAATTTTATATATGGGGGGCCATGTAATAAATTTTTGTAAATGGGTGGATTTGTAGATGGACTATCCAATCCGAATGCTGTGTTTTTACGCCATTGGATCAAACACAGCAGCAGTAATATTACTTGGGTACGTAATGGGAAGAAGAAAAAAGCTAATAGGTTAGCCGTTTGCCATTATCGATATAAAAGAAAACTATATATATATATATATATATATATTTATATATATATTGGCGTACTGGGTAACTAATCATCGACCTAGTTAGGGATTCATCGACTTCGAGAGCAAGAACAATGTTGATCGTTTCTCCTCAGTTTCCATTACCCCTTGGCTACCGCTTTTATCCCACCAAGAATTTCTACTTTCAGCCAAGCCATTAATGGAGCGCCCTTGGCTCTGATTGATGCTTTGATTGAGGAAGAGCCTTGTAATGTTTTTGATAAAGATAAAAAATGCTTTTTTTGGGTTTTCACCAAATTGAGGAAGAAGAATAAATCGAGAATTGATAGGATTGCCGGTTCTGGAACTTGGCTCGATAGAAGTATTAAAGAAGTAAATGATGAAGGTGGTAAGCTTTTAGGGTCCGATAAGTATTTTACTTGTAAAAAGATCAATCAACCCAAGGCAACAATGGCCGTTGGATTATGCATGAGTTTTCCTTAAGCGGCGAGGGTTTTAGCGATTATGTTATCTGCAAAATCAAGAACAAAGATGCGGTGGACGGTCTAGATCATCAAGACGACTCCAAAGCAGAAGTAGAATCAACGTACAAGAAGCGCAAAGCCTTGGAGGTTAATGATTAACAAATATGGGTTCCAACTGTGAAGAAAATATGTGTTGAGGATCAGATGAGTAATCTAAACAACCAAGGCAATGCTGATGAATGAAATACTGGAAGCAGTAGTCTAGCAAATGCTAATAAAGAGATTTCGAGGGGATTTGACGATCAAGAAAATCAAGATCCAAACGAACAGCTGATGATCGATTCCAACTTTGTAGAGGCATGTGAATGGAATGACAAGGACATGGATTCGTTTATATTGAATGAGCTTAATGACGAAGGACCTGCATCTGCATGAAACACAGAGCTTGAATATTCCCGTTGCCCCCCCACTGTAAGTTAACAAAGCATAAGTCTACTAGCTTAGCTAGGGCCTGGTAAATGTCTTCAGTCAATTCCTTTTGTTGTAATATGAAATATGATTATATTACCCATACAGTAAAGTTGTAGTTTTCCATTGCAAACTTCCTTCATTGTATTGGTTTTGGTTGCATATATATACTTACAACCACTTTTCTTGCTCTAATTATTTCAATATTCCTTCAACTTATAAGTTAATTTTTTCTTATATATTTTCACACAATAACAATGTCTAATTAAATGTTGTCTCATGGCCTGATCTGATTAATTTTGACATGTTTTCTAGTTATTCTTCTTTTATCTTACAGGACAACTATATATATAAGACTTCCAAAGTTGTACAATGATGAAGCCCAAATATATCCAACCAGGATTCAAGTAGCTAGGTCCAAAATATAGAAGCCCAATTCCAACTCAATAAATTTATTGAAAATAAATATATTTTAGGTAGCAAGAAAATTGGCCAATAGTTAAATTCTAGTTGTACATATTTCCTATACAAGTCTGATTAAGATGCCATAACTTGTATTTTCATTTCTTTTTCTTTTTGGTGAATAACTTGTCTTCAAAAATATTTTTCTTTTTGGTACTTTTCAAAAAAAACAATCATTTGTGTTAGACTATTGAGGACAATTTAGGAGGAAATATGGTAGGAATGGGAGCTATGCTCTTTTGTTTTAGGTGGAATGGCATTTTTTCCTTCTAAACCAATATTTAAGACCCAAAATGGAATGGCTATTCCTTATTCCATTCTTCCCCATTTTACATTATATGCGAGTTTGGCCATACAATGTTAGAATAATTTTGAACAAAGTAAATAAAGATAATAATTCATTTTTCATATATTATCAATGGACTTGTTCAAGGATTAGGTTATCTATTCAGGTTTGAAGGTCCATTTGATATTTGAGATGGTTTGGGTAGAAATATTGGATTTGAAAAACGGACTTAAACAAAAACATAATGTCTGTTTTTTAAAAGGGCTGAGCCTTGGATAAGGTATTTTTTGTCCATGCCTAGCTCGATCCGACCCATTTTATTATTAGTAATATAAATTTTTTAGAGAAGCCGATCCTTTTTAAGAGAGATTGATCTTTCTTTTAAGAAGGACCAATCCCTTTTTAAAAGGATCAATCTTTCTGTATACAAATTTGAACGAACCAGTACGGATCTGGATAGTGGTTTTACATGACCGGATCCAATCTGGCAAAATTTTATACCCATAGTTTGAGCAGTCATAACAACACTCATTGATATAGGGCCTGGCCCAGTCCAACTATGAACAAGTCTAACTATCAATAAAATTTTTAAATTCCACAAATAGAATTAAAATATTGCTATAGATATATTTTTATTATATTATTACATTAACTTTTTATTTTTTTAATATATATACATTAAAAGGATGGCAATCCTCTAATCTGGTTAGTAAAATCTAAAAATTCCGTCGACACTGTATGACATAATTTTTCATAGATAATTTAAATTTCACTTGAAATGTTATTATCTTTAAATTGATAGATAATCATATTCATAGTTGAGTTAAGCAAAAGTAACACTAACACTTCCCCATCTTTTACTTACCCTTACCCAAATAACAAAATTTAAATTCAGAGCTCAAACTTCCATTAAAAGGAAATACTACCACAATTTATCATCATAATTGGCCTTTTTTTCTTTTTCCTTAAGATCATTGGCCAATTGGATGTTGAGAAGCTAAGATAAATTGACATAGATAGTAGGGCTATGGAAGCAATTAGAGGAATTAATTAGTAATAATTATTAATTAATAATCTAAGGGCATTTGGGGCCTCCTCTCTTGGTCTTCCAGTTGTTGTAGCATGGGCAATATTGTTTGTTTCCATATGTGCCAGGTGGCACACACAAACACTTGGCACAGCACTTTTGACAGAAAAACATGCAAGGCTTCTTGTATGCTGTAGCTGAGCATCTGGTAGTGCATTTTGGACCACATTCTGCATTGTTCAACAATGTTCTTAAGTGAATTAGGGTTAGTTTAATATTGTTGTTGAAAAAAAAAAATGGATTAGAAAAAATTTGGGTTAAAAAAAGTATGGTGAAAAAAATATAGTTTAAGAACTTTTAAATGTTTGACATTATTGTGAAAAATGTACTGTAAGAAATTGAAATGTTAAAAAAGATATGTTTAAAATAATAAAAATTTAGATATATGAAGATAATAAAGTTATTTTATCCAAAAACCAAAAGTTTCATTTTTTTTTTTAATTTTTTTGTTTAGATTGTCAAATTATGATTTCAATCGCAAAAATTAAAAAAATTTATCAATTTAATATTGCCTTTGTGATGAAACACAACTTTTGATTTCAAAAATGATGTCAATAATAATACTAAATAGGGCCTTAGTGTATTTCTTAAAAATGAATTATTTGGGATTTGAGATTTTGACTTCCAAGTCTCGAATTGAATCCTACTAAATCATAGGACATGAGATGGCTCTCAGTGTGTAATCCAATGCCCGATGGGTAAATAAAATCTGAACATAAACCTTTGACTCATTAAGTTTTCGAAAGCTAATATATATATATATATATATATATATATATATATATATATATATATATATAGTTCTTTTAGCCCATTTATGTTGTCTTGTGATTTATGGGCTTTCTTCTTTCATTTTTGTTTTTTGGTACTTTCCTTCATCCTATTTAATCATGACTCTAAACCCAGGACAAAAATGACTGTACATTGGGGGAAAAGGGCCAAAAATATGAGTGGAGTTTGTTTTTAATGAATCGGATCGGATTTAAATTCAAATAAAATTTTATTTGTTTAAGTTCAGTCTTAATTGAATTTAAAAATTTATTTTATTATTTAAAATATAAAAAAAATTAATTTTTATATATTTTTATAATTAAATTTAAATTTAAATAAAATATTTTATATTACTTAAACAATAATTCAGGACAAGCTACCGAATTATTAAAAATTATCTCAGACCTAACTCAATTCGAATAGAATTTTTTGGATCAAATAAATAATCCAACTCGTGGACAAGTCTACTAGACTCCAAGAAATTTCCTTTTCGAAAACTTACAGGAAAACCAAAAAAAAAAAAAATCTTCTACAAATTTGAGTTTTGGAGGAAGAAATAAAATAATTAGAAGTCTGCAACTGACCTTGAGGATGAAGGCTGCCCTGGGTGGCACCATACTGCAATTTACATTTCAAAAAGAGTTAGCTACAAAAAGTTTAACATAAAAACAAAGAGTTCCAGGTTTATTAATTCCTCGGTACCATTCCATTTGCATGGTTGCCTTGTCGTTGTTTTTGAGAAGCAGGGCTAGAGGCCTATGACAAAAAGAAAAACAAGTAATTAATTAAAAATGAAGGTTTAATTTAGGAAATATTGAATATTTTTCTGTCCATTACCACAAAATTAGACATGTCGAAAGATCGGATAGTCGCCCGGTTCGATAGGCTTGATTCTTATTGGGTCGGGTATGGATAAAAATTTTGTAATTCGGATTGACTCGGCTTAAATAACTATTAATTAAATAAAAAATCTTTTTTATTTAAATTTAATTATAAAATATATAAAAATAATTTTTTAATATAAAAATAAATTTACGGATCGATTTGAATCTGACCCGAAATGAACTTAAGCAAGTGAATTTTTTTTATTTCTATGTCACGATCCAAATCATGTACAAATCTAAACAAAACTAGATGGGGTGTTTTACTTTCTTAGTACACGTGAAATTGCTTGCGGGTGGGAATTTGCCTTGCCTACGTTTTAATTTACTATCTAATATTGAAACAAAGTTGAAGTTATAATTAGACCGGGGTTATTTGCTAAATTCAATAAGTTCGGTCTAAATTATTATTTAAATAAAAATATATATTTAAATTTAATTATAATATATAAAAATATTTAATATAAAAATAATATTTTAATATAATTTAAATAATAAAATGAATTTTTAAACTCAGTCCAACCTGAATCAAATTTGAACAAACAAAAAATTTGTCTGAACCTTGCCGACCATAGACACCTTTAATTATAATATCCCATGTTACTAATTATTAGAGATGAAGAGGAGCTTAATGCTCTTGACAAAACTTAACTCTGAAAATAGAATTATGTTCAATAGATATATTTTAAGAACTTCCCACATGTCAAAAATTAAATATTTCCCAATAAAATAAAAATAAGTGGATGAAGTTTATAAAAATAAAATAAAAAGATAGGTAAGAAATTGTAGCTTACCTGGATTTCTCCTAGTAAAACAAGCATGAGGAGAAAGCATAACATAACAATGCCAAGTATTTTAGCCATTTGAAGGGAAAAAAAAGGCAAGAGAAAAAGAGAGATTGGTGATGAGTAAAGGGAGAAGTTGGTGGTATTTATAGGCTGTTGCTTGCTACTTGCTAATTGCCATTTATAAATTCCAGTTGGCCTGAATTGATTGATTTGATAGACAAAATATATTGCACGGCACACATGGATCAACAGTCTCAACTTCCAAATGAAAAGTGGTGTGGCAGTTATTGTTAGTTAGGTAAGAAATGGAAAAAAAGTTTCTACTATGAGCATAAAATGACTACACTACCCTTTTTTTCCTCCAAATTAAATATGATAATTTGTATATCCGTATTGTGTTCGTATATTTTTTACTGTTATAATCGTGTTTAAGGAATTATATATTTATATAAATTTTGACACGTTAATAATTCGTGTTACATAGATTTTGATATATTTGTGTATTAATATTCGTGTTATTTTTCACGTTGTGTCGTGTTTTGCGTCATGTTTTAGTTATTTTTTTGCTTAAATAAAAAGTTGTCCCTTGAACTATACCACTTTTTTCACTTTCTTGATCATGTACCTATATTATAATTTCGTCTAACAATTAGTACTTCGCCCTAACACCATTAAATAAATAGATGATGTGGCATTAACATCCAATTAAGTAATGACAAGTGACAAAAAAATGCCACATCAATGCTGCCACGTCATTATTAACATAAAAAATCAAAAAAATTACAAAAAAAATCAAATATTTTTAAAAAATTATTAAAAATTCGAAAAAATATTAAAAAAAAAGCTAAAAAATGATTTAATTTTTTTTTTTAAATTTGAAATATATGTATATAATAAAAAAAAGATTTATAAAATTAAAAAGATTTTAACTTTTTTGAATTTTTCTAAAAAATGTGAAAAAAAAAATTAAAAAGAGAGAGAGGGAGGAGGGATAGGAGAGAGAGAGGGAGGGAAAGGGGGAGAGAAAAGAGGCTGCGATCGGTCGGCCTCCCCCTGCTCTTTTCTCTCTCTTTCCCTCTTTTCCTCTCTCCCCCCGATTCCCTTCTCTCTCCTTCTCTCTCGCAGGCCTGAGGCCGATTGGCGGTCGACCGACCCTCTGGTCGCCCCTCCCGTCTCCTTTTCCTCCTCTTCCTTTTCTTTTTTTCTCTTTTCTTTTTTTTTAGATTTCGGTTTTTTATTTTATTTAAGCCTTTTTTTTTTTAATTTAATGATGATATGGCATCATAGAGTTGCCAGTGACATGACATTTTTGCCACGTGTCATTACCTAATTGGATGTTAGCCACATCAGCATTTATTTAACAGTGTTAGGATGAGGTACAAACTTGTTTGATAGAATTAAGCATAGGTACCCGATTAGGGCAAAAAATTCTTTAAGTACCAAAGTGGGAGAAGTGATATAGTTCATGGGCCATTTTTTTATTTAAGCTTTATTTTTTTCGTGTCGTGTTCGTGTCTTATAATCATATCATGCCAAATATTACCAGATCTAATACAAATGCATAATACAACTTGTTGTCTTCTCTCAAAATGGACCTAAATCTTTAATACTTTCTCATGGTCAAGGAGCCTCATTACTCATTTCTAGAGTTGTTCATTACTGGACCAGATCGGATTTGGATAATAAAAAATTTGCTTATTCAAAGTTTGGTTTAATCTGTCGGATTCAAAAAATTCATTTAATTATTTAAAATATATTAAAATAGTAAAAATAGTAAATTTTTATTAATTAAATAATAATCTAAATCAAATTGAGTCGATCTCAAATTTAAAATATCATGTTCAAGATCCTATTCAATTTGAGTAGAATCCGTTGGACAAAGCGAGTTGTCTAACTCGTGGACAAGTCTACACATTTTTACAGCATGTCTTCAAGTGATTGAATTTAAGCATACAAGAAACGAATATAAAAAAATAACTAAAACACAATACAATACGAAAAATACACTAACACAACATGAATGAACAAATGTCAAAATTTATACATAACGTGTCAAACTTTATATATATATATATATATGTAATATCCATAATACGATTATAACACACACAAAAAACAAAAATACAATATGTGATAATTATACCAAAAAAATGAAATTTCTTGCCACGTGGCAAGCAACTTTAGATATATATATATATAAATTAATTTTGAAAATTTTAAATTTCACAGATTAAAAAATTGATACTATATGTTAATTAATTAATTACTTTAATATTCTTCAAATATATATATATATATATATATTCTACTAGAACAACACATATCTTTTAATTCAGTTGTTTCGATCTAAAAACTCCAACATCAGATAATTGTTCAAAACTAAAATTAAGTGATATTTAAGGGTAAAAACCAAGCTATTAGCTTGATAGTTGATAAATCCATTCGACGCCCCACTCAACAACTTACCTGGTTCTTGCGTTGCATTAAGCTCCTACCTTTAAGACAAACCAAGTTCGACCCATGAAACACAGCAAAATTGAAAACCAATTCACACAACAATTTGAGGGATTACTTTTATTGTATTGTATAAGATAATGGCATCTCCTTTAAAATATAGATCAAGATCTCGAGTTTCAATTTTATCTTGTTGAGGTTATGCCAACGTATAGGTTGAATAAAATTATTCATCATATGTTTTTTCAAATGTAATTTAAACGCAATTATTAATAATAAATACATGCATGGTGATGACCTGCTCATAGGCCGGGCCGTGGCCCGATTTTTTTTTCTTTCCTTACCCAGGCTCGGTCCTGGGAGGGCTCGGGTCGGCCTGTGGATCCGAAGTTATTGTTCACCATATAAAAAATAATTTTTTATTATTTTATTATTTTCTAAATATATTTTTATAATTAATTTTTTTAAAAAAATATTATTTTAATATGTAAATAGTGATTCGGGCCGAACAGACCCAGATCACAAATATTCTTGTCCAGGCCTAGCCCAATACGGATTTGACCTGCCGGGTCGAGCAGTGCAGGTTTAGTGATGATACATTATGATTTATTATTGAATTATCACTTCATTGGTAAAATAAGTATCAATATTTAATCTCTGGTTTCATGATATTGATGTATATTAATGTTGAACATTTTAAAATGGTTGAATTAATTATATTTCATGATAAGGATTTGAATTGTATGAACCATGCTTACAAGAACATTGAATGCTTGAAATTTTGGATTCAAAACTCACCAAGTCTCAATCACTCTACTTTTTCAGGTTTAACAAGATATGAGGAGAGAAATGTAGATTGTTTTATTGAAATTTAAATATAATAGTTGAGTATTTTTTTATTAGTTTAAGCTTCGAAAAATAATTGATATTAGTTTAAGTTTTTGGGTGATAATTATCTTAAAAGCTTAAGCTGATAGGAAAATGTCTAAATATTATATTTAAGTTTCAACATGTTTCATCACGTACAAGCAGGATAAATGATTAATGGACTTACACATTAATTCAAGTATATAAAAAAGATGCAAACTGAAGAACGATTAGAGTTGCAATGCATAACCCGATGGATAATAAGGTACTGGATGAAAAAATATTAAAGATTTTAATTCAAGAGTTTTGATATCAAATTAAAACACAAAAAGAGTTTTAAAAAAAAAATTGTATTTTTGAATAATGTCCAATTTATAAATTGGTGGGGGTATTTATTTATATACAAGATTTTTATTAATTTAGATTATTTACATTTATGAATAAAATTATCAAAAAAAAAAATCAAGACAAGTATCATGAAAAACATCTTAGAGACGGAATATCAAGAAAAAAAATTACAATTGTTGAGAAAAATTATCATAAAATCAAAATAAGTAATCCAATTATGAATGAAAAGAAAATTATAGTGACTCTCTTTGCCTCCATGAAGGTTAAGTGCTTGCCTTGACCTTCAAGAACCAAGAGCTAAGGTCCAAAGCCAGTAGGCAAAAGAGACCAGAAAAAGAAAATAATTTATAAGTGAATCTAAAAGGGTAACATAGTCAATGGAGTTAAACAAAATAAATGAGGGGTCCCAACTCCCAGGGCCTCATTCATTGTCTTCTCTTATCCAAATGCATGTGCTTTTGCAAAACAATTGAGCCATGGGAGGCCCAGCAACATGTGCCCAATCACATGCACATCTCCTTCTGATTTGGACCCCTCCACATGCTTTATCATACAAAACTGAACCAATAGAAGTAGCATGTAAAGATTGCTGGACTGCATTTATTATGATGTATTGTTCGTTTTGAAGATCTAAAAATTGGTCTCACGATTTTTTCTTTCGAGAAAAAGAGTCTCGATAGGAAAAGAATGATCCTTGCTTTATCAAACCATAATCCAATTTTTAACTATTTGATGTAAGATCATTTTTTTCTTTCAACACTAAGACCATACTCCAAAGTGGATAATATCTCTTAGCAGACGCAGTCCAACAATTCTTACATCAACAATGGCACTGTTTGTGGGAATTCGTTATGGATCAATACCAGCTTTCAGAAAAAACACAATCCATGCCCTTCGACTAGGGGACTAGTGTTGAGTGAGAAAAACGATTTCACATCGACTAACCAAGAATTTGATTGTGGCTTTATAAAACAAGGATCATCCTTCCCTTATCGAAATGTTTTTTCTTAGAGGACAAAACTGTGAGATTGTCTTTAAATACCTTATATCAAACGCAAACCAACAAATTTTCCATCATTTGACACCAACATGCATGCACCACCAAGCTTTCATCCCCTGAAAACTTGTGGCAAATTTTATTTTGCATTTTGCAGTGGAAAATATTGACAGAAACTTGTTAGTGGTTGCTGCTGAAAGCCTGAAACTACCATTATAGCTCATGTTCTCCTGCTTGCTGCTTGCTGGACTATGTCTGCATCGTTATGGCTTATGGGCAAAGTCTGCCATCTTCATTTATCTCACATCTTATGAACCACAAGTCATTTCAAAAGGGGTTTTCAGTTCGAAATGTAACATCATATGATTTAACCTTTTTTGCCCAGGTCTAGAATGGTTCAGAAATTATATAAATTTTTTAGAAGAATTAATTTTTTTTTATAAAAGTGATAGATTATTTTTTAAAAAAGATTTATCTTTCTGAGCGAGTGATGTAACAGTAATCTATTGAAAAACTTAAGGTTCCAATTATTGTAGTGAAATCTTTGGTGGCTATACCAAAGATGGAATCATCCAACCTTCATCCCCTGTTATGCACCCCTTAAGAGTATTGACCCAGAAAAGCCCAGAGATATTTTTTCTTATGCCCTCTACTTTATTAATTATATTCAATTATTAGCATTTTTGGGGATACAGGCAAAAGCATGTAGTAATAGGCACAAAAAGGAACTCATTTTTGTGTCTGAATATGAGGCAATGCAGTCAAATCTTTTGCCCATTTCTTACTTGTCTCACCACTTTTATGTTAGATGGTCCGAAGCATGCATTGGTAAAGAAGCTCTTTCAGTATTCACCATGGTACATCCTTATCTAAAGTTTTTTTTTTTTTTACTTACAATATCCTCAATTTATCAAAATTCATTGTGCCCCTTAATTCACTTACTAGCATTATTATTACAAAAAGATGTATGTTATTCGTATTCGGGATTGAATGTCGTATACATATATGTGTTTGATACGATATATTTAATTTTTTTTCTTCATATATTTGAAGGATAATACAATTCATGTCTGAATATATGTCAGACACGAATATTTTAAAAAAATAATAAATAAAGAATTCAACTAATATAATAGTAAATAAAATATAAATGAAAAGGTCTACAAGTTCTATTCCCTCTCATTCTCTCTCCCACTTTCCCACCTCACCCCAACTCTCTCGTTTCTTCTTTAGGATTTTAACTCAAGGCTTTATTTAACTAAAACCTTAGGTCGGAGTGGTAAAGTGACTCCAACTCTCAATATAAGAATTAAGATTCGAATCTTGAGAATCATCAATGTTGGAAGGCCTTTATCATTATACTCTCGACCCGACAAAAATTAATCTTCCATTAATCATAAAATGAGAATAAGAGAACACTCTGAATTTAAATAAATAAATAAAGTTAGGTTTTGCTTGAAGCAGTAAAGATTTAAAAAACATTCTTGAACACTTACCTATCAACTAAATTTTTTATATCAAGTGGTTCTCGAGGCATACAATTTTTAACGAGGTCTTACTCTCGCTAGTTACAAATGCAACCAATAGTATGTACTATAATAAATTTCATTAACTTCTTATATGTTCGGATTTTCAAACAAAAACGTATTATACAATGAGATCATCACAAAATAAATCACATATCGTGAACACTCTGGTTCGGGCCTATCGACCCTCACCTCCGTTCCACGAAATAAGCTTTCCAAACAATTTTTATCGAATCGGATCATCAATTAGGATCGCTCCATATAAACAAAAAGAATGGCTAAGGAAATTTCCATATCCAAAACCAGTAGACCATTAGTATATAATGGAGTAGCAGTGATGGTATCTTATTACATTATTTTTAACTTGCTTGAGGCCCCATTTTCTGAAGCATCAAGAATTTGTGAAGAAAAACTGATTCAAGTTATAAAGACTTCAAGCAAGCAGCTTACTATAAAATTGCAGTTACGGACGCATTTTCAATCACTGCGGTTTTCGCGGTCAATTTTTTTTTTTTTTTTTTCATTTTGTACAATCTATTATAAAATATAATAATTATAATTATAATAAAAAATATTTTTAATGGTTTTTAAAATAGGTTATGATACTCTATATTTTTTCTTTATAAAATAAAAAAAAAATTATTCAAAAGTTGTAAATTTAATTGCTACGGACCGCTAATCACTCACTCTATAATTGCGGTGAATATCAGAGATGAAAAGAGCCGAAATCGTAAAATAACAATTATAACATCGCGTTGCGTCCGCTATTTAAAATTTTGACAAAAATCGAGGAGCGGTTGCCCTTTGGGCTCAGCATTTTCTAGTCCTAAACTCCTAATCTTGCTAACAAATTCTTCATTTACCCATTGGCAGCTCAAAAGCTTGCCTATGGGGATTTTCTGAAATCAGAATGTAATGAAGATAGTTTGATCTGATTGTTTCTGTTTATGAAATGCTAAAAACGAAAAGAGAAAATACATGGTAAAGGGTCTCAAAGAGAGCAATGGGAAATGCCAATCTCTGCACCTAACCCAGTTACCATAACCTCCCATTGATCAGACACATCGTATTAGTTATGAAAGTTGTCTTTGTTGATGTCTTTCGTAGGCGAGGTGTTTGCTTTGGTGATTTGAAGTTTTCGAAGATCCTATAAGAGAAGAGAAGGGTTAGAGGGTGCCAGAGGCTATTTTTGGAACGCGCTCTGATGGTTAAATCAGTATGTGAGAGAGGAGAAATTGGACAATAGTAAAAAGTGTTTAAGTCTAAAGGGTATGTACTGTTAGTTAATCCCTGGAGGAGTTATTTACTGCTAGGGGCGACCTGTCCCGGGGTACGTGTCCACCTTTGATTGGGGCTTGTCGGTCGACGTCATGGGCGGTCACGACAATTGGAGACCCACGTGGTCGTCAGAGATGCCAGGTGATCTTGACCGCATGGAGGCCATGAGGCGTCCACGTGTCCTCTCAGGTGCAGGCTTGGGTCGCCCTATCAAGTATCGTTGGGCTTACTAATTTGGGCTTCCTGTCTGTTAGGTCTTCTGGGCTTGATGCTTGGCGAGCATGTTGAGCTCAACAGTCTTATTAGTGAAAACGCTTGACATTATGATCATTATGATCCTTATTTTACGATATCGGTTTTTTTCGCTATTGATATTTACCGTAATTAATTACGAAGCATTCATTACGTCCGCAACCACAATAAACATAACGCGATCAAAAACGCATCCACGATCGCAATTTAAACCCCTACCCCTACCAGAAACACTTAACAGGTATGAGAAATCAACCTTATAAGCATACCTATAAAGCTTCAGCTAGAGCTTTCTCCATGTGAGTCAAGTTTCTAATTCCAAAAGCAATAGTATAGCTATCCATTTAATTAATTATCTCCAAAACGCAAAGCTTCTGCATCTTCCTCCAGCCATAATAGAGATTTGTCTTCTACAAGGCCTGGCTGGCAAGTTTAAGACAAAGCAACGAACCAACTTAGAGATGACAGCGGATTGAATATTTGTTTTTTTTGTTTTGTTTTGTTTTTTTTTTAATAATATTTGAATTCGTAAAACTGCTTTAAAATCCGAATCCGTTTATTATTCGTATTAAATTCAAATATTAATATCCAAATCCAAATCCGAATTAAATAATATTATCCGTCGGATATCCGAATCCGTTAAATATCCGAATTAAGTAAAAAATATATATAATCAAACAAAAATTAATTTTAAATTCAAATAAACGAATAATGGGTTCGGATATTCCGAATTCGAATCCGCAGAAGTAAGCAAATTCGAATATTCGAATCCATTATCGATATAAGTAATGCAGATTCGGATAATGGATATCTGAAGTTTCATATCCGCATCCGCTCCGAATCAGCTGCGAATAGTAATTATAATATCCGAATCCGAATTTTATTTGAATCCATAAAAAAAAGATCGAATAATTGTAAATATCCAAATTCGCTTTATACATTGCCATGTAAAAAAATTTAACCCTCAATTTAATCATCCAGACAGGTCCTATTAGTTTAATCTAAAGATAATTGTGGTAAGTTACCTCTCTCCATGGCCCTCTCTTTTTTGTGTTTGATGAAGAATCGATCTTTAATATTTTTTGCTTTACAAGTTTAAATTTATTCTTTTCTTTTTTAGCTTTTTCTTCATTGATTCTTTTGTATACAATGGATAATATCAGATTTAATAATTTTGAACACGATATGATTACATAATATGAATACGATATGAAAAAAAATTACAACACGACACAAAACACAACATGAGAAAATAACACGAACACGACATGAATGCACAAACGTTCAAAATTTATATAACATGAATTATTAACGTATCAAAATTTATATAAATATACAATAAGTTAAATACGATTATAACATGTAAAAATTTACGCACACAACACAAATACACGAATTGTCAGATCTAATTATAAACCACAAGATTATAAATAAAGAAATTCGGAAGAATGATGATCAAAAGAGAATATCCAACAATATTATATCAACTATGATCAAGAAGAGAAAATAACTTAAAAGAGGAAATATAATGTTATTAGAAATTTTTTAATTTTTTGCGAGAGAAATGCTATCCAATTATTACGTGAAGAGTTGTTAAAATTTGTGAATGCTTGGTTAAAGTTAATGAAAATCAAGAGTAAAGATTTTTCGAATGAAAACTTAAGAATTATGTTATTCGATTTTAAGAATGTCAAATATGAATATATTTAAATTTTTTTTTTTAAAATTTATAAATTACATATATAAATAAATTTTATACCTTCAAATTCCTCCTCACATAGACATAATTATTAATTTCCTCTTTCACCCAATTAAAATTTCATTTTTTTAGCAGTTAGAAAACCATGAAAATACCCAAAAAAAAAAAAAAAAATCAACTCTTTTTGACTAGTAACAAATATGGAGTACTATTAACTCGAAAAATTCCTATAAAAAAATCAAAAAAAACTTTTTTTTTCATATATATATATATGTATAAAATAAAAACATTTTATTTCTTTTTTTAGAGGTTCATGAATCAGGTTATATGCGGTTCGAATATTTTTAGATCTTTTATCCAAACTTGGTTTGGACTAAACCGAAAATCGATTTTATTATTTCAAAAATATTTCAAAAATCATTTTAATATTTTTTATTAATAATAATAATTTAAATCGAAAACATAAAAAAAAATATGTTCAAACCCAGTCCAATTACTTCTTCCCCAAATCTCTGATTCGCACCTAACATCTCTCGTTTCCATCCAACTTCACCAGTTTCCGCTCTCTCTCTTGAAAGAGACCCCATTTCTTCCTTATAAAAAAAAAAAAAAGGAGAAAGTGAATTTGATAGCAGCTGAAATGAAGATGCTGTGAAACCAATAAGAATCCAGAAAATGAATATCAATCTTGGAAAAAGAAAGAACAGAATAGTGTGAGACAAAGAGAGAATTAAGAAACGAGAGAATCTAGAGGAGAGAATGTTGGAAACTTTTCTTGTTGATTGTTCAGAGGTCACACGCCTCCCTTAAAATGACTTTGCAACGGTTACAATGACGTCAGCCGTAACTAATCACAGCTTAAGTTGTAACAACCATTTAAAAAGAGAATTAATTGCTAAACACACAATTAACAATACTATACTAAAACGACAATTATTGGCCTTAAACGATAGCAATAACAATGGATCAGCTGTAACTAAGTCTTCCTCAGTATTCTGCACATATCAATACTTCCCCTTTAACCACATCTTTGTCCTCAAGGATGAAATTGAGGATAACGTTGTTGAAGATCAAATAAAGTCTCCCATGTGGAATCTTCAGGGAAGCTATTACTCCTTTGTACCAAAACTTCTGTAACAGCTCGATTGCCTCTCTTGATCATTCTTCTTTCAAGTATAGCCACAGGTTCCTTTGCAATTATGCCTTCTTCATCCATCAATGGTAATTGAGATTGCATTAGCCTTTGCCCAACATGCTTTTTTAACTCAGGAACATGAAAAACTAGATGAACCTTGGGCCCCTCAGGAAGGGCCAGCTTGTAAGCTCCCTTCCCTACCTTGTTGATCACTTGATATAGCCCAAAAAGCCTAGCAGACAGTTTAAGATTGGATAGGGCTGTAATTTGAGGTAGACCCAATCACCAACTTTAAACTTCCTATCTGATCTCTTTTTATCTGCCTGCTGCTTCATCCTGTTCACTGCCCTTTAAGATAAAATTTCATGATCTTAATGGCAGACTCTTTAGCTGACAGACTCTTGTCCACAGTAGCTAATCTTGAATCACCAGGCAAATACGACATGTGAGCTTGTGCAGGTTGACCATACAAGACCTCATAAGGAGTGGTATTTATAGAGGAATGAAATGTGGTATTATACCACCATTCTGCTAATGAAAGCCATTTCACCCAGTCTCTTGGCTTCTCTCCCACCATGCACCTTAAATAGGTTTCCAAACACCTATTAACAACTTCACTCTGCCTATCTGTTTGAGGGTGGTAAGATGTAGACATGTTGAGCTTGGTCCTACACTTTTGAACAATTCTTGCCAAAACAAACTCAAGAATTTTGTCCTTATCAGACACTATAGTATTAGGGAATCCATCCAACTTGTAGATGTTGTCCGTGAAAGCTTGTGCAACCACTAAGGCAGATATAGGATAGCTATTACTCAAGCGATCTACCACCACATGATGATGTCCTTACCTCCAGATTTTGGCAGTCCTTCCACAAAATCCATGGAGATATTTGTCCAGACTTTATCAGGGATTGGTAAAGGTTGAAGAGATCAGGGCTAGCTGTTGTGTCATATTTATACTGTTGGCAGGTGTGGCATTCCCTGATGAACTGTCTACTTGTCTGTGTAATCCCTTCCAATAAACCACCTGGCTAATCCTGTTCTATGTAGCAGCTACACCAAAATGCCCTCCAATGGATGATCCATGAAAGAGTTGCAACAACTCTTTTCTAAGGACAGGATCATCACCATTGACTAGCTTACCCTTCCTCCTAAGCTGACCAAAACTCCAACTGCACTTTAAATTATGTTCAGGATTTTGCTACAGCTGTTGAATTAAGTGAACCAGTTTAGAGTCTGAACTCCAAGACTGCTGAATCCTACTGAGTAATTCAGATTGCAGTGCTGAGATAGCCATTAATTCTCTTTGAGGCCTTTTAGATAGGGCATCAGTAGCTGTATTAGAGACTCCGTTCCTGTACATCACCTCGTACTCATATCTCATCATTTTCATAACCCACTATTGCTGAGCAGGTGTCTGAGTCTTTTGATTCAGCAAGAATCTCAGACTTTGATGGTCTGTCTTGATGACAAAACGTCTCCCCAATAGATAGGAGTTCCATTTCTTAATAGCTGCTAGTATAGTTAACATTTCTTTCTCGTATACTGATAGAATTTGGTGTCGAGGGGATAAAGCTTTGCTGAAGAAAGCCATAGACTGCCCTTCCTGACTTAGTATAGCTCCAATGCCAGTGTTTAAGGCATCAGATTCAACAGTAAAAGTTGAATTGAAGTCTGGTAGTTTCAACAATGGTGCTGACACCATGACTTCTTTAACTTTCAAGAAAGCTTCTTGAGCCTCTAAAGACCACAAAAAATATTCTTTTTCAGCAATTTTGTAAAAGGTTTTGCAATGGCACCATACCCCTTAATAAACCTCCTATAATACCCCGTAAGCCCCAAAAACCCTCTTAGCTCTTTGACACTGTGGGGAACAGGCCAGTCTTGAACACATTGCACTTTCTTCATATCCATAGAAACCTCTCCTCAACTAATCAGATGTCCCAGATACTCTACCCTTGTAGCTCCAAAGTCACACTTGCTAAACTTCACAAATAGCTCATGCTCCATCAAAACATCAAACACCAGTTGCAGGTGCTGTAAATGAGACAACCAGTCCCCAGAATACACCAATATATCATAAAAAAACTAGGACAAACCTTTTAAGAAAGGGTTTAAATATCTGGTTCATAAGGCTTTGGAAGATGTAGGGGGCATTTGTTAACCCAAAAGGCATCACAAGGAATTCGTAATGCCCCTGATGAGCTCTAAACGCAGTTTTATGAATGTCATCTTCAGCCATTCTAATTTGATGGTACCCCGATCTTAGATAAGCTTAGAGAAAAATTGTGCCTGTGCCAATTCATCCAACAGTTCCTCAACCAAAGGAATTGAGAATTTATCCTTTATAGTCATTCTATTGAGTTGCCTATAATCTACACACAATCTCCAAGTTCCATCATTATTCTTAACTAACACTACAGAGGATGCAAAGAAACTAGTATTATCCCTAATAATACCAGTTGTAACATATCAGAGATGATTTTTTCCAACTCATTTTTTTAAACAGAAGGGTATCTGTAAGGACAAACCTTCACTGTTTGACCCTCATCCATAAGTGGAATTTTATGATCATGCTTCCTTACTGGTGGTAACCCTATGGCACCTTAAATACTAATGCATATTTGACCAACAGCTTCCGGAGTTCTGCAGGGTGCTGCTCTGGTGATGCAACTGATTGAAGCCTGGTAGTATCACTATGTTGGTGATGCTTTAGGACCATCATAGTGTAGGTGCCCTTGGTTGCTGAAGACACCCTTGAGGCTTGCCTTTTAGTCATTAAGAGTATATGTCCTGGTGAAGTTCCTCTCCATTCCACCTGCTTCCTACAACAATTAAATTGCATTGTCAAGGCCTTGAAGTTCCAAACAATAGCCCAGAGTGATTAACCACTGGATGCCTAGCACCATGTCACATCCATTTAGTGGTAATACAAAGAAATCAGATGAGAACACATGATCCTACACTACTAACTCCAGACCCTTACATGCTTCAAAGGTTTTCAACCTTTCCCCATTGGCCACTATCACTGTGAACCCTTTAGTTTTCTAAATCTTAAATCTCAGTTTCTTTATTAAAGCTCGATCAACAAAACTATGGGAGCTTCCAGTATCCACTAGGATGTTCACCACTTGATTCTTCAATTGTCCCTTTACATGCATTGTTTGATACCCCTCAGTTCCAAACAATGCATGAAGTGAAATCACAAGTGCCTCATCTTGGTCCTTACTAACAGCTTCCATCTCTTCCATGCTCTCCAAACAATTCGAGAATTCCTCAATCTCCCCTTCGTTCTCTGAATCCACCAAGATGTGATAGAGCTGAGATTGCATGCATTTATGACCCAACCCATATTTGACTCCACACCACATACATAGACCATTTCTTCTCCTCTTATCCCTCTCTTACCTGGTAGGAGTTTTACTAGGACTAGTACTCTTGTTTTGGGTGGTAATGGAGGTGGGGGTTGAAGCTTTGCTGGTATTGTGTATGGGTGGTTTGTATGGTTTGCAAGAGTGAAAAGTAAGGGTATGTTTGGGGTAGATAACAATGGGGGTAAGCTAGGTTGTTTTGGGGAACAAACAGGGTTTGGGTAGTCAGGAAGAGCAGGAAGAGGTGTTTTATATGGTAAAAATGGCATTCTGGGTTGGTTTTGGGGGAGAGACTCTAGTTGTTTTGCTAAGTTAAAGGCATGAGTGAGGGTCTTAGGGAAAAACAGTCTTACTATTTTGGAGATGTCAGGCCGAAGGTTGCTGATGAAGATGCTAAGGGCATACTCGGCTAGAAGTTGTAGAGAGTTGAGGATTGACAGGAAGTCATTGTATTAGTCTTCAACAGTAGTGTGTGATTCAGGGTAACCAAATCGGACATAGGGTCAGAGAACTCGTTGTTAGCAAAACGCTTCCTCAATTCTTCCATATATTCAGGCCACTGTAGCGCTGCTAAGCCTCCATTAGACTTGGCAAAATGTTGATGCCATTATAGAGGCCTTCAAGGTGCATCTTTACCATCCTTACTTTAGCTTCTTCATCCACCGTTTCAAATTCAAAATATTGCTCTAGCTTCAAGAGCCATCCCGAGAAATTGTCTCCCTCGAATCGTGGGCATTCAAGACGATTGAGTCGATAAGCTAACTTAACAGTTTCCACCGAATCCTGAGCCAACCCTATATGAGTAGAGGAAAAAACTTATTTGGTTTTTAGTGCATTAGATCCCTCGATGCAAGTTCTGCCATTAATTTACCAGTGAGTTTCTCCAGTTTGGCAATTACCAGTTCAAAAGTGTGCCTCATCTTAGAACCCAGCTGTTCAACATCCGATTGGAGTTGGTTAATATTGCCATCAAACTTCAACTCGATCTGTTCGAGATCTTTCTGCTGTTGAGAAATTTTTTTTTGGAGTCACGTGGATATGTCGTCTGCTATCGCCAAGCTCTGATACCAATGATAGCAGCTGAAATGAAGATGCTGTGAAACCAATAAGAATCCAAAAAATGAATATAAGTCTTGGAAAATAAAGAACAAAATAGTGTGAGAGAAAGAGAGAATTAAGAAACGAGAGAATCTTGAGGAGATAATGTTGGAAACTTTTCTTGTTGATTGCTCAGAGGTCACACGCTTCCCTTAAAATGACTCTGCAATGATTACAATGATGTCAGTAGTAACTAATCACAGCTTAAGTTGTAACAACCATTTAAAATGAAAATTAACTGCTAAACACACAATTAACAATACTATATTAAAACGACAATTATTGGCCTCAAACGACAACAATAACAGTGGATCAGCTGCAACTAAGGGTTTGTTTTTTCGTAGAAATTGGCTTCCGGAAAATATTTTCTAGAAAATGTGAAGATTTTCGGAAAAATAGAGATTTTTTTATGTTTGGATGACTTAATGAAAAATGTTTTCTATTGTTTGGTTATTTTCTGGAATATCTACTTTTTTTCAAATAACAATATTGAAATAAATATTAAAAATTATTTATTATTAAAATATTAATATTTATAATAGTAATATTTTAATAATAATATTAAATAATAAAATATTATATTAATTTTAAATTCTTAAAATAATATTATTTATTATTAAAATATTGATTATATTAATATTTAAAATATTATTAAGTGACAATGGCTTCTCTGCCAATAATTTCCTTTGCTCCTTCTACAACAAGGGTTTTTGCAGCAACAGCTTCAAAAAGTACAGGTGGAAGAAAAAAAAGAAAGGCATTTTTTATTGGATTCTTGGCAACTTGCAGAAGGAAGATCAGTTTTATGAAACTGATCCTATCCTCAAGAAAGTTGAAGAAAAGAATGGTGGCGGCGGTTCCAATGGCGGAAAGAACTCTGTTTCTGTCCCACTGAAGAAGAATGGTGGTGGCTTTGGAGGACTTTTCACCAAGAAATGAAAAATACTGTAATTATCCAATCTTCTGGGTTTTTTTTTTTTTTTTTTTTGTTGCTTTTGCAACCTTTCTTGATTCTTGAACACTAAGCTGCTAGTTGATGATTTGAGAAAATGGGTATGTAAAACGTCTTCCGCTTTTCAAAAGCAGAAGACGTTTTACGATAAAAGTGAGGTTTTTTTCGTTGACCCATAAAATCTTTTGCTTTGACCAAATTCATTTTCCTCACACAAACCTAGAAAAACTTTGAAAACATTTTCCAGAAAACATTTGTAACGAAATAAACATACCCTAACACTATGTTTGGTTCACTGTAATAGGCATTACATTTAACCCATATGCAGTGGGTCCACACAACCCAAACGTTTGGTTCAATTTTAGCCTCTGAATAGTCCAACACCGATTCCATCCATATTACAAGAAGGGCCTGAATAGCCATTCAGTGCCCTCCCACTGAATGGATATTCAGGCCATCCTATAATAGAAAAAAAATTCACCCGAAATTATCCTTCATTCCCCTTTTGGGTATTCTCTTTTTCTTTTACATCTACCTACCAACAACAAACTTCATTAACTCATTTCCATTTCTATCGGGTATTCTCTCTTTCTTTTTTTCCCTTCATTTTTCTGATCTCATTTTGACAATTACTCATTTCCATCGGGTCTGTTTCTTCATTCAACCTATTTCATTTTTTTTTTCATAATCATATTCGACGAGGTGAATTGGGTTTAAATCGCACAAGAGCACACATCTGGGATGGCACATTGGTTCCTTCGCCAGTGTTCTTCTGCAACTAGGTTACAGACCTTCTCAACTTACATAATCTTCAGTAATTTTTTCCATTTTTTTCAAATTTTTGTTATATTTGTTAAGCTTTTGGTTTGTTCATGTGTTTGGTTTAAATATTTAGGTAGAAAGTAAAATATTTGACAAAATAAATTTAAATTTTTTAAACTTTAATCGGACTAAACCCATAAATTAGGTAAGAAATAATTTCTAAGAAAAAAGGCCTGTGGATAGGTTGGAACTCTGGGGATTTTACTAGTGGTTGTAGATGAGAAAGTGATGATTTTTGTGAGGATAAAGATGGATTTGAGGAGGTAGGTGATATAGGGTTTGATGGAGGGACTACGATATCATTCCAAGGTACTAAGAGTTCTTGTGAGAAGTCTTGTATGAGTAAATGTTCTTGTATTGGGTTGTATCATAATGGGAGGACTAATCTGTGTAAAAATGTATATGGGTCTTTGATAAATTTGAGCTCTGATGGTATGAATGGATTCTGACATGTCTACAGCTGGTGGATTCTTTAGAACCATAACATGAAAACTGCATATAGTACATAGGTGACTTCTTTCCCAGGTGTTAATTTTAGTAATGATTTTAAATGATGTTAATTTTACTAATTCTATAACTAACTTTCTCACATCAGAATTGCATAATTTTTTGAGTAATAAATTTTTATTAAAGAATTAAATACCTTAGTTTGAGTGGACAGCTTTGATCATAATGATTTAAAAACTTTTTGGAATACTAGTTCATATTGATATTCACATTGAAAATTGACAAAAACTTAATCAAGTTAATAAGATTGTATTGTTTTGTTTCGATGAATTAAATTTAAGTCCGTATTGACTTAGACTTTTCATATATAATGGAAACTAGATGCACTTCCATTTTGCATGAAAAAGGAACTCCATAGCAGACAATAGATTGGAAGACCAAGTTATAATTTTGATCCTAATCACTTCATTTTTCTGGTATTCTAGGTGACTTGATTATATTATATTAGAAGTCAGTGAAATGTAGTAAATTACTAACATTCCCCTATTTATATGGGTCAAAACAAAAAGATCAGTTTGCTGTTTTAGAAGGCTTTTGGCCTGCGTCCTAAGCAGATTGGCACTATGAGGAGAAGATTTGATCCCAAAACAGTGAGCTAAATTCATGATTGAAAAAGATTAATTGTCATCTAAAATATGAAAACTTACATGACTTTGATGTAGTATAAGAAAGATGAAAGATTGTGTTGTTTGTTTATTTTATAAATTTTATTCGTTTACACTATTTGGACTTTGCTGTAGCACAGTTTGGACTTTGGAATAAGGCATATAATATGAATAACCTAGGAAAAGAGGAGTTAGAATACTTATTTTCATGGTTGTTCCATCTTGAAATAATTAGATATGGTTGTTTTACTCATTTACATACCAATTAATGGTTTTGTGAGCATGCTTTCAACTGTTTGGTGAGTTGCTTTATGCATGAAACAATTGTTTTAAGTGACTTGCTTGTTATATATGTACATAGATAAATCTTACAATTGTTTTATTTCTACCATCCCTTTATGAATGATTTTAGGACATATTAGACAATATATTCTTTTGCAGTCATAGCTCGGTTGTCTTTGATTACAAAAAGTCAAAGGCCAAAAAGGGTTGTAGCTGTTTTGACAGTATGGTTACAGATGTCTACTGTCATTAGTTGGTTCTTCAATATGTTAGCAGCTGTGTCTTCTATACAAACTTATAGGCCAAGGGTTAGATCTTTTGTTATAGACTTTTATGCTAAGAGAGATTATGTGAAGCGACTTGTACACGGTAGTGATGCGACATGTATTGAGCAAGTTAGGATGAATAGACATGCATTTTTTAAATTATGTGAGATGCTAGAAAATATAAGAGGGTTAAAGTCAACAAGAAACATGCTTGTAGATGAGTAAGTGGCAATGTTCTTACATATTATGGCTCATCACCTTTAAAACCGAGTCATCAAACACTATTTTAATAGGTCAGGAGAGACAATTAGTCTGTCATTTCATAATGTATTAAAGGCAGTGATGCGTTTGCAAGGTAAATTGTTTAAAAACCCAGAGCCAATTCCAGGAAATTCTACAGATCCAAGGTGGAAATGATTCAAGGTATTCCATTTATATTATATATAATCGTTTAAAAATTCCTTATATATGATTTAGATTTGAATAGGAATTCTTTATAAAAGTTTATCCTTCTTCAATTGTAGAATTGCTTAGGTGCTCTAGATGGAACATATATCATGATTAAGGTGCCAACGACAGATAAACCTAGATATCGCACTCGCAAGGGTGACATAGCAATGAATATGTTAGGTGTTTGTACACCTGATATGCAGTTCGTTTATGTTCTTCCTGGTTGGGAAAGGTCTGTTGCTGATGGAAGAGTTCTTCGAGATGCAATTAATAGGAGACACGGACTTAAAGTTCCTCATGGTAAGGTTTTCAACATACATAGGAATCTCAAAGAGTTATAGATGTTTCAAATCTCGGTAACAATAGATTGATAAATTTGTAGTATTTTTGAATATAGGTTGTTACTATCTAGTTGATGTGGGATACACAAATTATGAGGGATTTCTTGCACCTTTTAGGGGTCAAAGGTATCATTTGAACGAACGGCGTCAAGGTCACCAGCCAACCTGTCCAGAAGAATTTTTTAATATGAAACATGCTGCTGCCCGCAATGTTATAGAAATGTGTTTTGGATTGTTAAAACTTAGGTGGGGTATCCTTAGAAGTCCATCATTTTATCCTATGAGGGTACATAACCAATTATTATTGCTTGTTGTTTGCTTCATAATTTTATTAGGACGGAGATGATTTCTGATCCTATTGAAGCGGATTTGGGTCATGACTATTCATCTAACTGATGCATGGACAAATTGGAGGAGGGAACTAGCAAATCAAATGTTCAATGAATGACAAGCATCTAGAAATAATTAGAGTTAATTTCTTTTCAATCATTAGTTCTTTTCAATGCTGTGTTGGTGTTAGTGTAGTTTTCTTATCGCTTTTTTAATTGTATTGAATTTATGAATTTTCTACTGTGATGGATTTATGTATGATAAAGATATTGGACCATGTATATTGGAAGTTTAATTGAATGTGTTTACCTTACCTTATCATATTATATTTGTTACATTTGTTTTTGCAATCCTTTTGATTATATGTTGTCTTGAGTAAAAGTTGCAATCTTATTGAAAAAAATGTCAGGAAATTCACCATATTCAGTAGCTTCTTCAGAAAATTCAAAAGGAACAAAAAAAACGGGTTCCTGAAGAAGATGTTGCTCTAGTTGCATGTATGGTAGATTTGCATAATATAGGGACATTTAATGCAAATACTGGATTTAAGGCTGGCTACTTAGGGGAGCTTCAGAGAATGCTGCAAAAAGTATTACCACATGCAAACTTGAAGGCTAAGCCTAACCTGGAATCCAAAATTAGGACTTTGAAGAAAGATTGGACGATTATTTATGACATGATAAAAGGGAAAGACATGAGTGGATTTGGGTGGGATGATCATAGGCACTTGGTTGTTGCTGAAGATCCTGTGTGGGAGTCTTATATAAGTGTAAGTTTTCTATTGTCTTCACATTTATGTATTTAAAAGTTATAAATAAATAAGTTATTTTACTTTGATCGATTCTTATATGTAGAGTCATAAAGGAGCTGCACAGTTCAGAACAAGGAGCTTTCCGTTTTACAGACAATTCACTGCAATATATGGAGATGATTGAGCAACAGGTAAAGATGCTCAAACTGTTGAGGATATCATCGAAGAATTAGAAGCTGAACATGAAGGTCATCAAGGGATAAATGAGGACGGAAGCATTGAGAATAGATGTGAAACTAAAGTTTCTTTTGCTTAGATGGATGCCTCAACAACACAACCGCAACCATCCAACCCTGAAAGAGATGATTTTACATATTAAAAAAAGAAAAGAAAAATAGCATTGACATAGGTGAACCAGTTTCTGCTGAGTCGATTATCAATGTTGCTACCTTGTTGGGTGAAAATATAAAAGAGGTTGGGCAGGAATTGAGTAGGAGCATTGGATTCGAAAATGATGATTCATGAAAAAGTTCAACAGATGGATGCAGCATTAACTGATACTGAAGGCTTAACAGAGGATGAGAGATATATTGCTTTAAGCAAAATTCCTGATCATCCTACTCAAATGCTCGTCTTTTTTAGTTTACTGCCTTCCCGACAATTAGCATGGGTGAGAAGATTTATTTCTACGCATTGAAGATTATGGCTGGTTCATAAAATTCTTTTTGTGTACAACATATATGTAAATGTTGCTAATGTAATGCCTAGGTGAAGCTTTTTGTTTGTGTTGCATGGGCATTGATGTAGCTTACACTTTGATTTTACTTTTTGAAACTTTAACTTTAACTTTGATCTGTGATATTACTTTTTGTAACTTTAACTTTGATCAGCTATTAATGTGAAATTTGCTGTCTACTGCAGCTGTTTATTCCTGTGTATCTTTTGTTTAATATTTTTTGCTTTGGTACGATATGGCTACTTGACTTGTTATGTTAATGATATTACTTGGTGGTACTGCATGTAGAAAGGCTATGAATTCAGATATTAAGTGATTCTGTTTAAATTCCCTGGTTCATCAAGTTGTATGTAAATTTACCATGACCATCTATCACAGTTATTTCAACAGGGGTTTTACCTTCATTTTTAGATTCTAGTGCTGATGAAGATTGAACCTGAGTCATAGTTAGTGAGTATATATATTTGAGCTCAGCACAGAAAAGAGAATGAGGAGAAAAAGAAATATTTTCATTCATAATTCCAATAGTACAATCTAGTAGTATATATATTTGAGCTCACAAGTACCAAATTCCTAACAGATTGCAAACTTCTAAAATATGACCATAAGTAACTGACAGCTGCCAATACAATTTATTCATGCTAGCTAGTAAATTCACGCCACCTCAGCTGGTAGTTATGCATCCTTCTTGTGCTCCTCGTCTTGGATAGTGGCAAATTCCAGCTTAGTAGCTCCCAGCTTCTCTTTAGTCATCTCGGCTTCCTCTTTCCTATTAGCTCTCTCCTCCAGCTTCGGTTTAGCCAACTCAGCTCCCACCTTCTCTTTAGCTTCCAGCTTCGGTTATGCATCCTTCTTGTGCTCCTCGTCTTGGTCAGTTGGTCTTAGCTCATTTCTCAATCTTCCTCTTGTTTTTCTTCACCCTTGGATGTTTCCATAGAATTCATCATAGTTTATTATATTCATGATTCTTGGATCAACTTTGGACAAATTGGAGGAACGGGATCATGCTCTAACAAAACGGAAAAGAAAGGATTATGCTCTACATTGCCTGAAGAGCATAACAGGAAAAATTAAATAGCTATCACTCAAAACTGAATGCCATGTATATAATTGTGAGATAAAGATTACTATTAAAATTCAGATCATTCCCCACCAAAAAATAGAAAAAATACATTCATTGACAGGACCAGATTTACTGCCACCTTGATCATTCCTATCAATACAAGAATCATTTCCAGTTAAAGAAAAGTAAAATGTTGAATCATGTTAAGTAACCAATGCGAAATGATGAACTGGGAGTACTAAAACCTGGAAGCCTGTCCGAGCAATAAATTTTTGTTTCTATCAAGCTCTCACTCATAGAGACCCCTAGGAGGATACGCTCAAAGTACTTCAGTAATTGGTATCAAGAACTCGACATCATATCATGCCTAGATAAAGGACTGGAGGTTTTTATGGGAAAGGGAAGGGCTACCCTCTTATCATATGGCCTAGGCATTGTAAACAAATAAACATTAAAAATGCTCCATGTAGTTAGTATAGTTGAGCATCAAGTCAAAGTCAAATTGTCATACTGCAATAACCATGATATTAACTTTGCTTTTGACGCTTATGTACAGAACTTGTTTCATCCATCAAGACAAGAATATGTAGCAGCAAGTAGCAACTACCTAAGATAAACAGTACTAACCTTTGCCTCATTGGAGACAATAGGTCTTGATGGGAATTCAACCTTGCGTGCTTTGATAATTGTGTCTCATGCAATATTCGTGCTTGTGTCTGGTCATGCCCAAAGGGGCGTCTACCAAAAAGCATTTGGTAAAATAGAACACCAGCAGACCAAACATCCACCTGTTTCTAAAGGAATATCACATCAAGAAAGCTGAAAACCAAAATACCAAATCATAAGCAATAATGGTGCATAGGGTCAGATAACTATTCAGGGATTTTAAATTTGATGAACTGGAACAAAAATTCATAAGGGCAGTACAGTTAAACTCTAGAATAGTAATTATCAGAAAGAACAAAGCAACCAATGTGGTTAAAGACTTGCACAATATATAATCATCTAAAGGCAAGCACAAACTTATACAGAAAAGATGAACTTTCAAAGAGTGCTAAGCAAGAGAAGAAGTCTTTTCTCACAACTCTTCAAAAATAAATGTTATAAGGAAAAAAAAAGTAGCATACTTAAATATAGACAGAAAGAAAATAGGAAAATGGTTAGTGTTCTGTTTCACTGTATGGGTAACTGATCAATGCTTATTAACTCTGATCCTACGCTAATGGGAAACATCAGTTCCATAATGGAAGCACCCTTACGAGCAGCATATGAAAGGGAGATAGAAATTGGAAGCTTAACATATCAACATCCATATGCTTTTTTGTAAATTAAACAAACAGTTTCACCATCAAGATAACAATCCTAATGCAAAATAGACAAATCTCAAAAAGATAAGATGATGACATAAAGCAATTGTCATAATGTGCCAAATGCGAATTTAGCAAGCTAGACGCAAACATTGAGTCGTCACTAATCATCTAACTAGGTGTGATTAGTCACTTTTATGAATTTATCCCTTTTAAAATTATTCTAAGATTGACTAAGGCACCTTAAAAAGAATAGGTTCTGATCTGCGTTTTAGAACTAAGTCCGAGAGTTCGGTTACTTGCAGGGAAGGATTAGCACCTCACAACGCCTATCTAAGGATCTTAATTAATTCACCTAAGTCAATATTTATTCTAATCATGCAAAACAAAAACAAAACCTAAAAATAATAAAATAAATAAAACCTAACATGCCATCTAAAATAATAAAAATAAATCAATTCCTAACATGCCATCTAAAATAATAAAAATATCATATCATATCATATCATGCACTCTAAAATATTAAAAATAAATCAATTCCTAACATACCATCTAAAATAATAAAAATATCATATCATATCATGCATACCTAAAAAAAATTAAATCATGCAATTCTAAAAATAAAAAATAAAAACAATATCATAATAATCTATAAATTCCTAAACATGCAATAATCTAAAAATATCATAAAATAATAACCCAAATTATGCTTCTAAAATTAATAATAATAAAAAAAAACCTAAATCATGCATATCTAAAATAAAAAATAACCTAAATCATGCAAATCTAAAATAAATAACAAAATAACCTAAATCATGCAAATCTAAATAAAATAATAATAATATTCCTAATATCATGCAAAGTCTAAATAATAAAAATAATCAATAAATCATGCCAAATTTAAATAATAAAATCCAAGTCAACCCATATTAGTCTTAAAATAATATTCCTGCAACCAAACAAATTAAATGACGTTAGTAAAAATAATAATAATAATAATAATAACATGACATACAATTAAACTAAACAAATATATATATATAATAATAATAATAATGAAAGTAAAACGTGAATAACATGCTAAGCAAAAGAGAAACAAAAGTGAGCCAAACGGGTCAGACCCAACGCGCGGGTCCAGATGATCTGACCCGTTTGGCTCATATAAAAGGAATTTTTTTATTTTTTATTTTTTTTTATTTCACTTCCTTACCTCCTTTAAAAAAAAAAAAAATCTTCTTCTTCAAAATTTTCTCTCAATCCTTAAGAACAGGAGATGAACCTAGATTCCAGCCACCCTGTTTTCGCCGTCATTGTCGTACATCGTTATCGGTGACCACCACCGATCACCGTAAACCTGCCGAAAAAAAATCAGAAAAAATACTAAAATTTTCCTTTCGATCTCTCCAACCCCAAAATCTAGTTAGTTTCATCTAAATCAACACAAGCAATCCTAGATATAGGTTTGAAGCCCGCGATTTTACTCCTCCAGATCTCTTCCGGTGGCCATTCGGTAACTACCCAAACTCCGGTCGAACACTCCTCTCAACCCCTCCTAGATTTTCAACACAAAATCTTTCGAATAAACAATTAAAACCCAAAAAATCCCCAAAATTTCGAAAATAAAACCCTAGAAAAAATATTTTATTGCTACTGCTTCTTTTGGTTTTTTTTTCGAAATTGCTTGTTTCTGATATATTTCCCCCTCCTTCTTTTTTTGTCCTCCTCAGCTTGAATCTAAGATTCTTTATATAAGAAAAATCCTAGAGGAATCCTAGTTTAATCAAATTTAGAGTTCTAATTCATTTGGGTTTTAAAATCCTATTAAAATCAAGATAAAACTCTTTATTATCTTTTAAAAAATAATCCAAAGTTTGATCTTGATCTTAGTGGAGAGTTCCAATTCAATCTAACATTGTTCCTCCTATCTCGATTTTCCTTTTTTTTTTATTCTTTTGTTTTGTTCAATCCGAAAATTAAATTAAAAACCAAAATTAATATTAAATTAAAATCTAAATTATAATTATAATTAAACTAAAATTGAAGACCCGAACAAAACGAGTGTCTACAGTTGCCCCTCTTTGTACATTCCCTGAAAAACAGGGGATGTGCAAAGACGTAGACACATTACATACTCTCAAAAATTAAAAGCAAACATTATCATAAAAACGCTCCTCCAAATGAGGCATAACTTTAAATAACTGATGCACCCAAAAGAGTGTATCTTATTTAACCTTGCACTAAAAAGATAAATTGTAAGTATAGTAGTTAGCAAGGGTCGAGTCCTCAGGGATTGGGTTTTAGTTTATAAGTTAATAGTTTAAAACTTAAATTCAAGAACAATAAAAGAAAAGGGGTTTTTGAAGCCAGATTTAAACTAAAGTAAATAATAAGAATAAGATGCAAGGCGGTATAACCAGCCAATAAAAATATATATACTAAATTAGGCGGTATAACCAGCCAATAAAAATATATATACTAAATTAGGCGGTATAACCAGCCAATAAAAATAAAACAAAGTTAATATACAAATTAGGCGGTATAACCAGCCAATAAAAATAAATATAAAAAATAAGCAAACTAAAAGTAAGAAAACAAATAAGTAAGAAGAATCAAATATGAAAAATATGGTTAAGGTTTCATTCTCCACCACTAGACATCATTAAGAATCAATTTCAGATCTATCAATATCAACCAACTATCAAAGTTAACAACCGTAGATAACAACAAGCTCTGTTACCCCAATCTTTCCTTAGTTTGTCGTTAAATAGAACAAGCTCTCTATTTAATCTCTAACCATTAAACAACCTAGAATAAGCTCTCTAAATTCAATTTAATGGCAGCTTTATGATGAGAAAGATAGGTTGATCTAAGCAACAAACACATAAGCTCGGATTGTTCAACTTAGGTTATGTTCCACTTTGCAATTATTGAAAACTTGACCATAATCATTAATCACAAATTGCCACTTATGAATAGGAAATCAAGACAATTACACGGATCAAGACTCCTAAACTAGCAATAGATAATTATCAAGATCTATCTAGTTGTACACCTAAATAAATCAAGACAACATCATGAACAATTCTTGTAGAAGAACATAAGCAACTTTGATAGAAAATTAAAGATAGATAGAATCTGAAAATCAATCACAAAACATGTCTAGGGCTTTGAAATCACCCTTAACCAAATAGAAGTTTAGCCTAGCATAGGCATTATAAACATAAACATAAAATTAAAGAAAATCTAAGAAGAAAATAAAAGAAAGAAAGAAGAAGAGGAAGAATATTAATTATCCAACCTCTTGCTCTCTCTAAAGAAAAAGAAAACTAGAGAAAAGAAAGAAAACTAGAGAAAAGAAAGAAGAAGAAAACTTAGAGAATTTTATTAAAATGGCTAATATCCTACCTATGTACAATATGATCCCTTACAATCATCCAAGGCCCTCTATTTATACACATTTTGGAGGGCTAAATGACAAGAGACAAGCTTTACAAATTTCAAAGGTAGGTATATGACGATTTTGATCAGCCAACTTGATGGTCGATTTCGTCAATATTGGAGGCCTGATCTGATCACATGGTCTTCTAGACAAAGGTTCCCCTATCAGTTACGGAACCATAGCCGTTGGAATCAGCTCATTTGCTGATGTGGTTAAGCAGATATGGGCAAAATACGAAAACATGTCAGCACAGACGTCATTGCACATCAGCCACCTTGATGGTCGATTTCTTCAATATTGGAGGCCTGATCTGATCACATGGTCTTCTAGACAAAGGTTCCGCTATCAGTTACGGAACCATAGCCGTTGGAATCAGCTCATTTGCTGATGTGGATAAGAATATATGGGCATAATACGAAAACATGTCAGCACAGACGTCATTGCACATCAGCCAACTTGATGGACGATTTCGCTAGGGAAAACGACTCCGTTTTAAGAAGTGTAAAACATGAAAAAGATAGATATGCCTCTTAGCTTTGCATGGCTACAAATTTCAGCCTTATTGCTTCAGTGAAACTCGAGATATAGCTGATATGGCAAAAGGTGTCGGAACTGAAACTGAACTGGATTTGCCCTTAATTCTAGTAATCTGAAATCACTCAAAGAAACTTGTGAAAAACACCAAAATACATAAAAATATAAAAGATCATAAACACAATTAGACTAAACAATAATAACTCGTATTTGACACAAAACATTAATAAAACATAACTAAAAACTATATAATTATACGAGTTATCAATAACTCAACGAAAAAAAAACTCCTCCCAATGAGGCATCAACTTTAAATATCAAACAATAAAAAAAAAAACTCATACCAGTGAGGCATCAACTTTAAATATCAAACAATAAAAAAAAACTCCTACCAGCGAGGCATCAACTTTAAAATATCAAACAATAAAAAAAAAAAAAACTCCTACCAACGAGGCATCAACTTTAAATACCAAACAATAAAAAACTCATACCAGTGAGGCATCAACTTTAAAATATCAAACAATAAAAAAAAAATTCTACCAGCGAGGCATCAACTTTAAATACCAAACAATAAAAAAAACTCCTACCAGCAAGGCATCAACTTTAAAATATAAAACAATAAAAAAAAATCCTACCAGCGAGGCATCAACTTTAAAATATCAAACAACAAAAACTCCTACCAGCGAGGCATCAACTCTAAATACCAAACAATAAAAAACTCATACCAGCGAGGCATCAACTTTAAAATATCAAACAATAAAAAAAAAACTCCTACCAGCGATGCATCAACTTTAAATACCAAACAATAAAAAAACTCCTACCAGGCATCAATTTTAAAATATCAAACAATAATAAATAAAAAAACTCCTACCAGTGAGACATCAACTTTAAAATATCAAACAATAAAAAAAAAATCCCTACCAGCGAGGCATCAACTTTAAAATATCAAATGATGAAAAAAACTCCTCCCAACGAGACATCAACTTTAAAATTTTCCAACGAAATTGGTAAACTCATCGAAGACAAAACATTCCTTCAAAAATAATGTCAAGAATTTTACCTTGAATCCAAAAAGAAGTTACTAACCTTGTAATTTGAAATTCGAAATTGAAATTCCTATCCAAATTATGCTGAATATTTGTAAAAACCTTTCTTGAATGCCATGCATGAATACAATGCAATGAATGAAATACAGATGCATATCATGCAATGGATGTCAATGAATGCACTATAATAAATAATATCAACTCCCTGAATCTCTAACCAAAAGAAAAGGTTCTCAAGCCCATCATTCATCTTTGTCTGTAATTAACTTCAAACTGGTAGAGTGAACCTTACTATCTTTTTCCTTTTCAAAAATTTGCTGAGTGTAAAAAATTTTCTTCTTCAAAAGTTTCAAGGCAATAATCAATCCATGTCTCATCATATGTCAGCTCAACCGGACTTAACATCTCATCATATAAATTCTTATCACAAAAATTCTCACCCTATCTCCCTATTTTTCTGTTCAATTATCCATAGATTTCTCATAAAAATAAATGCAGGGATCTCTTAATATTATCATTCCAATTTATCAATCATTATTCTAATTCCATAGCAAACGCAATGCATGATGCATTCCCTCTATTCAATGAGAATAACAAATGGTGAAAGGCAAGATAATCTGGAAAAGAAAGATCTTTATTAACAAAAAGAATTCATCTTGAAGAAATAAAAGAACATATCAAAAGTTTATCACAAAGATGTCGGGATAGCAAATCAGTATCCAAACAATGAATACTCAGACAATCTTAACAATTCGTTCAAAATTTTCTTTCAAAAACCAATCCTATCGATGTCTTCAATCTTTCAGAGTTCATTAGACTAAACATTGCCCCCATTCTTACGAGACTTTTCAAGCGACGCTGTTCCTCCTTATATCTAAGTCGTCATTTTGGGTTTTCAACTTAGACATCCCCCAATGACCCAAACCATCCTTTGCGGGTTTTCAATTTGAGTCTTCCTTTTTCTTTTTTCTTTTTTTCTCTTTTTTTTTTAAGCAAAATATTTTTTCACATCGTCTGAATTAATTGGGTTTGGCAGAACATCGCTATCCATTTCAGTTAAAATCAAAGATCCACCTGAGAAAGCTTTTTTCACCACAGACGGACCCTCCCAATTCGACGTCCATTTCCCTCGATGATCATGCTGATACGGAAGAATCTTTTTCAAGACCAACTCTTCCTCCTTGAAATGTCTGGGACGAACTTTTTTATCATGTGCTCGCATCATTCGTTTCTGATACAACTGACCATGGCAAAGCGCTATAACTCTCTTCTCTTCAATAAGATTCAACTGCTCAAAACGATCTCGTACTATTCTGCTTCTTCTAATTCAACCTCTTTCAGCACCCTTAAAGAAGGAATCTCTACCTCAACTGGCAACATTGCCTACATTCCGTATACCAACGAAAACGGGGTTGCCCCTGTGGATGTGCGAACCGAAGTTCTATAAGCATGCAAGGCAAAAGGCAACTTCTAATGCCAATCTTTATAGATATCAGTCATATTTTCCATAATTTTTTTAATGTTCTTATTGGCTGCTTCCACTGCACCATTCATCTTGGGACGATATGGCGCTGAATTGTGATGCTTGATCTTAAATTGTGCACAGACCTCTTTCAACATCTTACTATTCAAATTACAAGCATTATCGAAAATGATCCTCTATGGTAGTCCATATCGACAAATTATCTCTTTCTTTATGAACTTGCAAACCACTGCTCGAGTTACACTCGCATATGAGGCCGCTTCTACCCACTTCGTGAAATAATCAATCATCACAAAAATGAATCGATGCCCATTTGTTGCTTTCGGGGTGATAGGTCCAATCACATCCATGCCCCACATTGAGAATGTCCATGGAGGTGCCAAAACATGCAATTCATTCGGATGAGCATTAATCTTATCTGCATAGATCTGACATTTATGACATTTTCGGATGAGCATTCTCCATTGTCAACCAATAATGACCCACCCTCATTATCTGCCTAGCCATCATGTGACCATTCGCATGTGTCCCACAGATTCCATCATGCGCTTCCTCCAATATCTTCTTTGCTTCCACAGCATCAACACATCTCAAAAGTACCTGATCCTGACTCCTCTTGTACAATATTTCTCCATCAAGGAAGAAACCCATAGCTAATCGTCGGAAGAGCCGTTTATCATTATCTGAGGCATGTTCTAGGTATCGTTGATATTTGACATATTGCATAATGTCAAAATACCAAGGCTGACCATCAACTTCTTCTTCAACATCTAAACATGTCGGAGACCCCTTCACATCCAACTTGATTGGTTGAATCTCGGCATTCGCATCCAACTTAAACATCGCAGTCAAAGTGGCTAAAGCATCAGCTATCTGATTTTCCTCCCGGGGCAAGTGTTGAAACTGAGTCTTCTCAAAATGCTTGATTAATTCAGTTGTGTATTTCTGGTATAGGATCAACTTCGAATCCCTTGTCTCCCATTCTCCCTTCAACTGATAAATAACCAGAGCTGAATCACCATATACCTCCAACACATCAATCTTCCTTTTAATCGCTGCTTGCAAGCCCATGATACATGCCTCATACTCAGCCATATTGTTGGTGCAATTAAAATCCAATCGCGTAGTAATCGGATAATATTGACCATCTGGGGATATCAAGACTACCCCAATTCCATGCCCAAAAGCATTAGAAGCTCCATCAAAGAACATCTTCCAAGGTTTCTCTTCACACTCTTCATCATCTCTTTCTAAAACGACCATCAAATCCTCATCCCGAAAATCAAACTGCATTGGCTCATACTCTTCAAAATCTCGATCCTCCAAGAATTCAGCTATCATACTCCCCTTTATTGCATTCTGAGTCACATAAATAATGTCATATTCGGACAAAGTGACCTGCCATCTTGCAATTCTTCCTGATATTGAAGGCTTCTCAAAAATGTACTTCCAAGGATCTAGCCTTACTATAAGCCAAGTTGTATAATACAACATATATTTTCTGAGTCTGTGAGTTATCCATGCTAGAGCGTAACACATCTTCTCTAGTGACGAGTATCTGGATTCATAATCAGTGAACTTTTTACTCAGATAATAAATGGCTTGCTCTTTCTTTCCTATTTCATCTCGTTGCCCCAGAACACATCCCATGGACTTCTCAAACACCGTTAAATACAGAATCAACGACCTTTCTGGAATCAGAGGAACCAACATTATAGGATTCGACAGGTATTCTTTGACCTTATCAAAAGCTTCTTGACATTCACCAGTATCGTGCTTGCGAGTAAGCTTGAAAATAGGATCACATTTCAAGGTGAGTTGGGAAATAAAACGTGCTATGTAGTTCAACCTTCCCAAGAAACCTCTCACTTCTTTTTGTGTACGAAGGGGTGACAAATTCTGAATCGCCCGTATTTTATCTAGATCCACTTCAATTCCTCTATCACTAACCACAAAACCCAACAACTTGCCGAACTTGACACCGAACGTGCACTTGGTAGGATTCAATCTCAGTTGGAACTTCCTCAGTCTCTCGAACAACTTCTTGAGATTAACTAAATGATCTTCTATCTCACGAGATTTCGCGATCATGTCATCCATATATACCTCAATCTCCTTATGCATCATGTCGTGGAAGAGAGTCACCATCGCCCTTTGATAAGTAGCTCTAGCATTTTTCAAACCAAAAGGCATGACTTTATAACAAAAGGTTCCCTACATTGTAACAAATGTGATTTTCTCCATATCCTCCTGAGCCATCTTAATCTGGTTATACCTTGAAAAACCATCCATGAATGAGAATATGGAATACCTGGCAGTATTATCCACGAGAGTATCAATGTGAGCCAAAGGAAAATTATCCTTTGGACTTGCCCTGTTCAAATCTCGGTAATCGACACACATTTTCACTTTTCCATCTTTCTTAGGAACTGGGACTATGTTGGCTACCCACTTCGGGTAGTTAGCTACCTCCAGAAAACCTGCATCAAACTGCTTTTTCACTTTCTCTTTAATCTTCAACAATATTTTTGGCTTTATTCGTCTCAATTTTTGTTGCACCGGTTTGCATTCTGGCCTCAAAGGCAATTTGTGTTCCACAATATTTGTATCCAAACCCGACATGTCTTCGTATGACCAAGCAAACACATCCACAAATTCTCTAAGCAGCTCTTCTAATCTTTTCTTTTGAGCAGGCGGTAATGATGCGCCAATTTTCACTTCTTTTCTATTTTTGCCATCTCCTAAATTGATCATCTCAGTAACCTTTTGATGTGGCTCAATCGGTTTCTTTTCTTGTTCCATAATCTCGTTAATTCCGGAGACAAAGTATAATCATCCGAATCCTCTTCATTACCAAATTCACTGATATAAATTGAGTTTTCAAAATCGAATCCCAAATTATTGTTATGATTGTCTTTGTATTCATTACTTGGAATCCTGAAATTGAATGAAATTGAAAGAACAAGCATTGGTATACGAAGAAAGAATAGCAATAATAAAAGAAGAAAGGAAAATGGTGACAAAGAAAACTGGCAATAATGAATGAAAAAGGGAATGAAAATGCATCTCATTCCTATTTTATTAAAATAATAAGAAATAAATTAGCCATACATAAAAGACCATCCCTAATGCCCTTGGGCATGAGCAACTAGGGACTTGACTCACTGCATTAAATTTTATGAGGTTCAAGGATAACCGGCAGCTTCGTACTTTCCAATTACTCAGTTCCATTTCTGGTGGGCATGGGTATACCAACAACTCTCTTTCACTATTAGATTCCACTTCTCCCTTCTCTACCATTTGAATAAAAAGCCTAGAAAATGCTTCCTCTAAGTTCAGTGGAGGCGCATCTGGATAAATACATCATCCTGAACGAAATATGGAGTAAAGATAAGGAATAACCATCTTCCTCGGCTTCCATTCATAGCCCATCACGCGAGCCATCCTTTTTTCTCTCTTTTTAACTTCAATCATCTCTCGATCCTTCCTAGTAGGCTTATAACGTACCCCAAACCTTTCCTTATTTCCTCGTATAATTGGCATCTCCCTGATCCCTTGGAGATGCTTTCCCAATCCAAAACCAACTCTCCAACCTATTCTAATAGTCTGTTTGAACAACATGCTAACCATTCGAGAAAAACGCTGAGTAGGCACTTTTGACCCTTCACCCACATATGTCGCATTCGCAAACTCAAAAGATCTAAACGAACACTCCAACGCTTCATCAACCACTTCCACTTAAAGCGTAGTTGGGGACTTAGTTACCAACAAATCTTCTTCCCCATTAACACAAACAAGATAATCCTCCACAATGAACTTGACTTTCTGATGCAACAATGACGGGACTGATCCTGCCATGTGGATCCATGGCCTTCCTAACAAACAACTATAAGATAGTGAAATCTCTATAACCTGAAATTTTATGTTGAAAGTGCAAGGGCCAATCTGCAAAGGCATCTCAATATCCCCCAAAACTGCCTGACGGGTTCCATTGAAAGCCCTCACAATCATGTGACTAGGTTGGAGATGAGATACATCAATAGGCAACTTGGACAATATAGACATTGGCATAACGCTAATGGAAGAACCATTGTCAATAAGAACTTTGGCCATTACATGACTCTTGCATTTGACCGTGATATAGAGGGCTTTGGTACTACCTCTGCCTTCCGGGGAAATCTCATCATCGTTGAAGGTTATGAAATTGTAGCTACCAGATTCCCTGCAATGTGATCCATATTCTCAACGAGAATGTTGTGAGCCACATATGCCTTATTTAGCACTTTCAACAAGGCCTCCCTATGAGGCTCAGAATTCAACAACAAAGATAACAGTGAAATTCGAGCTGGCATCTTAGGCCTCGTTTAGCATTGCTTCTGGCACAGCTTTTGAGGTCAAAAGCTGCTTTTCACCGCAAACGCAATGCTAAACAGATAAAAAAATTTGGCTTCTGCTGTTGAAACCATGGTTTGAAAAGCCAAACCAAAAAGCCAAAAAATATAGCTTTTGGGCTTTAAAAGATGGCTTTTGGATAAAATGACTTTATTATCCTCACATCTCTACACTTTTATTATTTTAAACATATCTTTTTTTGACATTTCAATTTCCTACAACACTTTTTTACAGCAATACTAAACACTTAAAAGTTTTTAAACCACACTTTTTCACCACACTTTATAAACACACTTTTTCCAACTCAAGCTTTTTCCAACCCAAGCTTTTTCCAACAGCAATGCTAAACTAGGCCTTATTCAACTGTTCCACCACGCTGTACTCACTATGTTTTATCAGCTGCAGAAACTCACAAGCTTCTCTCTCTATTACCGACAGCTTATACTCCATATCCTGAACCACCAACGGGTTCGTCTTGTTCCCTGAATCTTCAATCTCTTGTCCTTCTTTTGTTTTCCCCTTCCTGTCCTTTTCAAGCATCTCAGGCGAATAACAACGCCCACTCCTAGTAACACCCCCTACCCCAGTCAAATTTGTTGCCTTGGCAGTTTCAGAATTAATCACAATTGAACTTCCTTGCAAATCTTCGGTTATGACATCATATCCATATCTCCAAGGTACCGCCTTACTATCTCGGTACGAAAAAGGACTTGAGACACTGATTGTAACCACAAGCTTTTTAACACCAACCGGTTTCTCGTTTTAAGTCTGGCTTTTCTTTTTCTCATAAAAGAAAGTTATTGGTTTGACCACAGGCAATGGAGATTCCTCAATAACAACGTCAACTTCACCTACCCTATGCTCTTCGTAAAATTCAATCCGAGATAAATTCATCAGCTTCTGCAATTCCCATCGGAACTCAGTACAATTTTGAACAAAATGACCAAATGCCCCCCCGTGATACCTGCAAGTTTTATTTGGGTCATACCTGTCATGATGATTATTCAAAACAGTCGACACAGGGCGAATCATATCGGCTTCGACCAAAACACCAAAAATATACTCCATCGAAGTCGTGACCTCATCCACATTTCTCTTAACAATGGTGACCTTACCATTCTCCAAAACATTGACTGTTGACCCAGCATGATTCGGTAGAGGATTGCCACTAACATTAGGCCCATCTTTCTTTTCAAAGTTGATCACATCGGCTTTGACAAGGCTTTGCACCTTACGTTTCAATGCAGTGCAATTTTCGGTGGAATGCCCAATGTTCCCTGAATGGTAGTCACATCTGGCATTTGGATCATACCACCTAAGATATGGTGGTTTCAAAGGCTCCAAGTGTACCGGTGCAACCAAATGATTCTTGATAAGGTCTGGAAGCAGGTTTCATATGACATGGGAATTGGATCTATAGGTGTTCTTTCTTGGCCACCTCTTGGGTTGCTTGTGGGCTGATTGGTTTGTATTGGAAGTCTGACTGGAGGGACCAATGGCCTGGGGCAAAAGTTTGGTTGGAATGCTTTTGGTGGTGCGGGTGGATAAGCATTTTCAGTTACATGTTTACAAGTTTTTATCAAAATTTTCATGAACCAACCACTCTTTTGAATGCTGCCTTGATTATTTGCATTTTCAGTTACATGTTTATAAGTAAGTTTTTATCAAAATTTTCATGAACCAACCACTCTTTTGAATGCTGTCTCATTTTTCTAATGTTATATTTTCAGGTAAGGGAACTTGATTCAAACATTAGGTGGGATGACATTGAAAACACTCATGCTCTCCCTACATTAGATAAGGATTTTAAGAAATCAATCAGACTGTTCAAGAAATGTGCTGTGCGCCGAAAATCCATAGAGGGAGACGGGGTAAAGTATCTTCTTGATTTTGGGAAGAGGAGAATCATTCCTGACATTGTCATGAGATATGGGACTGTGGTTGAAGAATCTTCAAGTGAAAGAAGGAAATATTGGTTGAATGAATCTTATGTGCCCTTGCATCTCTTGAAGAGTTTTGAAGAGAAGAGAATTGCCTGTAAGTCTAGTAAGATGATTTCTGGAAAATCTCCTGAGGTCAGTAGGGTGGCAATGAAGTCATCAATGAAAAGGGGGTTCTCTTATCTCTTCTCTAAAGCTGAAAGGTCCGAGTATTACCAGTGTCGGCACTGTAACAAAGATGTCCTCATCAGGTAGAAACTATCATTCTGTTACTTCTGAGTGCTTTATCATTTTTAATAGTGTATCAGTTTCGTGGTAATTTTATGTCGGTGTTACAAAGATTCCTTGTCCCAAATTTATGTCGGTCATTTTCAAAATTGCTAACAATTGAGAAGATTGAAAGGAAAAAAGAACAAAAAACTGGAAGTTTTAACCTTTTTTTCCCGGTGTTGATAAATATTTGACGTTTAAATATCATTCTTCAAAAAATGGTACTGACTAAGTTTGGGATGGATTTTATTTTTCCTTGGAGGAATAGAATTATTTAGTCTACCCAGTTGTTACTCAAGCACCAAGAAGAGAAATGCCCAGGATAGAATAGTATTAAACCATTCATATTTGAAATGATTGAAAACTTTAAAGTTTAGGGATCTTGATGTTTCTTTATTGCTGGCATGAGTAAAAATTGAAAATAAATTGGTTGATGTGATCTTTGAGAGTAGAAAAATGTAATTTTCATAAGATGTATTTTGGAATAATTGTCATAAGATGTTGTACTAGTAATCTATGTTACTCGGACTCGGGTATGAGTGTCGGATACGGGTATGTTCAATTTTTTAAAAAGTTTTTCCATGTATTTTGAGGGTTCTTGGAGGGTTATATCCCCATACCCATGTCTGGATATGCGTCGGACACAGTTACTTTAAGAAAAATGAAGAGTCGGAGCAACATAGCTAGTAATTGTCTAACTGGTATTCATAATTGCATATAAATATTTGTTGCTCTTATTCTCTTTTTTAAAATTAAAAAAATATTAAAATATAAAGTTTGAAAGTATAAACAAGTGAACATTTTTTATTTTTTAATTTATAGGTGACTTAATAATAAAATTAAGAATCGAATGCTGCGGGATTTTCTCAACCATAACAATTAATTATAAATTATAATTTTCTTCTCAAGAAGAGATTCTAAGTAAATTTTTTTTTTTACCATTTCAAGTAAAAGTTCCTTAAATTAAATAGTGGATCTTCCAAAACAAAAACACAATAATAACTAAGATGAATGAAAACTATCTTAATGATTCTCAATTGAAGCAATAAGTAAAATGTAGTTAGGATATATGACCAACTAAAATTATTTTGCTAGGATATAAGTCGAGCTCAATAATATTGAATGTTATAAAAGGACAATTTAGGAATAGAACAAAACTTTGTCTCATTTCAGAATGCTTTATAGACATCCGTGCTTTTATATGCAAAATTGCAATAGTAGCAATGTGTGAAAAGTGAAAACTATCTTATGGTTCTCAACCAAAGCAACTAATCATTAATGGTTCGTTGTTCCTTGAATACCTTTTCTTTTTATGAACTATTTTTTGACTTTGTTTTTTTTATCAAATTGACAGGGAAGCTGTTTGCTGTCAGTATTGTAAGGGTAAGTGGTACTCTTCTATATTAAAGTGTATTTTTCTTGTGCTTAAATGCATGATTTGCTTTTATAAAGTGATGATCTGCATGCTTGATGGTATTGCTTTTATAAGCTTCTAATTTCAGTGCATGCTTTTGTATGCATATTTTTCACATTTCTGATTAGTGTTGTATAATTTCAGGATTTTTTCATAAGAGGCATGTTAGAAAATCTACTGGAGCAATCATTGCTGAGTGCATGTATACATGCCACCGATGCCAAGGTGGGAAGTTGAATGTTAATGCAAAAAGAGGGGGAAATGACACAAAAAGAGCAAAAGGTAACACAAAGGGGGGGAAGACCAACACAAAAAGTGCAAAAAAACTGCCACAAAAAAGTAAAAAGGACTTCACAAGTTGCAACTCAATGCGGTCAAAAGACAATAAAAAGTCACTGGTAATACGAATGTCACTGCAGTCACAGAAGGATAAAAAGGTTGCTGCTGGTGTGCCACTGCGCCGTTCACCTAGGAAACTAAAATACATTTCTGTGCAAAAGAAAAAGTCTGGTGGGTGCAAGAAAGGCAAACAGATATCAAAGAAGAAAGCATCTAAGAAAACAAAGAAAAATACTTCTTGCCAGAAGAAGAGAACAAGGGCTTTTCATAGTTACTGGCTTAATGGCCTTCGGTTGTCTAGTAAGCCAGATGATGAACGGGTGATGCAATTTCAAATAAAAAAGTTTTTGCCCCTTCTGAACATATGACTGTCTCCATTAATCAACCCAAATGTCTTCTTTGTTGTGAAGCTAGATATGCATCTAATTCAAACTATGTTGCATGTGAAATTTGTGAAGGTAATTAATTTTCAGTATTTTTATGTCTGCTCTCACTTTTTGCTGCCTATTTATTATAAAAATTGACTGTTATGGATAGAAGTTTCATTCTTTATATTGTTTCATAATATTCCTCTTAAATAATTTATGCAGAATGGTTTCATGGAGATGCTTATGGACTTAATTCAGAGAACAAAAGCAAGATTATTGGATTTAGGTGTCATGTCTGCTGTAAGAGGACCCCCCCTGTCTGTCCCAATATGGTGGCAATGAGAATTGATGAATCTCAATTGGCTGAGATGCAAATTAGTGTTGGGACTGAATCTTCTGAGGAAGTACATACTGCCTCCCTTTCTCCACGTCATGTAAATTCAAAAACAGAGTCTCCTTCAAGTGAAACTCGTCAAGGGTCATTGGCGAATGACGAGTGCTTGCATAAGGAGGAGCAATTAGGTAATAGTTTGGATACCAGTCAGGGTCCCATTTTGTAATACTAATCGGAATCTGATGGACTACTTTACTTGATGAGAAGCAGAGTATAGATGCACAACAAATTTCTAACAATGAATTGAAACCAAATATACTAACATCTGATGAGAAAGTTGTGTTGGAAGATAGTAGAGTCAATTCAGGACATGATGTTCTTCTAACTGCGGCTTACGAGGCAGAGTGCCCTTCCCGTGATGTTCAATTGGATTCATTTGAAACTGAATTGGCATTCCAATGTCAGTAGCAGATGGAGCCTCTGCTGAGTTGCATCCAGATAAGTTAGTGGTGTCAGTTGAATTGTTAGATGGAGCAAAAACAACTTAGGTTAGATTTACAGTTTAACATTTAATTGGTGTAACAAGACTGGGATTAGTGTAGGGGCTAGATTTGTTTGTAGGACTAGAGTTACATGTAAATTTTCTGATGTTGAAATCATGGAAGATTTTTAAACAGTATATCGGTACAATTCATTTCCAACAGAAAAATAAAAAGTTAATTTGAGCCTATAAATCAGAATGTTCTGATCCATTTGAAGATTGATTCACTTAATTGCATTGGTTTTAAGGTTGAAAAGGGTGACAGGAAGCATGTCAGGTAGAGACCACGGGAGCTCTTGGCCAGATTTTCTCACATTTTTTCAACCTCAAGGCATGCAAGTTGACGAGTGATCTAGAGGCCTGTCTTGATGTCATTATTTTATTCCTCTGGAACTGGTTGGTTGGTCTGCCCTTAAAATGCAGGTGACCATCACCTCTTAACTAATTTTCTTATTATTGTTTTTGTTTTTGGTATTGCAAGAGGAGCCCTGGGTTTGGTAGTGTATTAATGCTAATTGGATGATTGACTTCTACATCTAGTTTTAAATTCTGATTGATATCAGATTGCAGATTATGAATTTTTTGCTGCCCCTCTTTTTTTTTTTTTTTTTTCCCACTTGCACTATGCTTAGCTTTGTATGGTCTTAAATAGAGCACGGTCGTGCAATATGATCCTTACAGCCGACCAAACATAGTGGGAACTGGCTTAGTTGGTTGTTGCTGGATTTTTTTTGTTGTTGTTTTATTTTAATTTTTATAGAAAGTCTCTTGAAAGATTTGCTTCTCTCAAGTTCTCTTGTTATCTTGCTCTATTGCTATGTTACAACCATGATTGTTATTTGATTGTTTTTGACGTTGTAGCTGATGTTCTTGTAGAACATTTTGATAGTTGTTATCTTATCACAGCTAATGCAGATCCTAGAAGCTAATTTAATTTTCGTTCATCTTCTTTATTATTGTACTTGTTTTATTGGAAGGGGCTGGTTTTTTTATTGCATGATTTATGGTGTCAATTTCATAAGTTAGTATTATAGTAAAGAACAATCTGCCGATGTGTGATAGCATGACTAGTGCCCAGTACGAATCACAAGCCTTTTTAGAGCTTATCTTGTCTGCAACACGTATTACCAACTGCATAGTTGGAAGATTTTTCTCTACATTTTCGGGAGTGTCGGACACGGGTATGTGTCCGACATGGGTATGCTCAATTTTTTCCAAGATTTCCATGTATTTGGAGGGTGCTTGGAGGATCATATCTCCATATCCATGTCTGGATATGCATTAGACACGGGTATCGGACATGGATACTTCAAGAAAAATTAAGAGTCGGAGCAACATAGATTTTTCCTACAGTTCTTGTATATCATGATGTAAAATCTGGTCGAAAATAATAATTTTTGTTTTCCATATGGTTTTCTGTTCTTGTTTTTTCTCTTTTAAAGATGAAAAAGAAAGGGGGTGGAGGAGTGAGTGGTTGTTTGGAAGACATAATGAAGAATATGAGATATTTAGAGCCCTCCCTTATGTTCCCCCTTCCCTTTTCTAGTAATCAGGATCTTTGGGCATTTTGCTTTTCTTAAATATTATTTTGTGAATGTCAATCCTGTTGTTCTTTTGCGTGATATGTTGAACAAGATGAATTTCTCACACTAGGTTTAGTTCCAAATAAAATTTATATGTTACTCGGACTCGGTTGTTAGTGTCAGATACAAGTATGTGTCCGATACGAATATGTTCAATTTTTTTCAAGTTTTTTCATGTATTTGGATGGTCATTTCTCCATACTTATATCCGGATATTCATCGGACACGAATATCTGATACAAGTACTTAAAAAAATTGAAGAGTTAGAGCACAATAAAATTTAATTTGAGAAGCATATTTTACTTGAAAAGGAATCTTGTTTTTGTCTTTGTAGGTGGCATCACCAAGGCAGATAAAATTGACGCAGATGAGGCTGCAGTATTACTGCATTGCTACCTTGATTTGGGCTAGGAATCAATAATTGGAAGTGCAAGGTATTTTAAAGAAATCCATATGTTTTTTGACATTTGCATGATTTATTGATAATTTATGTTGTTTATAAGATAGGTGGAGCAGGTGTGAGCCCAGTCAGCAATCCAGCATGCATGCATTTTAATTCGGATTAATATGTAAATTGATCCTCGAACTATACACTTTTAATGATTTGGTATTTAAAGAATTTTTTCTTTTTACAATTAAGTACTTAAATTTTATTTCCATAAAGGAAATTAACTTAATAGATTAACGTCGTTACATAAAATACAAACGTGGTTTATTTGACCAATACTAAGTCTTTACGTGTTAGGTCAAGTCATGTTAGCATTTAGAAAGTATTTGACTTGATACGTGGTGACTTAATATTAGTCAATCATATCACGTCAGTATTTTATATAACGACGTTAGTCTATTAGGATAATTTATTGATGGAATACTAGTTAAGATACTTGATTGTTATTCTTTTTAGATACCAAATCTTTAAAAATTGTATAGTTCAAGATCAATTTACATATTAACACGTCTAATTTGTATTTGATCCAACTCACTCACAATCACGAATAGGATGTTTGAAGCTTTTTGACTGATGAAGTTTCTTTCTCTTATTATTTGTTTTGTTGTTGAATAGGTGGGCAAAAAGTTCTTTTGCTTTGGCTGTTAATTCAAGGGAAGGAAGCACAGTGGAGAAACTTAAATAAAAAGCCAGTGCTTTGTTACTGTTAGGAAATTTTTGCATTCATTTTTCCTTTATTTTTTCTCAGTGGGGAATGGGAACATTTCTAGTTTTATTGACATTTTTATTTCATTGTTAGTTTTTCTAAAAATAATTTATTAATATATGTATATAAAATAGAAAGTTCTTATATATTATATATATATATATATATGCTTGTGGAGTATGTAGACTCCACGTACAGGTTAATTATATATATATATATTTTGTTATGTATGATAATTTAAAAAAAATATGATTGGGTAAATAGTAATAATAATAATAATACTTTGTATTTCTTTCCATTGTTGATCCTAAATATTAAGTATCATGGTATTGTACGTCACTCTAGATTTGGTGATCTGTGTCGTATTTCATATTTTTTTATTAATCGTGTTTAAAATATTAAAAATAATAATTGTGTTAAATTCTGAACATAAATACGATATTTATACAGTTTATAATGTGTTTGATTGAGTTTGGTGTCACGAATCAATTGTAAAAATACAAAAAAAAAACATAATCATAATATCAAAAATAAAAAAATAATATTTATATCTTTCAAAATTATATATATTTTTAAAAAATTGCCTATTTATTTTAAATATTACTCACTTTAAAAAAAAAAAAGACTATCCACCTATCAAAAAAGTTACTCACTTAAAAAAATTATTTAGTATTTATAATTTTTTATTTTTGTTCAGATGTGTCAAATTCTAGTGTATATTAAACATGTTAATCATGTTTAAATGTATAATATTTATTACATTATTTTTGTATTTATTAAATATAATAATCGTATCATATTTTTTTATCATATTCAAAATTATCAGGTGTACTCCACTTCATATAATTCCTAATTCAATCATCACGTGATTAAGACTTTTTGAATTTTATTTTTTAGTTAGTTTTTATTTGAGAGGAGGGAATTTGAAATTTAATTTTTTAAATAAAGGATATATGTATTTATTATTATTAAATTAAATGTTTAATCTAATTACTTATTTATTATTTGAATAAAATGTAAATTTAATCTAATTATTATTATTTAAAAAGATATCTGCTATGTAGGACATGCATTATGTAGAAATATGAAAATTTGTGGTGGCAATTTATTTGTTTATTTTCTTTTTTTGAAAAAAAAAATAGAATGTGCTGGGCACGCGCGTAACAAAGAGCGTGGTAGAGAAGAGAGGAACAGTAAAAAGGAGTTGCAGAAGAACAGAAGAAAACAGAAAAATTAGATTACGAGATTATGTAACAGATAAAGAAGAAACAAAGAAAGAAAGCAAAAGAAAAACTCCCATTGTTTCTATGTTGGAATCAATGGCTTTTTCAGCTTTGGCTATAACTTGTTCTTCTCTTTCTCTGTCTCAGCTTCAGCTTCAGCTTCAGCTTCAATCATCATCATCTTCTTCTTCTTCCCCTCGTTTGAACCCAAAGAAATGGTTTCAAAGTCGCAGCAGCAATCGCTTTCGTCGTGTTCTCTCTGCCTCAAATACTTCTGTAGATTCAAGCAATGGGGCAGTCATTGCCTCTGAATCTGACAATCCTTCTTCTTCTTATGGAAGACAGTACTTCCCTTTAGCTGCTGTTGTTGGCCAGGTTTCTTTTCTGCTCTTTCTCTCTCTCACTCCTTTGTTACATATGGAAGGAAAGGAAATGTTTTGGTAGTAGTAAAAATTGGGTCATTTTGTTAATGAAGTAATATCTCGTGGTTTTAGTGAAGTTGCTTCTTTAAGCCTTCTAGCTCAATGCGAATTTTATATAACTTTATGGCTTTATTACTCTGATTCTTCATTTTAAAGGCTTAAAAACAGACATGGATTTGAAAAAAAAAAAAAGAAAAAAAGAATTGAATGTAGTCATGTCGAATGCATACATACGCCTATCTGATGCTTGATTAAGTGTTGTCACAGGATGCCATTAAAACTGCACTTTTACTTGGGGCTATTGATCGTGAGATTGGAGGGATTGCTATCTCTGGAAGGCGAGGAACAGCGAAGACTGTAATGTCACGTGGGTTGCATGCAATTTTGCCACCCATTGATGTAGTTGTTGGTTCAATAGCAAATGCAGATCCAGCCTGCCCAGAGGAGTATGAACAGTGAACTCTTACCTCTTATCTATGTTACTCAGGACTCGGATATGATTGTCGGACACGAGTATGTGTCCGACACGGGTATGTTCAATTTTTTCCAAGATTTCCATATATTTGGAGGGTTCTTGGAGGATTATATCCCCATACCCATGTCCGGATATTTGTCGGATATGGATGTCGGACATGGGTACTTCAAGAAAAATGAAGAGTCGAAGCAACATAGCCTGTTATAATTAAGTTAGTACTTTGGTTCTTTTAAATTGGATGAGTTTTCCCCCCTCTGATAGAACATAGGTTTGCGCATTATATTGCTAGGGTCATGAAGCAAAACACATGGCAGTAGTCATGGGATTAAACAGAATGGAAAGTCTAAACAAGAGTCATGTTAATTTTTTTAAATTTTTTTTTCCAAATTCTTGCCGGTGCAGTCCATATTGAGAACATATTAGTATTCATTTGAGTATTAATATGTGTTCTGGGGCTGGAACAATTTCTCTAGAACTTCCTCCTTAAGCTAAAAGCTTGCACCGTTTTTGTGATAATGGATATGGGAGCTAACTGATTCAGCAATAGTTTTGCATATTCATTCCTTTCAAGATAGTGATCTGGTCCTCATAATCTCTGAAGGTGGGAAGATGGTTTAGCTCAGCAAGCAGAATACGTTTCTGATGGCAATGTTAAGACTCAAGTTGTCAGATCTCCTTTTGTTCAGGTATAGTTCACTATGTTGCTCCGACTCTTCATTTTTCGAAGTACCTTTATCCGACGTATATTCGGATATGGGTATGAGGATATGATCCCCCAAGGACTCTCCAAATACATGGAAAATTTAGAATAAATCAAACATATCCGTGCCAGACACATACCTGTATCCGACACTCAAAACCTGAGTCCGAGTACTATAGATATTTCATGCAAGAAAGCCTTTGTTATTGAGTTTGTTTTATTGTTTAAATACCCTTGTCCACTCTTGCTCCAGATTCCACTTGGAGTCACAGAGGACAGACTCATTGGATCTGTTGATGTCGAGGAGTCTGTGAAAACGGGAACAACTGTTTTTCAACCTGGCCTTCTAGCTGAAGCACATAGAGGTGTATTATATATTGATGAAATTAATCTTCTGGATGAGGGCATTAGTAATTTGCTTCTCAATGTACTGACTGAAGGAGTTAATATTGTCGAAAGGGAGGGAATCAGCTTCAAGCACCCTTGCAAACCGCTCTTAATTGCCACTTATAATCCAGAAGAGGGTGCTGTACGAGAACATTTATTAGATCGTATTGCAATTAACTTGAGGTACAAAGCTTGTTTTTAGATGATGTAAATGAGTTTCTTAGTTTTTATGTATCTTTCCCATTCTATTAATGGCACACTTCCTTTGCAGTGCAGATCTTCCAATGAATTTTGAAGATCGTGTTGCAGCAGTTGGAATTGCAACACAATTTCAGGAAGCTAGCAATGAAGTTTTTAAAATGGTTGAGGAAGAAACAGGGTATGCAAAGACTCAGGTAACCATGCATTGATTGTCAGAAACTAAACAAAAGAAATATACAATGAGAAGTTTTTGGCAAAAGTGCCTTGCTTTTCAGCACCCTCCTCTTTCTTATTAATAGAGAAGTCCTCAATTATATCCATATTATTTAGCCTATATACATGGTAATATAGTCCTAAATTATATCCGTATTATTTAGCCTATATACATGGTAATATAGTCCTAAATTATATCCCTATTATTTAGCCTATATACATGGTAATATATTTATACAGCTAATATTAATAGAGAAGTCCTATATACGGTAACATCCCCCTCAAATTGATGCTGGTAAGTCAACCAGCAAGAATTTGCCAACAAGAAATTGATGCCGCTGTCGAGTCATAGCTTTGGTGAAGACATCAGCCACTTGGAGATCAGAAGAGATGTGAGGAAGAGATATCACCCGACTTTCCAAGGTATCTCAAATAGAATGACAATCAACTTCAATGTGCTTGGTGCGTTCATGGAAAACGGGATTGGTGGCAATCTGAATAGCACTAGTGTTATCAGCATGAAGAGGGGTAGAAGTAGTCTGAGGAAACCCAAGCTCCTCAAGAAGACTGCGGAGCCATACAATTTCAGAACAAGCAGTAGACATGGCACGATACTCGGCCTCAGTAGAGGATTTAGAAACACGATCTTGTTTCTTACACCTCCAAGAAATTAAGGCATCACCTAAAAACATACACCAACCCGTAGTAGATCGACGTGTATCCGGACACCCAGCCCAATCAGCATCACTATAGGCAACAAGTTGAAGAGATGAGCCATTAGGAAAGAACAACCCACGAGTAGGTGAACCTCGAAGATAGCGAATGATACGTCGAACTGCAGCAAGATGGAGATACCGAGGAGAAGACATAAACTGACTGACCTGATGAACAGCATAGGAGATATCAGGTCGCGTAGTGGTCAAGTAGATAAGACTCCCAACCAGGCGCCGATAGAGAGTAGGATCATCGAGAAGGTTCCCTTCATCTTTCCTGTATTTGACATTTACCTCCATAGGAGTATCAACAGAAGAAGTGTCATCCAAACCAGCCAAAGTGATAAGATCTTGAATATACTTATGCTGGTTCACGAAAATACCATTGGCCCGATGATGAACTTCTAATCCTAAGAAGTATGTGAGCTGACCAAGATCTTTCATATGGAAAGTTGCATGTAACAGCTGCTGAAGCTTAGTAATCAAACTACAGTCAGTACCAGTAATGATAATATCATCCACATAAACCAAGAGGACTATACCCGATGTAGACGTGTGGAAGAAGAGAGAAGAATCATACTGACTTTGTGGAAGGAAAGAAGTGTACTACGAAACTTCTCAAACCAAGCCCGGGGTGCTTGCTTGAGCCCATACAGAGAACGCCTTAGCTTACAGACATCATGAGGAGAAGAAGTAGTCATACCAGAGGGAAGCTTCATGTAAATCTCTTCCTGGAGATCACCATGAAGGAAGGCATTCTTCACATCCATTTGATGCAGTTGCCACGACTGTGAAGCAGCAACAGCTAAGATGGTTCGAACCGTGGTCATTTTGGCAACAGGAGCAAATGTCTCCTCATAATCAATCCCATATTCCTGTTTGTTACCTAGAGCTACAAGGCGAGCTTTGTACCAGTCCAAAGAGCCATCAGAACGAAGTTTTATAGAGAAAACCCATTTACTCCCAATAGGTTTGACTGTAGGAGGACAAGGAACAATATCCCAAGTGTGATTCTCCTCAAGTGCTTGAAGTTCTACTTGCATTGCATTTTGCCAACACTCATGTTCCATGGCCTGTTTGTAGCAAGAGGGAATTGAAATAGTAGATAAAGTAGTGACAAGAGAGACAGGAGAGAAGAAACCATACCGATCAGGGGGTCGAGAAAGACGAGTAGATCGACGAAGAGTGGTGGAAGCAGGAGCAGGATCAGGTGCCGAGTCAAGATCGAAAGGAGGCACAGAGGAAGTGGGACCAAACTCATGTCGACTACGTCGTCCATACACAAAACCAGGTTTAAACCTTTCTACAAGTGTTGGAGAATCAGAAAAACTAGGCAGAAGAGATAAAGATGCAGATGGCAGCTCAACATGAGATGGAAAAAAATATTGATTTTCAAAGAAAATCACATTCCTAGAAACTCGTATACGACGAGCATGAGGATCATAACAAACATAACCCTTTTGAGAGATAGCATAACCAAGAAAAACACACTTAACAGACTGAGCAGTAAGTTTATGACGTTCATGAGTAGGGAGATGCACAAAACAAACACAACCAAAAGTACGAAGATCAGAATATGAAGGAGAATGACCAAACAACTGAAAGAAAGGAGAAACATGATTTAACATAGGAGAGGGTAAGCGATTGATCAAATGAACAGCAGTAGAAAGTGCTTCACACCAAAAACGAGGAGGAACAGATGATTCAAGTAAAATAGTTCTTACCACATCAAGAAGGTGACGATTTTTCCTCTCAGCAACACCGTTTTGTTGTGGTGTCGAAGGACAAGAACGCTGAGAGAAGATCTCTTTGCTTTGAAGAAAGTTCTGAAACTCATTTGACATGTATTCACCGCCAGAATCAGAGCGCAAAACTTTGATACTGGCAGAGAATTGAGTTTCAAGAAGTGCAAGAAAACGCTTAAAGACTGAAAAAACTTCGGCCTTAGCCCGGAGGAAGTAAACCCAAGTAAAGCGACTAAAGTCATCAATGAAAGTAACAAAGTACTTGTAATGCGCATGAGAAACAATAGGTGCAATCCCCCAAACATCACTATGAATAACATCAAAACATTGTGAGGCACGAGATGCATGATGAGGAAAGGGTAGAACTTTACTTTTGCCAAGTTTGCATGATGTACAATCAAAAGAAAGATCAAGAGAAGAACATGCTTTATTTCCCAATAATCCAGAATTAAACAAAGTACGAAGTACATCAGAGTGTGGATGGCCTAGACGTCTATGCCAAATCTTATTTCCAGAACCATCAACCTTACATGCAAATGAAAGTAAAGGAAAACGAGAAATAATAGTGGAAGGAGAAATATGAAGAGGAAAGAATCGTCCCACTTTAGGCCCCTTCGCGATCATCTTCCCTGACACGTGATCCTACACAACACAACCAGAACGAGAGAAATGGACATTACAATTATTATCAACCAATTGACCAACAGAAATAAGATTTGTGGAGAGGTCAGGAGACACAAAAACATCAGTTAAGGAAGAGGAAAGATCACCAACAGCACTGATAGGCAGAGAACTGCCATCAGCGGTGTTAATTTTCAGATTGCCATCATAATTTCTGACATTGGAAAGAGGAACAACAGTATTGGTCATATGGTTAGAGGCGCCAAAGTCAAAATACCATGGCGTAGAAGAAACTCTATGATTACCTGAGAGTCCAAAAGCAGAAAAAGCAGAAATGATCATCTGTTGTACCATTTCAGGAGTGAGTGTGTTCGGGTTTGCTAAGGCTGTAGGAGAAGGAATAGGAACAACCGGCGAGGCAGCAGGCAATGCAGTAGAACAAGAGGCACCAGTGGAGGCATGATAGGCAGTACCCTGCTTCCGTTCAGGTCGAATGGGACAAGCAGAGATGATATGACCCTGTTTCTTGCAGTAGTTACAGAACTTCTTGGGACAATCCCGAGCAATATGACCAAAAGCTTTACAACTAAAGCACTGGACAGCACGCATATCTCTACCCTTATTCCTCCCCTGTGCTACATAAGCCATAGAAACAGGTGCACTAACATTAGCCCGATGTTCCATGGCAGCCTGAGTTACCATACGCTGCTCCTCACGAAGAAGTTCACTCAAACAGACATCCAGAGATGGTACAGGATGACGATTCATCAGATTAGACCGTGCAATTTCAAAATCAGGTCGTAGCTTCATCAAGAATTGATCGCGCTTGCTGGTGGCATGCACTGCCTGGATAGCAGAGAGAGCTGCAGCGGGAACATTAGCATAAACAATATCCGAATAATCAGCCCAAAGGGTTTGAAAACCAGAAAAATATTCCTCAATTGAGAGACTTCCTTGTGTGAAATTAGCCATCTCATACTCCAATTGAAATCTCCTAGCGGAGTTGTCTTGATTGTAAACTGTGTTGAGATAATTCCACATAGCAGCAGCGTTTTTATAAGGCTTCAAGTTGAGAACAAGATGAGGCTCAACCGAGCTAAGGATCCAAGTCATAACCCTAGCATCCTTAATTTCCCACTTAGACAAAGCCTCGACATCTTGAGGTGCGGGAGCACTCCCATCAATATGACCCCACAATTCCTTTCCTTTCACAAATAATTTAAATTGAAACTCCCAAGCAGAATAATTTTTGCCAGTAAATCTAATAGGGAACGATTCCAACTTATCCGATGACATGATGCAACCAAGAGGCAGAGAGAATATCCCACAAGAAAATTGTAACAGAAAACACCACAAACAGCGTCGAAAGCAAGAGCCCAGAACTGGAAAATGCAACCGATGATGCCAACAGCAAGAACAGAACCAAAACCAAAAAAAATGGCCACAGACCGAAACACTTTTGATGTCGACACAAAACAGCAAGAACAGAAACCCAAGAACAGAACCACTTTTGATGCTGACAGAAAACAGCAAGAACAGAAACCCAAGAACAGAACCACTTTTGATGCCGACAGAAACCCAAGAACCAAAAAAAAAAAAAAATTGCAAAGGAGGCAAGCAATCAAACCTGCTCTGATACCATGTCAGAAACTAAACAGAAGAAATATACGATGAGAAGTTTTTGGCAAAAGTGCCTTGCTTTTCAGCACCCTCCTCTTTCTTATTAATAGAGAAGTCCTCAATTATATCCCTATTATTTAGCCTATATACATGGTAATATAGTCCTAAATTATATCCCTATTATTTAGCCTATATACATGGTAATATATTTATACAGCTAATATTAATAGAGAAGTCCTATATACGGTAACATTGATGGCTTGTTTTTAAGTCAGAATTTGAATCTTGTTAACACAATGATCCTTTTCAAAATCCACCTTTGTTCAGAATGAGAGATGAATGCATAAACTTTAAGAGTTGATTTAAATGAATTTATTACATAAAATAAATCATTGCTTAGATGTGTAAACTTCATTCATTTATGCCCAAAAGCATGTGTATCCTATGTTGCTCCGACTCTTCATTTTTCTTGAAGTGACACCCGTGTCCGACACATATCCGGACATGAGTATGGGGATATGATTCCCCAAGGACCCTCTAAATACATGGAAAAACTTAGAATAAATCAAACATACCCGTGTCGGACACTTACCAATGTCCGACACTCATACCCAAGTCCGAGTAACATAGTGTATATCTACAAGGAGCTTAAATTCAATGTATTTTTCATAGACCAGAAGAGGTTCAAGATGTTGCGTTTTCTGCTGATGTAATAGCGCTTGCTTGATCATCAACTTTTAACTATAAATCTATGTTACTTGGACTCGGGTGTGAGTGTCGGACTTGGGTATGTGTCCGACACGGGTACGTTTGATTGATTCTAAGTTTTTTCATGTATTTGAAGGGTCTTTGGGGGATCATATCCCCATACCTATGTCCAGATATGCGTCGGACACGGATACTTCAAGAAAAATGAAGAGTCAGAGCAACATAGCTATAAGTAGTACCCAAGAACATTCAAGGACTATTTTACACTGTATAAAACTCAGTCACCCTTTGTTAATATTGACAATAATTAACGAAAAAGTTCAAGGGATCAATTTGTAAAACTTGATGAGGAAAAAGGAAAGTAGAGTATAAATTTCTAATGTCCATTCATTTTAAGAAAGTTTCTCCAAAATATTTGTAGGCTTTAGTGCTATGTAGTTCAAATAGTTGTCGCCAGTAAAATAAATATTATTAGAATGCAAACCCCTTAGAAGTCCTCAAGTCAGATTTCAAATTTTTTTAGAAAGGGAGCAATTCGTCCTAAAATTTATTGTAAGAAGTTGAAATGGAAACACATTTTGCTAGTAAAATTGATATCACCATATGCATTCAGCAGTTCAGCTGCATGTTTTCCATTAAATTGTGCTAGTAATTGAATTTGCTTCTCAATGCTAAGCTTTGTTTATTTAATGTGCATCTGATTTTTGGTTCTTCTGGCACTTTGTTATGTAGAAAGATGAATTATATTTCTCTTGTGCATTTTTTTTACAGGTCATTTTAGCAAGAGAGTATTTGAAGGACGTTACAATTAGCCGAGAACAATTAAAGTACCTGGTTATGGAAGCCCTTCGAGGTGGTTGCCAGGTGCTGAGATTGAATCCTAGTTTCTTACATTTCTAGTGTAGCTTTTATCCTTCAACCACTTTGGATAACAAATATTACTCTAACTTGTCCCTTCTGAATCCTCGTATGATGTAATACTAAAAAATTCTCTCAGTTGATGAGGAATCAGCATCCCACATGTCTAGAAGCTAACTGAGCTGAAGCCATCAAATCTCTGATCCCAAATGCTTTAGGCAAATAGTTCTTTGCCTCCAGTTCCATCCTTGGAACAAGGATGTAGTAATATTTTATTAGGCAAACATATTTAAGTATTACCGAAATAGTAATATTTTAGTTATGATTATGAACTATGTTGCTCTGACTCTTCATTTTTCTTGAAATACTTCATTTAAGCAAACATATTCAGAGACGACGTATATCCGGACATGGGTATGGGGATATGACCCTCCAAGGACCCTCGAAATACATGGAAAAACTTTAAAAAAATTGAATATACCCGTATCTGACACCCACACCCGAGTCCGAGTAACATAGATTATGAATACTGCTTCTTAAATTCTTAACAGGGACATGGAATAGCCACTACTTTCCTGCTTCATATTAATTTGTGTTTTTCAAATTCTGAAAAACTGACATGGCATCATTGGGAAATCCTTTGGAGTGATCATAGTGAAACAAGCATCACTATTTTCTTGTTGGGAGAGGCTGGGGGTTTAACAAACATGGGATGTTCAACAAACATAGTTGTTTGGATGAACATATAATGGAGTAGTACTTTGTATTGTTCAAGCACAAAAGATGAAGAAAAGAGAAAACAACTCAATAAAACATCTGACATAGACTGGCAAAGAATAAGGAGAGGACTATCTCACTGTAGGGGAATATCTTTGTTGTTAACAGAACCAATAAAAAGGGGCATATGTTGCTTTCAGTGACCAATACAAGCCTTTGTTGCTCCGACTCTTCATTTTTCTTCAAGTACCCGTGTCCGACACTCGTGTCCGATGAATATTCGGACATGGGTATGGGGATATGACCCTCCAAAGACCCTCCAAATACATGGAAAAACTTAAAAAAACTGAACATACTCATGTCGGACACATACCATCCGACACTCACACCCGAATCCGAGTAACACATAGATACAAGCCATTCTTAAGCCTAAAGCAAAGGGATGATGTTTTTGTAGTTTAAGAATGTAATAAAGCTGGCACTCGAGCTTTTAGCTCAGTGGTAGGTGTATGTAACCCTGCTCAAAGAGTTGGGTTCAAATCTCCCCTTCCCCAAATCAAAAAAAAAAAAAAAGAAAGAAAAAGAACATAATAAAGGTAAAGAGTAACACAATTCACAGATTTTTTTTAATAATGTTGATGGATTGTAAGATATTATGCTAATCATGGTTTGGAAAAATAATTAATACTCAAACTATTTACAGGGACACAGAGCTGAGCTATATGCTGCCAGGGTTGCAAAATGCTTAGCTGCTTTGGAAGGACGGGACCGAGTTAATGTAGATGACCTGAAAAAAGCTGTTAAGTGTTCTTACTATGATTTTGCACCCATTATTTTGCAGACAAACCCTTGTGCAACAAATTGTCACAGCCATTCATCCCCTGACCTGTTTATATGTTTCTTCTTGATGTCTAGATTTTTTAAGCAAATCTTGCCTATGATTGCTTAATTAGTTTTGCCATTTCCTAGTTGCAGCTAACTTTTGAGCGTATATCTGGTTCAGACTATATGATATTTATGGTGGCATTGCAGGTTTTGTTGAAATGTCTGCTAATCACTGGTTACATATGTGCTTTGATTATATTAGTTTTATTTTGGAGAACAATATATACACTTCCACCTTTTCTCCTCTTCCTTTTATTTATTCTTTTGGTGGGTAATTGGGGAGAAATATTGAAGTCAAAGGAAAAAGCATCTGCCTCATAACATAGCTACTGGTTTTTGTCTGCATCATGAAAGCAGAAAATTAGAAAACTTACAAATAAATTTGTGTTAATATATTATATAATTCAGGTGGAGCTTGTCATCCTCCCTCGTTCAATTATCAATGAGAACCCACCAGATCAACAAAACCAACAGCCTCCACCCCCACCTTCACCTCCGCAAAATGAAGAATCTGGGGAGGAGCAGAACGAGGAGGAAGATCAAGAGGTATGTTAACATTAAGATTTCAACATTAAGCACTAAACTTTGCAGTTTCTTAATAAATTTAGTCATTCATTTGCAGGAATTGTTGTTTATAATCAACTAAAATCTGCCAAAGTCCTTATCATTGAGGATTTAGCTATCATCTTTTCTTCTATTTAAAATATTTTACTGATGAAATAAGCTTACTCGAAGTGTAAGGCTTTGTTTACAACAGGATGAAAGTGATCAGGAGAATGAGCAACAACAGGAGCAAATACCTGAAGAGTTTGTCTTTGATGCAGAAGGGGGTTTGGTGGATGAGAAACTACTTTTCTTTGCACAACAAGCACAGAGGCGCCGGGGGAAAGCTGGAAGAGCCAAGAATGTTATATTCTCCGAGGATAGAGGCCGATATATTAAACCAATGCTCCCAAAGGTTAGTCCCGTTCCTTCTCTGAACCATGCAAATTTGGATGAAGGGAATGGTTGCCACTAGCTTCCAAAACCTCCTGATTCGTAATTCAAAATATTTTTGAAGTATATAATGACCATCAATATATTATATTTTGCAAACTAAACATCTAATATAACCTTTGTACCCTCAATGAAGTGTATTACATTTCTTATATGTCCTGTCAAACTCTACATTTTTTATGTATAACTCAGTTGTTCCCCTTTCAATTGAATATATTGCTTTGTCAGTTGGGTGTTGAAATCTCAAAATGAACTGGTAAATTAGCAATCTTGTGTACATTATTTTTGCCCACTCTTAACTTCATTTTTGGAATAAGCTAGGTTGTTTTTCCCACAGGGCCCTGTGAAGAGACTAGCTGTTGATGCAACACTTAGAGCTGCTGCACCATATCAAAAGTTACGTAGGGAGAGAGACATTCAAAAAAGTAGGAAAGTTTATGTGGAGAAAGCTGACATGAGGGCTAAAAGAATGGCAAGAAAAGCAGGAGCATTGGTATTAATGAGCTACTTCTATTGTTTACATCTATTATTAACTTTATTTATTTATCAAGAAATACCCTTCTACTGGTTCCTATGTATTGCAGTTTTCTTTTTACCTCACAGTTATATTTATGGTTTATGTTGCTCCGACTCTTCATTGTTCTTGAAGTACCCGTGTCCTACACCCGTATCCGACGCATATCCGGACATGGGTATGGGGATATAATCCTCCAAAAACCTTCCAAATACATGGAAATCTTAGAAAACTTGAACATACCCGTGTCCGACACTCACAACCGAGTTCGAATAATATGGTAGTAAATACTCTTATAGGAGTTTGGATGATGGTAATTTCTGAACTTCCGTTGGTATGAACTTATCACTATTTGCCATGAAGTATAACAGAATCATTTTTTTAAGAGGTTGAATGCCTGCAGATTATTTAGGCATAAGGATTGGAGTAAATTTGATGTGGAAAGATTGTTCTAGCAAATTGTTTTAACTGGGATCTCTCAACGAGAGTAAAATAGATTCCATTCAACTACTGATGAACTTTTCTTATGCTTGGGGTTCATAACCTATATATTTCATGTCAGGTAATATTTTTGGTTGATGCAAGTGGGAGCATGGCATTGAACCGCATGCAAAATGCTAAAGGCGCTGCACTTAAGTTACTGGCTGAGAGTTATACGAGCAGAGATCAGGTAAACAAGAGACAACTTTGTTCTGTACCTTGAAGCTATGTTGCTCCGACTCTTTATTTTTCTTGAAGTACCCGTGTCCGACACATATTGGGACATGGTATGGGGATATGACTCTCTAAGGACCTTCCAAATACATAGAAAAACTTAGAAAAAATTGAACATACCATGTCGGACACATATCCGTATCCGACACTCACACCCGAGTCCGAGTAACATAGCCTTGAAGCATACAAATCTTACTTTTGTTAATTCATTTTAAGGGCTCAGTTAATGGCCATAAATTGTTCTGCAAAAATAAAACCGTTAGAGCTGATGTAATGAAATCATCATGAATATTTCTGGGTAATAATTTGTTTCCATTTACTGGTAATGTTGAATAGGTCTCCATTATACCTTTCCGTGGAGATGCCGCAGAAGTCATTCTGCCTCCTTCCAGATCAATTGCAATGGCAAGAAAACGTCTTGAGAGACTTCCATGCGGTGGTGGCTCTCCCCTAGCTCATGGTTTAAGCATGGTATGTATGTATATATAGTGAATCCCTCGATTTGTGGCACAGATTGTACTGAAACGATTCATTGTAACTTGTAGTTAATGACTATGTTGCTCCGACTCTTCATTTTTCTTGAAATACTCGTGTCCGACACCCATATCCGACGCATATTCGGACATGGGTATGGAGATATGATCCCCCAAGCACCCTCCAAATACATGGAAAAACTTAGAATAAATCAAACATATCCGTGTCGGACACATACCCGTGTCGACGCTCACACCTGAGTCCGAGTAACATAGGTTAATGACATACATTGATACATAATGACTGCCCTTGCCATATTATTCCGCACCAAGTTCTGATCCCATGGACCAGGTCTCGTGGGAGTTACCACGGAATCTTGACATAGCTTAATTACAATTACAAAATCCTAACTGAAATCATATTTGTTAATAAAAAAATCAGATTTATCAATTGAAATATTTAAAACAATATATCAATTTATTATGAGTTAAGGATTTTGTGATTGTGGTTAAGCTACATCAAAATTCCGTGATAACTCCCACGTGACCCAGTCATGAGATCAAAACTCTTCTGCATCTGCTTCAAAAAATTCTGAAATGTTACTGTTGTGAATGATAACTGTATGTTTATAGCTCTATGTTATTTTGAGGTTGTCAATGAAATTCTTTTCAGTGCATATATTTTGATACAAATTGACAATTTCCTTTTCTTATTACTTGATAAACTTGAATATTATCAGGCTGTTAGGGTTGGGCTAAATGCAGAGAAAAGTGGTGATGTGGGACGTGTAATGATCGTTGCAATAACTGATGGAAGAGCCAACATATCACTGAAAAGATCCACTGATCCAGAAGTTGCTGCTTCTGATGCCCCTAGACCCTCAGCACAAGAATTGAAGGTAAATTATGGCATTATATCTAGGGATATAGCATGATGACTGTAGGTAAGAACTATGTTCTTCCGACTTTTCATTTTTCTTGAAGTATTCGTGTTCGACACCCGTGTCCGATGCGTATTTGGATATGGGTATGGATATATGGGCATATGGCCTTCCAAATACGTGGAAAAACTTTTAAAAAATTTAACATACCCGTGTCAGAAATATACCCGTATTCAACACTGGAGTCCGAGTAACATAGGGTAAGAAACATGCTAATATGCTATTGAGCCAAATATAATTGCTGCAATGATAATATGACCATCCATAAAGGCTTTTATTGGACATGGTAGCAATATATGACCATCCATAAAGGGGAAAGACTACATTATTCTGAACCTTTCATTTGTTAGCGATATGGGCTGAAAGATACACATGAATGTTTCTGATGTTATCTAGGTTTGACACGATACGAATATACGAACATATCAAAATCTATATAACATAAATTATTAATACGTCAAAATTTATATAAATATAAAATACCTTAAACACGATTATTACACGAACACTATACGAATATACGAATTGTCATGTCTAGGTTTGACCAATGATTTTCATGCATTTCATGTATATATACATTGCAGGATGAGATTCTTGAAGTGGCTGGGAAAATATACAAAGCAGGAATGTCCCTTCTTGTCATTGACACAGAAAACAAGTTCGTTTCAACTGGTTTTGCCAAGGAAATCGCCAGAGTAGCTCAAGGTGCGTCTACACAAACATTTATTTATTTTTTATGCATATGGAATGTAATGAAATATTGCCATTGATTTAATCTTGCAGGGAAGTATTATTACTTGCCAAATGCTTCAGATGCTGTCATCTCAGCTACAACAAAGGAAGCATTATCAGCTTTGAAAAGTTCATGATTCAGAAGCATTATCAGCTTTCACCGATTCATGATGTTTATAATCAACCCAATTGTGAGTTAGTATACTGGTTTCCTGCCCAAATCAGACCAAAAAAAACTCATTGAATCATGTCATGTCTGCATTTTTTTGTGTTCTCTAACATCTTTCCCTTGTATGTTCTGTCATAAAACGAACTGAGTTTATTTCTCGTTGTGGAAAGTGATCACAAAGAGATTATTGCAGTTTTATTTCTTGTTTGCCTACCTGTGTTAACTTGGTTTATGACTATGTTATATGATATGTGTCTAACACAAATATGTTTAGTTTTTCCATGTATTTGTCCCCATACCCATGTCCAAATATGTGTCGGAGACGGATACTTCAAGAAAAATAAAAAATCGGAACAACATAGGTTTATGATGATATAAAACTAAACTGTCTGCCCATAATCAAGTACTCATACTCCACACTTAAAACAATATGAATTTTCTTGATCTATTGAGCAAAGAGGGAGGGCTTCAGGATTATTACATGAAACAACAATTACACTTTCTTCCCATAATCTCCATTACATAATTGAGAATGTGGAGTGAAAATAGTAAAAGAAAAGAAAAAAAAGAGAGGGTATGGCACACGATTACAGTGAGATCAAAGGTGGGGAAACTAGTTTACCAAAGTACAACTAAACAATATAAATCAAAGAGACAAAAGAATCAAAAGATAAAGAGAAATCCAATAGTCTTACCCATCAGGACTTGAGTTTTTCGTGTGCTTTCCTTGCCGGTCCTTCACTTTCTCAATCTTTCCACTTTCGTTATTCTGGTTGCTAACAGAACCCTCCTGAGCACTGCACATTTGCGACTTCAACTTGAACCCAAATTTCTTCGAGACATTTCCCCAAGTAGTAGAACCCTTTACGCGACTTAGCTTCTCAACTTCTTGCCTCATGCTTGAGCATTCCTTCTCAAGCTCAGAAACCCGCATTCTCATGTTATCCATGCCTACCTTCAAAACCTGATTTTCTCTCACAGCTGAGGCCCTGCCTCCTTCAGTAGACCCTGCAAACCCGCTTCTTAACTGTCTTGATCCGTCAAGATTATCGGATACCAAAAAGCAACCTGCAATTGAAGTCCTAAGTTGAAGCTGCTCAAAGAACAGGACTTGGACAACTATTCTTAGCGGCAGTCTCTCATTCAGTGCAACATGGGTACATGCTTCTAAGGAGAGCTTCTGGCAGTCCATCAGCCGGCATAGTTGTTCTCTGTCGGATTCTGATAACCATGGGTGTGACTGCAAGTTTCATAAGAGTACGAAAGTTAACAAGGTTGAACAAAAATAATAGCAATTGCCCAATCAAGAGTTTCAAGCTTTCTTTCTTGTATTCATCTTTTTTTTTTTTTTTTTTTCCAACTACTTTCTCTAAGATACAACAATTTGATTATAAGAACAAACAAATTTTTTGCTCCAATACATTTTAAACTCCTTATAACCATGCATATAAGATTGGTTTTTTGGCCCATTAACTTTGTTTGAAGCAGACAGAGAAAAGCAACTTAGGTTAAAATGCCAGATAAATTACGCAGACAAAGAAGCAAGGATAGAACCATCTTGGATTGACAACTTATATCTCTTTAAATAATGGGGAATCCCAACCTAAGTTAAAGCTATCACATCATTCTTGAAACCTCTAAGAGAGACTCTAAGGTCAACTTGGATTCAGGTTAAAACCAAGGTTGTTAAGGGCGCAAAGCGCAATCTAGGCGCTAGAACCCTTATATTGCCTCAGGCGCAAGGCGCAAGACGCAAAAAAAAACGCTCGCCTGAGTAAAGTGAGACGTAATATGTATGTGTCTATACATATATATATAAAATAAGCTTAAAATATATAATTATGATAATAAACTCTAAAGAGTGATCCAGTTTATCTACAAAACATGTAATTTTTTTGTTGTCCAACATGCATGATTTCCTTATGGTCACATGTCTGTTGTTGAATACTCAAATATTGAGATGTAAAGAGTTTGATACTATCCCCTTTCGTACATCTATTGAAAAAAGTTAAAATTAAAGAAATTAAAGAGAACTTCAATCAAGCAGTTTTTATATGCCTATCGCCTTACAAAAAAGCGCGCCTAGGCGCACCAAGCATGCGCCTGATCAAATGCGCCTCGCCTGAAAGGGTCTGAGGTGCTTTTGTTATCTAGCACTTTGGCGTACACCTTGACAACACTAGTTAAAACATATGAATGTTGCATTTGGGCACAACTGCTACAGGGTTCTTGGCTTAGTGAACTAGTTGCAGCAATATTTGCAGCATATCAATCTGAACAAAACAACATAAGTAGCAATTATGTGCACTAAGTGGTTAACAATAGTACCTTCAGATAAATGTCTATTGCACGATATAGACCATCATCCAAGGGCCTGGCGTAGTCAGGAACAGAAGCAGCAAGAGCCAGAAACTTGGGGAGCTTCAAATTAATATCAGGGGCAACCTCCGCAAGGTACCCATCAATTAGCTTGGCTACCATTGTTATTGGTGTTAATGAAGGCGAGCCAATAATCTGACCATCATCAACCGAACGTGGAGAGGCTCCACCAGTGATCTGGTCCATGGCAAGAAAATGCTCAAGAATATGCTGTACACAGTCAACATTGTAAAGTGTTTCCATGGAATAAGAGAAATTAGGCATCAGTAGATCTTCCAGAGTTGCTTGATCAAGCTGCATCCCAATCCTATTCTCAAAGTTAGATATACAAGAGGGGCTTGCTCGAAGAATCATGGCTGTTCGAAGCAGTCCAAAGAGAAACTTGGTTGGGACAAGGCCCTTCTGAATAGGAAGTAACCTACCAATCTCCTCCAGCAAAAGCTTCTCATCTTCTTCTGATGGAGGAGCCCCTAAGGCCACAGGTGCGAGATGGGCACTAGAATTAGAATCATTAGCACCTTGACGCCCGTTCAAACCAGGTAGGTACTTTTTTGCATAAAAAGTAAGAGACCCAGCAATAATCTCCTGTCTGATGGCACGAGACTCCATGACTGCAATCAATCTCTTATAGAGAGGTACACATAAGGTTGATGCATCCTCATACCACCAACCTGAACTTGTATTTTTTAGTCTAGCTCCTGCACTTATTCCATTCCACAACACACTTCCACCAGGACTCTGCATAGGACCACCGCGTTCCATTATGGGCCACCCGAATAGGTTGGGGTCAATAGATGCCTTTGTGGCTAGTGATTCAATGCACCTTTTTGTAATGTGCAGTTCATCAGCATGAGACATAATATCATCACAGGTTTGAAGTGCTCTTAGAGAGTCTTTCCAACTTTGGAGGACTACTTGATTAAGAAAGGTTTCGGTCTGCGTAATAAGATTTCCTTCCCCATATTCCTCAGTCATTTCTAGACGCTCAGCAGCACATCGAAGGTACACAAAATTTGAGGCAGTAAGTTCAAGTTTCACCCCATAGCAGAACTTGGCCACAAGTTCAAAAGTTTTGGCCCCACCAGGAATGTCAGGGAGGCATATGGAACATTTTTCTTCTCCTTCTTCAGATGCTTCTGCAATTAATCTTTCCATAACCCCACTTCTAGAGAGTAAAGGGAACTGCACCAAATGATAGTTAAGATTGTAGAATTCCAAAGTTAATCCTTAAACTTTAGGGATTAGTTTCTTATTTCAGATTTCGTTGTTTAGTTAGTTTCCGTGTTTAAATAAAGAGATTAGGAAGGTTGTTACCTAAAATCTCTCTAGTTTATTTTTTCCTTGATTTAAGGGATTTGTTTATTGCTAGAATTAAGGAGTATTAATGGCAGACCTATTGTCATATTTCTTCTATATATTCAAGCAGTTTCTGTTTTATGAAAAAGATATACAGAGTTTTCCTCTCTGAAATTCTACAGATACGTAAGAGCTTAAAGAGGACAATAATTTGACAATAGACACTTCATTTCACAATGCAAAAAGTTAGTGGCAACAGGTAACCACAAGTTCATGCAAAGGACTTTACTGCTCATCCTTAAAAAGAAAAGTAAACAAGTGACACATCTCAACTCATGAGAAACCAATACATAAGGTCTCAGAAAGAAGGTGTGGGGAATGGGAAGGGTTTTTATCTTTATTTTGTACAAGATGGTAAAAGTGTGTGGAAAGACTTTATAAACATACTAAATTTAGTGAATTTCAACAAGTACAAGAGGGTCATTACCCAGGAAGCGCACACCCATCAGAATGAAGTATATATATGATGAAGGGAAAAACTACCTTGTGAAGATGAAAGGAAATTTCTCCAACTTCAACAACAATATCGCTAGGAAGTCCAGTTGTGCATAACCTATAAGTATTACATGTATATTAAGCTCAATATAGAGAGAAATATAAAAAGACTCTCACATGCACAGTGAGATGCAGGGTGCTTAAGATCAAACTAAAGAAGTTTGATTGCATCCCATATTATAAAATATTCTTATTAGAGAAAATCCATTCATCATTCATCCTTAATAGAAATGTATAATATTAGTAAATAATTCCATCTATGATTTGATTTTCTTGATAAACATGAGATACTAATAACCCAATCTTAATGGCATTAGTGCATCACTTTTTTAAGAGGTGTCCTTATCATCCAAATGCTGGGATTGCCACATTTGCAATCACTAGGATAAGAAATAATACCACATTTTCATTTTGCTTTATTCCATTGTTGTTAACATGCTCCCAATATTGAAAAAAGAAGAAGACAGATTTGTTATTTGTGAAGGAATATGAAAATTTACAATAGACATGATATTAAACTGAATTATCCAAAAATAAAAAGATATTAAACTGGTCTTTTAGGAAGGAAAAAAGAAGAAGAAAATAAGTGAATTATCTTTTCTAAACTTAGTTCTATTAACATAAACATGATATTAAAAAGGTCTAGCTCAGTAGTCATCCCAAGTCGCTTACCCTATCATACTTTACTAAATGCATAATATAACATTCTAAGGTCAGATAAGGAAATTTAAACAAAAATGATAAGATAAATGTCTAATCTTTATAAAGTATCATCGTCTCCTATCACAAGAACATCCCCGCTTCTGTTGATTGTTTAACTAGTACATTCACATCACAACCTCAATCATAACTGCTTTATGTGAAAGTGTTTAAGAAACAAAGTGTAGCTTTCTTTAATTATCAAAGAGTGTATCAGTAAGAAAAGACTGATCATCTAGGTTACATTTGTGAAAGAGTCAAAAGAAATTGTTCTTCAGTTACAAGTTTGTTGATGATGGACAAGCTAATTGAAGCATAATCAAGTGAAGTTACTTCAACAAAAAACAATGGCATAATTGAAGTCAATTTACCTCATACTACCTTAAAAAATGGCCAATTGAATAAACAACTTTTTTTAACAGTATTTGCAGCAACTGAATGAACTCCTATGGAATCAATTGATTTTAGTATGAGAACTTGAGTTTCAGACTAGGAGTATGAAACACATAAATGTGGACCAAAAGCAATGTAAGTGCAGGAGTTATGTTACTCGGACTCAGGTGTGAGTGTCGGACATAGGTTAGTATGTGTCCGACACGGGTATGATCAATTTTTTTTCAAGATTTCCATGTATATGGAGGGTCTTTGGAGGATCATATCCCTATACCCATGTCCGGATATGCGTCAAATACCGGTATCGAACACAGGTACTTCAAGAAAAATGAAGAGTACATATTGCAAGAGAGCTTTCCTTATCAAGCAAAACTAACTCAGTGGCTCAAATCAACAACCAAAACATGCATACGAGTGTGTCTCTTGATACATATACATGTGAATTCAAACATATTAGTATCTCTGACTCTAACAATTTTAACTAAAACTAAATGGTAAAAATGACAGAAAAAGAGAACACTTGACACGTCCACAAGAAGACTAAAATTCAGTAAAGCAAAACAAATATTATAATAATAATAATCTTACAGCAGCGAATGAAAGAACATATGTAAGCAGAGAGAGATGGAGATGTAGTTGAATTGGAAAGATCAGGTACATACCAAGCCTGCCCTTGCCTTTGAAATGCATCAGTTTTGGATCCCAATTTCATGCAAGCCATTTTCTCACTGTGGGTGTCGCAACCTAAAAAAAATAACGACGAGTCTCATCGCAAGACTTTTTTATTCCTTAAGCGTGACATTAAAAAACCGAGGAAAAGTCGACTTAATTCCTCTAAAAAAATGAAGGTTTTGAAAATGACCTTAAAAAAGACATGGAGTCGCCACCAATCTTTTTTAGCTAGGTGTGATCGGCCACCTATTAAAACCGGTTTTATAAAATATTTTAAAAATTAATTAAAATATTTTAAAAACCAATTTCAAGTCTGCGTTTTAAACCAGAGAAATCAAAGAAGCGGGTTCGGGAGTCGGTTACGTGTGGGGAAGGATTAGCACCCCCACAACGCCCGTATAAATCGGTACCTTATTAATCGTGTGTTATCTCAAGTCTCGGTAAAAAGTTGGTTTTAAACTTAGTATTTCAAGTTAATTCCCAATTTAATGAAAAATAATTCCTTTTTTTTTATTGAAAATGATCCGAAATTTATAAATTAAAATTTTCCTATATTCCCCAACAAACCTGGCAAAATATAGAAATTTTTATTAGTTTTGGAAAACTTTCCGAATCATTCTCTTTTTTGAAAGAAAGATATTCCTTTATTAACGATAATTGATGATATTCCCTCCAGCAAACCCGGTAGAGAACTCATGAATTATTTTAACTCGGGAATATCTTTATTTTATTGAAAAACCATTATCTTTTTGAAATCATTTAAAATAAATGAATATGTATATGCATGATATAAATAAAATGACATAATAAAGTCTAAATAATATAATGCAACCTAAATGACATGACAAATATGAATGGTATGGCATAAAATTTAAATGACATGGAATAAAATAATGCTATCATATAATATGCATGAAAATAATAATGCATGAACATAGTATATGCTAAATAAAAATAACTAAATAAAAGCATAGGATATCATGAAATATTCAAAATCATATAATAAACCATGTAACATCAAAAAATATAAATCAAAATAACAACAATATCATAGAAATTATTATGGCAAGAATCACATATTATAAAAAATGCATGAATATAAAAATGCAATGCATGAAATGTATTTTTTCCTTTAATTAAGGAAATCCGTATATCTAAAAAGATATCCGGCTACCTTAGGAAAATATGTCAAATTAAATATTCTAAAACCAAAATACTTTGTGATTGTTTGAAAACAATTTTGAGAAGCTTGAATAAAAACTGGGCTAAAATTTTTTAAATAGCTCTAATTTCCTAAGTTTAAAAAAATCCGGACTTGACTACCCTTAACCCGGGACTTGAAAAACCATCTTTTGAGTTTAAAAAGGCTTAGAAATTACCCTAAGTCAGTAGCTAACCCTCCTAATCAGCCCACTCTAAGTAAATTAACCAAAACAGAAAATTGGTTTTTCTTTAAATTCAATTCTGACTCCGCTGTCCAGTTTTAATCCACGATTTTTTATCATATTTTTAAAAATTCCCAAAATTCTAAAACAAATACCGGAGACTCTGGACATGTAAAACTACACGAGAAAAAATCGGCTTAATTTTCTGATCAAAGATGAATTCCCAAAAAAATCAAAGATGTACGAGTTTTGGAAGGAGAAAAAACTACTTTGCCAACACATTTTTGCCTTTGATAAAATCATTTAAAAATCAAAGTAAAAATATTTGAAACTCATAAAATGACTTGCAAACAGTAGCTAGGACTTTTTGAAAGTTAGATAAAAATTGGCTAAATGAAAGAAAAAAAAATCACAAAGGTAGAATAATCAATTTGATAAACTTAATTTTCCACAAGTGTGCTCAAGAGAGCATGACTTTGAACCATTAATTGGCTCGAGTCATTATTCAAGTGGCATGGTGTGAAATGCATGAAACAATGCAGCAAACATAATGCATGAAATGCATGGATTTAAACCTAAATGTCATGAAAAAATATATGGCATTCATAAAGTGACCTAGACATAAAATGCATGAACATGATAATGCAAATGTAACCCAAACCTAAAGTGTCATGAAAATACATGGCAATACAAAGATGTCATAATGCCTAACATGAACTTGGAAATGTGTATGGCATACCAAGATGACCTAGACCTAATAGACATGGAAATGCATGATAATACAAAATGACCTAAGATCTAATATGTCATATGAAAATGCATGGAAAACAACATGAACAAAAATGACCAAATGAATACAATACTAATGCATGAACATGGCATAACCAATACACAATCATATGACATGAAGAGGCAAAGCATGAATAAACATGGTAATCACATATTCACGATACAAATGCAAACACAAAGTAGAGATACTAAAACTAACAAGCATTTTCACAAACACTTGATATACTAAATGCAAGACTAAATTATGGCATGGAAATGCAAGCCTAATTTTTGTAGCTTAGCTTGTGTATGTTTCAAAGTAACAAGAAAGGTTTCGTAAGGATGGAAAGCTAATCATATAGACATTATTGGAGTGAAATTTCTTTTAGGCAAGAATAAATACCGGAATCGTGAATCGAAAGGAAGAATGCCGCAGTTACGGGAACCAAAAAGGTTTTGCCTCCTTTGTGATATGCATTTTTCGACAAAAGCGACTTGATGGGATAGAAGGTAATGAGATATCCATACAGCCAAGTTAGAATCATCCACAAAGCCTTTTGCAAAGCAGTGCAGTAATTTTGGAACTAATAGCTTCCCTTTGCTGCTAACCCCTACCGAAGCTCGTATAAAATCACGCTGAGCTTCTTCAAGCTTTTCCATAACATTCTTCTCAGTGATATTTGAGATGGTCCAGCAAGCTTCCTTTTTGATACTCCTTTTATAGTTATTTGTCAGCAGGTTCCAAAGGCATGGAGGAGCTTGGTGGTTTATAATACAATGAATCTGCATATCATCCCCTCAATAACAGCTTTGATTTTATTATTATTACCATCTGAGAGATATGAGTGGGCCCAGCATGCATCTGAAAGGATTTCCTCATCATTTGAAAGGATAAGACGCTCAATAGTTGGCAAAGCTGGCTTTGTCTGTTCAAATGAAGGTTGTGGCTTGCCCCTGCAAAAGTTCAACAAAGTCCAGGTAGCATTTCGCAAAATAGAGAGGTTTGCATGTTCATTGAATTGTGCTAACAATGACACCAAGACCCCATGGCCAAGGACCATGTCGCGGCATTTAGGAGAGTCTCCAGCAACATTTTCTAATGCCGAAACAGCCTTGGTGTTTTTTGAGGTCCCTGAAGCAATATTTGTAGAGCCCAAGCTGCCTCAAACTGAAGCTGTGGGAAGTCATCCCTTTCAAGGAACTCAACAAAATCAAGGAATAACACTTGATTGTACAACTTCGTTGATTGGAGGACTACGTTCTATTGATAGTAGCTTCGGGACTTGAGTTGTTGCCTCAAACTACGCATTCCTAACATCTCTGGCACTGAAATCCCTCTACTCGAATGCATCATCATCGTCATCTGGAAGAGGCTGACTGGCTGCCGCTGCAAGCTCAGCCTCGAGCTGTTGCTGTGCAGCCAAGTCAATGTGAACTTTCGGAGGAGCAAGAGCAGGAGACTCCACAAAGTGAAGATTAGGATCACCTGCAAGCTTCCTAGCAAGGTACAAGAAAAGCTTCTCAAAATTGTAGTTGCTCTTGGCAGAAATTTCGTAGTATTGCAGATTCTTCTCCCTGTGGAATGTGACCTGCTTTGCCTTGACCTGCCTGTTCTTCACATCAACCTTGTTTCCGCAGAGGACGATTGGAATATTCTCGCACACCCTGCAAAGATCACGGTGCCATGTAGGAACATTCTTGTATGTCAAACGGGCAGTAACATCAAACATAATTATGGCGCATTGCCCATGGATGTAGTAACCATCTCTGAGACCACCGAACTTCTCCTGCCCGGCGGTATCCCAGCAGTAAAACCAGATTTTTCCACAGTTAGTGAAGAAGTCCAAAGGGTGAACCTCCACACCAATTGTTGGTTCGTATTTCTTTTCAAACTCTCCAGTCAGATGCCTCTTTACAAATGTGGTCTTCCCAGTGCCTCCATCGCCGACGATGACGAGCTTGAAGCTCGGATAATCAACAGTCTGTTGGTTCGGCAAAGCCATTGACTACGAAACTCAAGATAGACAGCGAGAAAAGATAGAATCAACTTACGAATCTGCGTTTGTTTGACGAAAGCAAAGAGAATCGAGAGGAAGGAAATGGAGCGATCTGGGAGACGGCGATAGCAAGGGTTAAGGTGGAAGATTGTCTTCTCATCAAGGTACTTCTCAGGGATGACAGGCTTAATAACATGCTCTTTGAGGTCAGCAACAATTTCATCATTTGTAATAGTCTCGTCATGCTGGGTGGAGATGAGGACAGTGTGAACACGAACTGGAACCATGACACCATTATCATTGTAATACTCAACAGTAACCTGGGTTTTACCATCCGGCCTTAGCCAGGGGCAGGTGCCATTCTTCCTGCGTTGTTAAATTGTGGTGTTATGCGAGGGGATATCTCACGTGCTCTTCCTTGTCGATGCCTCTCTCTGTTGCCATCTCGTGAAACCGATGGAAACTGAGTTTATCGAGGAAGATGGCGTTAAGCCTACGGGCAGGCTCTCGAGATCGAAGAATCTTCGCTTGGCAGCTCCAGTGCTGCTGGGAATGATATTGAAGGAAGCAGCTCTACCACCTCTCCAGTCCTTCATTGATGGGCCATCAACAGTCTTTTGGGTAGCAATAATTGAATGGACAGTGGTCATAAGACCCTTAACAATGCCAAATTTGTCATGGATGACCTTAGCCAGTGGAGCAAGGCAGTTGGTAGTGCATCTTCTTTGCACCACCTTTCAAGTGAGCAGCAGCCTTGTCCTTGTCAGTGAAAACACCAGTAGACTCGACAACTTAATCAGCTCCAGCCTCTCCCCATGGGATTCCTCAGGGTTTCTGATGCCAAAAACTGTGACAGGCTTCTTCACCTTAAGCTCGTGGTGCTTCCATTGACCGTGAACACTGTCGTACTTAAACATGTAGGTCATGTAATCAGTGGTGATGAAAGGATCGTTAACAGCAACGAGCTCAAAATCTTTGCTTTGAAGAGCAACTCTCGCAACCAAACGCCCGATCCTTCCAAATCCGTTGATTCCGATCTTGATCTTTCCCATAATGTAAAAAGTTAAAATCAACAAACAGAGCTGATGAAGAGGATGGAGTTGAGAGAGATCTGATAATGAAGATGTAAGAGAGTGGAGATTGGGAGGAGAAAATGGTCCATTTATAACCAATTTTTAACCTAAAAATATGTAATGTCCAAATTACCCCTCCTTTATTTTTTTCAAGTCCTTTTTTTTTTTCAAATATTTTCAATTAAAAAAAAATTATTTTAAAAATCTAATAAAACTCAAGATTAAACTTTTTTTCACCTCGGGTTTAAATTGAATTTTAAAATTAGTAATTTTACGGTCCGATTTTATTTGAACAATTAAAGCTAAAAAGGATATATATAATTTAGAACATTTTAAAAATCTAAAATCGCGACCGTGACTTTTACAAAAATATTAAACCCGAGAGGAAAACAAATCGAAATTGATTTTAAAAGCCCGGACAAAATTAGGTGTCTACAACTGCCCCTCTTTGGCTATTGCTGAGAATCAGGAATCAGGCAAAGATAAAATAGACAACAATTTTGTCCGGTCTGTGAAATCACATGTGAAGGAAAGGAAAGGGGTTTTCTTTTTCATTTCTTCATTCATTTTTGCATTTTTCATTTTCTTCTTTTTTCTTCTTTTTCCTTTTTTCTATTTTTTTTATCTCTTTTTTCATTTTTTTTAATTTTTTTGTTTGTTTTTTTTTAAATAAAACAATAAATTGAAGATTTTGTCCTTAAATTGAATTCCCTGCCTAAACAAGGCTCGATTCATCTTAAGGAAACGAATTCGATTTTCAAAATAAAAATTTATTCCCGAAGGTGTTTAAAATTGGAGCCCGGAGGTCTTTAAAATTGGTGCCCGGAGGTCTTAAAAAACTGGTGCCCAGAGGTCTTTAAAATTGAAAATTGTGCCCGGAGGTCTTAAAAATTGGTGCCCGGAGGCCTTACCCCTGAAAAAAATTATGCCCGGAGGTCTTAAAGATGTTGCCCGGAGGTCTTTAAAATTGGTGCCCGGAGGTCTTTAAAATGGTGCCCGTAGGTCTTTAAAATTGGTGCCCGGAGGTCTTAAAATGGTGCCCGGAGGTCTTTAAAATGGTGCCCGGAGGTCTTTAAAATTGTGCCCGGAGGTCTTAAAAACTGGTGCCCGAAGGTCTTTAAAATTGGTTCCCGGAGGTCTTTGAAAAAATTGGTGCCCGGAGGTCTTAAAAAACTGATGCCCGAAGGTCGTTAAAATTGGTGCCCGGAGGTCTTAAAAACTGGTGCCCGAAGGTCTTTAAAATTGGTGCCCGGAGGCATTTGATGACGGTCTCAGGGTTCGACTCATTTGATAAAACAGAATGAATTCGATTTAAAACAAAAGGAAATACCTTGACGGTGGTCTCAAGGCTCGACTCATTTGATAAAACAGAATGAATTCGATTTAAAACAAAAGGAAATACCTCAACGGTGGTCTCGAGGCTCGACTCATTTGATAAAACAGAATGAATTCGATTTAAAACAAAAGGAAATACCTTGACGATGGTCTCAAGACTCGACTCATTTGATAAAACATAATGAATTCGATTTAAAACAAAAGGAAATACCTCGACGGTGGTCTCGAGGCTCGACTCATTTGATAAAACAGAATGAATTCGATTTAAAACAAAAGGAAATACCTCGACGGTGGTCTCGAGGCTCGACTCATTTGATAAAACAGAATGAATTCGATTTAAAACAAAAGGAAATACCTTGACGGTGGTCTCAAGGCTCGACTCATTTGATAAAACAGAATGAATTCGATTTAAAACAAAAGGAAATACCTCGACGGTGGTCTCGAGGCTCGACTCATTTGGTAAATGAATTCGATTTAAAACAAAAGGAAATACCTCGACGGTGGTCTCGAGGCTCGACTCATTTGGTAAAATAGAATGAATTCGATTTAAAACAAAAGGAAATACCTCGACGGTGGTCTCGAGGCTCGACTCATTTGATAAAACAGAATGAATTCGATTTAAAACAAAAGGAAATACCTGGACGGTGGTCTCAAAGCTCGACTCATTTGATAAAACAGAATGAATTCGATTTAAAACAAAAGGAAATACCTCGACGGTGGTCTCGAGGCTCGACTCATTTGATAAAACAGAATGAATTCGATTTAAAACAAAAGGAAATACCTCGACGGTGGTCTCGAGGCTCGACTCATTTGATAAAACAGAATGAATTCGATTTAAAACAAAAGGAAATACCTCGACGGTGGTCTCAAGGCTCGACTGATTTGATAAAACAGAATGAATTCGATTTAAAACAAAAGGAAATACCTCGACGGTGTCTCGAGGCTCGACTCATTTGATAAAACAGAATGAATTCGATTTAAAACAAAAGGAAATACCTCGACGGTGGTCTCGAGGCTCGACTCATTTGATAAAACAGAATGAATTCAATTTAAAAGAAAAGGAAATACCTCGATGGTGGTCTCGAGGCTCGACTCATTTGGTAAAACAGAATGAATTCGATTTAAAACAAAAGGAAATACCTCGACGGTGGTCTCGAGGCTCGACTCATTTGACGAAACAGAATGAATTCGATTTAAAACAAAAGGAAATACCTCGACGGTGGTCTCAAGGCTCGACTCATTTGATAAAACAGAATGAATTCGATTTAAAACAAAAGGAAATACCTCGACAGTGGTCTCAAGGCTCGACTCATTTGACGGAACAGAATGAATTCGATTTAAAACAAAAGGAAATACCTTGACGGCGGTCTCAAGGCTCGACTCGTCTTAAGAAAACGAATTCGACTTGCAAGAAAGGAAATGACCTCGACGATGGTCTCGGGGCCTTAACCTGTCTTGTTCTCAGCTGTGTTTAAAATTCTGGGTATCTCTTCCAAAAGCTTCGGCTATCACCACCAAAGTCTTGCTAATTTTTAAAAGATTTTAAAACTCTGGATATATCCCCACCAGTAGCTTTGAGAAATGATGCAGATGCACATGTCTTTTAACAAGGTGTTCATGCTTCATGGTGCAAATGTAGAATATTTCTTAGTGCAAATGCAAATGACCTGGATTGATGCCCATGTTTCATGATGCAGATGTCCCTACTAATTGTGTTCATGTAACTGGTTTATGAATTGTGTAACTACAATTACCACACAATAATGAAAATGCTAGAAATGATGCAATTGCTTGAGATGACACAAATGTGAATTCCATAAAAAATGTAAATGTAAAGGTAAAATGCAGATGCTTATGGAATAATGCCAATGCAAATACCCATGATGCAAATGCTTGTTGACACTGTGCAGGTGCAAAAGCTCGATAAAGAGATGATTGCTCATGAGTGATGCAAATGCCCCCGATTGTTTTTCTAGACTTTGGCTTAGCCTTTCAAATTCATTTTTCCTCTTCGAATCAGAGTATATCTTCAATTCATTTTGGCTATTCTTTTTGCCCCAACAGTTTTCAAACTTTCAGCAACAGAGATCTGCACCGGGTTCTATTTCTTCTTCTCATATCTGGAAGTCAGGACCTATCTTGGCAGATCTACACCTTTGGATTTAGAAAAATTCTTGTCTCATGTCAACATCAAAATGGGTATTTCAAAAATTTCTTTATTTGTTTTCGCATTTTGAAAAACTTATGAACAAAAAATATTAACCCCACAATGTGTGATGTACAAATCTTTTGAAGACTGATGATCATTGTTAGAAATTTCTCTAAGTATCAATCTGGTTTTTTCAACTGGGATTGGCAAGGCTTGGTATAACAAGATTCTGGCTTTTCCAGGAAAACTTCATGACAAAAAATGTATATCCCTTCTAGGCTTACAAATGGAACAGGTTTTATAAATCATGAATTCATTGAGAACCAAGCAAATTCAACATTCTTTCCATATTAAGGCATTTTGACAAGCGTCAAGATTGGCCGGGATGTTTAAACCGGAAAGTTTAATCTTGGAGGAAAAGTTTCAGTTTTTGAAGACAATCCTCTGAATGAGAGCTGACAATTTGGGGGGTTCAGGAATTCCTAGATGTTCCTCGATGACCACTCTTTAGTAAGATCTTTTCTTTTGGGGTACCGGCACTATCATAGATGGCATCAAAAATTTCCATTTTACTCTAGACCGTCCATTTTTGGGTTTTCGCCCTAGAGCCCCATTCTTTCCATTTTTATTTTTTTTTATTTTTACCATGCACTTGAGAATTCTAAATTCTTCCTTAGTAAAATGATAATTCGATGAAATAGGATAAAATCTGAGGAAAAACCTTTCAAATTAAATATTCATGCTTGATCAAAATGGACTTTTAAAGCACGTAATGTAGGCCATGGCTCAGGGTTCAGAAAGAAAGGATAAATAGGCCCAAAATATGTGTTCGAGGGTAATCAAATCAAGGATCTTTTCTTTGAGGAGGATTCTCTTTGAAGCATTTGTCCCTTCTTGGACATTTCTTTCCTTTTGACTTTGCTCTTTTTCTTCTTTGCTTTTGGCTTTCAATTTGCCATATCTTTCAACATTTTTTTTTATTCTGCCCCCCTTCTTTTTCAACGGAGTGAGCCCATCTTTATTCGGGGCTCCATTTGCTTTGCATCTGTCTTTGAGCTAGGATTCGTTTCTCAATGATCTTTTAAAAAGATCTTTCCTTACATTTTCCCCCCAGTGTAGAAGGTGATCCTTGATCAGGGTTCAAAGAAGAAAATTTTCTTTTGGCTCAAAAGGGGTGACTATGGATAATTTCTTTTTTATGCGAAAGGAATATGAAAGATGGCCATTCCTCGTGTCAAGCATGAATATTCACTTTGAAAAGCAATCCCCAGGGGAAATAGATAATCAAATTTCATTTTGCACTTTGGAATCATCCGAATTCTCATATGCATGATATCACAATTTTTTTTTGTTTTTTTTTCGTCGCACGCCCCCAATGATTCATGCATTAGCCCATCATTCTTCACTATGTATCCATCATTTCCACATATGATGCCCCAATTTGATTAACCATGCGAATTTGTATCAACGAGGAACATTGCAAGTCTAGGTCTGTTTTGAAAAGGCTAAGTTTCCAATCTAAGTTCTTTGAAGAGACAAGGAAAATATGACCCAAAAACAGGTTTTCTCTAGGACAGGGGATAATCTAGTTTAATCATTGTGCCCCAGGGTGTCAATCATGAAGTGACGTCTACGCAATTAGTGTTTTGTGGTCATTGGGAAAGGTCATGAATGGTTTTAGCACAATCTTGACACACACCAAATTATCAAAATCTGGATTCTTGAAAGAATGTCTCATTTGTTCGATTTTCAAGGAATTTGAAAATTTTCAAAAAGTTTGTTCCTTTGTTCATAGCATAGACTAAGATCTATGTCTTTGCGACAATGGTTTTATGAAGTCAAATCATTCATATTCCTTGAAGCATTAGGTCTTTCAAATGGTCTCGGTTCAAAAGATTTAGGCTTAGGAAAGCCTAAAAGAGAAGGCTAAAGATATTGGGTCATTTCTAACAATGATCATCAATATTCTCAAGATTGTTCATTATTTCATGTGAAAACCACTTATTTATTGTGTACCACAAATTTTCTCAAAGTTCCATTTTTTTTTTTTGCAATTTCAAATTTATTGCTAAAATAAAATGAACACAAAATATTTAAATTCAAAATTTATTTATTTTATGTAGATGTCATCATGAGACAAGAGCTTTCATCATCAAAGTGTAAAAATATATGCATCAGAATGCTCCTATTGACATGCTTTCAAAGATAACAAATCTTATCCTCAAAATTCTTCAAGAGGAAATCAATCTATGGTAAAACAAATTTCCAATGTTTGATAAGCTCTGGAATCCAAATGCCATTGTGGACAAGACCCTCAATTCTTTTCTTCAGTTTTCTGCATTTTTCAGTCGAATGCCCAATTGCCCCAATATGATACTCGCACTTACTGTTGGGGTCATAGCTTTTAGCTGACGAAGAAAACTCTTCAAAGCTAAGCCAATTTCTATTTCATCTTATTAATGTGTTTCATGATGAATGAGCTATGAATGTCATGAGTGCAATTTGATGCATGTGAAGGATAAACAAAGTTATGTATGGTCATATACAGTGGAAACATGTTGACCATGTATGTTATAAATGCAACACGATGCCAACATTATGCATTTACAGAATAAGAAAAATCAATGCATGGATATATGCAATGAATGACTATGTATGTTCCAAATGCATTTCCCAATGAATGATCATATACACTATGAATGCCATAGAATGTCAATTATGATGCATGTGAAGAATAAATGACTGACACAGAGTATATACAAAGAAAATCATGCTGACCGTGTATGTCATGAATGCAACCTGGCGCCAATATGACAAATTAATGTATGAGCATATCATGATGACTACGTATGCCATGAATGCAACCTGATGCCAACATGATGCATGTAAAGAATATGCAAATTAATGCATGGATATATACAATGAATGACCATGTATGTTCCAAATGCATTTCCCAATGAATGATCATATACACTATGAATGCCATACAATGTCAATTATGATGCATGTGAAGAATAAATGACTGACACAGAGTATATACAAAGAAAGTCATGCTGGCCGTGTATGTCATGAATGCAACCTGATGCCAATATGAAAAATTAATGCATGAGCATAACATGACGACTATGTATGCCATGAATGCACCCTGATGCCAACATGATGCATGTAAAAAATAAGCAAATTAATGCATGGATATATATAGGAAAATCATTTCTGACTATGAATGCATGAATGCAACTTGATACTACCATGATGCATATAGAGAGAATAAATTGATATATGGATATATATAGAAAAATCATGCTGACTATGAATGCATGAATGCAACTTGACGCTAACATGATGCATGTAAAGAAAGAATAAATTGATATATGGATATATAAAGAAAAATCATGCTGACTATGAATGCATGAATGCAACTTGACGCTAACATGATGCATATAAAGAAAGAATAAATTGATATATGGATATATATAGAAAAATCATGCTGACTATGAATGCATGAATGCAACTTGATGCTAACATGATGCATATAAAGAAAGAATAAATTGATATATGGATATATATAGAAAAATCATGCTGACTATGAATGCATGAATGCAACTTGATGCCAACATGATGCATGTAAAGAAAGAATAAATTCGTACATAAGTATATACAAATAATGACCATGCATGTCATAAACGTATCTTACAATGAATGACCATGCATGCTATGACTATAACATGATGTCAAAATGATACATGCAAAAATAAATGAATTAACACAATATTTTTTTTTTTTTGATTTTTTTTTTTTTTGATAAACCAATCACATCATTTTCAAAAGAATTTCAGGGTGGATCTTACTATGGTACAATATGCAAATGTTCATGTGACACTACCGGTTTTATGAAATCATCAAATTAAATTACCAATTGTTTATTGCAAAGAATGAGATCAATAATACAACCAAAAATGTACATGCTCTATTTACACATGCATGAAATGTGCAACATGCAAAAATGCTTGAAACAGGATTTTTTTTGTTTTTATTTATTTATTTTTTAAATAAAAAAACAGCTAATGAACATCCGCCCCAACGATATCTGCTTATTTAGGCATCACAATGCCTTTGAGGCGGAGTATCACATTTATTACGGGCGATGTACGTACATCGTTGCCCGATCTTCCACACTTATTCGGAGTGTAAAATAGGTAACAAAAGGTTTAGAAATGTCCCTCCATGTGTTCCTATTTTCGGTACATCTAAGGGAAATCCGGCATGGCTTCGCCTAGGTTCACTATATGAGGGTGAATCGGTTCTAAGGCCCCGAATTGTTCCTCACTGTCGCCGGTGAAGGCTAGTAAGGCACCCCGATAAAAGCGGGTTCAATTCGTTAGAGTATATTTTCCTATGCCCATGCGGAGGATCATCACGAAGGCATTAGGTACTTTATACTCCCAAAGTGTTTCACTAGCCCATACGGAGGATCAATCACGAAAGCTTAGTTACTTTACTCCCACTTAAAAGGACGGAACCCGGGTAGAGGATTCATGTTATGCAAATGCACGTGTAGTGTGTGTGGAGAAACAAAACAAACCTGTCACCACCTATTCTACACCCCTTATTCTAAATGCCCTAGCAATTAAAACATTCAAGAATAGTGTAACGCATTAACCGACAAGCAATTATAATATACAACCTTAAATAACTAGAGAACAAAAATAAAATGCATGCACATGAGTATGAACATATTTAAAAACATTTTATTATTTTCAAAATTCTCATTAAAAAAACTGTGGGAATTAAAATTAAATACCAATTAAACCAACAAAACCGAGACTTTGATAACACACGACTAATTCTAGGCCTGACTCTCTAATATATCCCCAGTGGAGTCGCCAAGCTGTCGCAACCTAAAAAAAATAACGACGAGTCTCATCGCAAGACTTTTTTATTCCTTAAGCGTGACATTAAAAAACCGAGGAAAAGTCGACTTAATTCCTCTAAAAAAATGAAGGTTTTGAAAATGACCTTAAAAAAGACATGGAGTCGCCACCAATCTTTTTTAGCTAGGTGTGATCGGCCACCTATTAAAACCGGTTTTATAAAATATTTTAAAAATTAATTAAAATATTTTAAAAACCAATTTCAAGTCTGCGTTTTAAACCAGAGAAATCAAAGAAGCGGGTTCGGGAGTCGGTTACGTGTGGGGAAGGATTAGCACCCCCACAACGCCCGTATAAATCGGTACCTTATTAATCGTGTGTTATCTCAAGTCTCGGTAAAAAGTTGGTTTTAAACTTAGTATTTCAAGTTAATTCCCAATTTAATGAAAAATAATTCCTTTTTTTTTTATTGAAAATGATCCGAAATTTATAAATTAAAATTTTCCTATATTCCCCAACAAACCTGGCAAAATATAGAAATTTTTATTAGTTTTGGAAAACTTTCCGAATCATTCTCTTTTTTGAAAGAAAGATATTCCTTTATTAACGATAATTGATGATATTCCCTCCAGCAAACCCGGTAGAGAACTCATGAATTATTTTAACTCGGGAATATCTTTATTTTATTGAAAAACCATTATCTTTTTGAAATCATTTAAAATAAATGAATATGTATATGCATGATATAAATAAAATGACATAATAAAGTCTAAATAATATAATGCAACCTAAATGACATGACAAATATGAATGGTATGGCATAAAATTTAAATGACATGGAATAAAATAATGCTATCATATAATATGCATGAAAATAATAATGCATGAACATAGTATATGCTAAATAAAAATAACTAAATAAAAGCATAGGATATCATGAAATATTCAAAATCATATAATAAACCATGTAACATCAAAAAATATAAATCAAAATAACAACAATATCATAGAAATTATTATGGCAAGAATCACATATTATAAAAAATGCATGAATATAAAAATGCAATGCATGAAATGTATTTTTTCCTTTAATTAAGGAAATCCGTATATCTAAAAAGATATCCGGCTACCTTAGGAAAATATGTCAAATTAAATATTCTAAAACCAAAATACTTTGTGATTGTTTGAAAACAATTTTGAGAAGCTTGAATAAAAACTGGGCTAAAATTTTTTAAATAGCTCTAATTTCCTAAGTTTAAAAAAATCCGGACTTGACTACCCTTAACCCGGGACTTGAAAAACCATCTTTTGAGTTTAAAAAGGCTTAGAAATTACCCTAAGTCAGTAGCTAACCCTCCTAATCAGCCCACTCTAAGTAAATTAACCAAAACAGAAAATTGGTTTTTCTTTAAATTCAATTCTGACTCCGCTGTCCAGTTTTAATCCACGATTTTTTATCATATTTTTAAAAATTCCCAAAATTCTAAAACAAATACCGGAGACTCTGGACATGTAAAACTACACGAGAAAAAATCGGCTTAATTTTCTGATCAAAGATGAATTCCCAAAAAAATCAAAGATGTACGAGTTTTGGAAGGAGAAAAAACTACTTTGCCAACACATTTTTGCCTTTGATAAAATCATTTAAAAATCAAAGTAAAAATATTTGAAACTCATAAAATGACTTGCAAACAGTAGCTAGGACTTTTTGAAAGTTAGACAAAAATTGGCTAAATGAAAGAAAAAAAAATCACAAAGGTAGAATAATCAATTTGATAAACTTAATTTTCCACAAGTGTGCTCAAGAGAGCATGACTTTGAACCATTAATTGGCTCGAGTCATTATTCAAGTGGCATGGTGTGAAATGCATGAAACAATGCAGCAAACATAATGCATGAAATGCATGGATTTAAACCTAAATGTCATGAAAAAATATATGGCATTCATAAAGTGACCTAGACATAAAATGCATGAACATGATAATGCAAATGTAACCCAAACCTAAAGTGTCATGAAAATACATGGCAATACAAAGATGTCATAATGCCTAACATGAACTTGGAAATGTGTATGGCATACCAAGATGACCTAGACCTAATAGACATGGAAATGCATGATAATACAAAATGACCTAAGATCTAATATGTCATATGAAAATGCATGGAAAACAACATGAACAAAAATGACCAAATGAATACAATACTAATGCATGAACATGGCATAACCAATACACAATCATATGACATGAAGAGGCAAAGCATGAATAAACATGGTAATCACATATTCACGATACAAATGCAAACACAAAGTAGAGATACTAAAACTAACAAGCATTTTCACAAACACTTGATATACTAAATGCAAGACTAAATTATGGCATGGAAATGCAAGCCTAATTTTTGTAGCTTAGCTTGTGTATGTTTCAAAGTAACAAGAAAGGTTTCGTAAGGATGGAAAGCTAATCATATAGACATTATTGGAGTGAAATTTTTTTTAGGCAAGAATAAATACCGGAATCGTGAATCGAAAGGAAGAATGCCGCAGTTACGGGAACCAAAAAGGTTTTGCCTCCTTTGTGATATGCATTGTTCGACAAAAGCGACTTGATGGGATAGAAGGTAATGAGATATCCATACAGCCAAGTTAGAATCATCCACAAAGCCTTTTGCAAAGCAGTGCAGTAATTTTGGAACTAATAGCTTCCCTTTGCTGCTAACCCCTACCGAAGCTCGTATAAAATCACGCTGAGCTTCTTCAAGCTTTTCCATAACATTCTTCTCAGTGATGTTTGAGATGGTCCAGCAAGCTTCCTTTTTGATACTCCTTTTATAGTTATTTGTCAGCAGGTTCCAAAGGCATGGAGGAGCTTGGTGGTTTATAATACAATGAATCTGCATATCATCCCCTCAATAACAGCTTTGATTTTATTATTATTACCATCTGAGAGATATGAGTGGGCCCAGCATGCATCTGAAAGGATTTCCTCATCATTTGAAAGGATAAGACGCTCAATAGTTGGCAAAGCTGGCTTTGTCTGTTCAAATGAAGGTTGTGGCTTGCCCCTGCAAAAGTTCAACAAAGTCCAGGTAGCATTTCGCAAAATAGAGAGGTTTGCATGTTCATTGAATTGTGCTAACAATGACACCAAGACCCCATGGCCAAGGACCATGTCGCGGCATTTAGGAGAGTCTCCAGCAACATTTTCTAATGCCGAAACAGCCTTGGTGTTTTTTGAGGTCCCTGAAGCAATATTTGTAGAGCCCAAGCTGCCTCAAACTGAAGCTGTGGGAAGTCATCCCTTTCAAGGAACTCAACAAAATCAAGGAATAACACTTGATTGTACAACTTCGTTGATTGGAGGACTACGTTCTATTGATAGTAGCTTCGGGACTTGAGTTGTTGCCTCAAACTACGCATTCCTAACATCTCTGGCACTGAAATCCCTCTACTCGAATGCATCATCATCGTCATCTGGAAGAGGCTGACTGGCTGCCGCTGCAAGCTCAGCCTCGAGCTGTTGCTGTGCAGCCAAGTCAATGTGAACTTTCGGAGGAGCAAGAGCAGGAGACTCCACAAAGTGAAGATTAGGATCACCTGCAAGCTTCCTAGCAAGGTACAAGAAAAGCTTCTCAAAATTGTAGTTGCTCTTGGCAGAAATTTCGTAGTATTGCAGATTCTTCTCCCTGTGGAATGTGACCTGCTTTGCCTTGACCTGCCTGTTCTTCACATCAACCTTGTTTCCGCAGAGGACGATTGGAATATTCTCGCACACCCTGCAAAGATCACGGTGCCATGTAGGAACATTCTTGTATGTCAAACGGGCAGTAACATCAAACATAATTATGGCGCATTGCCCATGGATGTAGTAACCATCTCTGAGACCACCGAACTTCTCCTGCCCGGCGGTATCCCAGCAGTAAAACCAGATTTTTCCACAGTTAGTGAAGAAGTCCAAAGGGTGAACCTCCACACCAATTGTTGGTTCGTATTTCTTTTCAAACTCTCCAGTCAGATGCCTCTTTACAAATGTGGTCTTCCCAGTGCCTCCATCGCCGACGATGACGAGCTTGAAGCTCGGATAATCAACATTCTGTTGGTTCGGCAAATCCATTGACTACGAAACTCAAGATAGACAGCGAGAAAAGATAGAATCAACTTACGAATCTGCGTTTGTTTGACGAAAGCAAAGAGAATCGAGAGGAAGGAAATGGAGCGATCTGGGAGACGGCGATAGCAAGGGTTAAGGTGGAAGATTGTCTTCTCATCAAGGTACTTCTCAGGGATGACAGGCTTGATAACATGCTCTTTGAGGTCAGCAACAATTTCATCATTTGTAATAGTCTCGTCATGCTGGGTGGAGATGAGGACAGTGTGAACACGAACTGGAACCATGACACCATTATCATTGTAATACTCAACAGTAACCTGGGTTTTACCATCCGGCCTTAGCCAGGGGCAGGTGCCATTCTTCCTGCGTTGTTAAATTGTGGTGTTATGCGAGGGGATATCTCACGTGCTCTTCCTTGTCGATGCCTCTCTCTGTTGCCATCTCGTGAAACCGATGGAAACTGAGTTTATCGAGGAAGATGGCGTTAAGCCTACGGGCAGGCTCTCGAGATCGAAGAATCTTCGCTTGGCAGCTCCAGTGCTGCTGGGAATGATATTGAAGGAAGCAGCTCTACCACCTCTCCAGTCCTTCATTGATGGGCCATCAACAGTCTTTTGGGTAGCAATAATTGAATGGACAGTGGTCATAAGACCCTTAACAATGCCAAATTTGTCATGGATGACCTTAGCCAGTGGAGCAAGGCAGTTGGTAGTGCATCTTCTTTGCACCACCTTTCAAGTGAGCAGCAGCCTTGTCCTTGTCAGTGAAAACACCAGTAGACTCGACAACTTAATCAGCTCCAGCCTCTCCCCATGGGATTCCTCAGGGTTTCTGATGCCAAAAACTGTGACAGGCTTCTTCACCTTAAGCTCGTGGTGCTTCCATTGACCGTGAACACTGTCGTACTTAAACATGTAGGTAATGTAATCAGTGGTGATGAAAGGATCGTTAACAGCAACGAGCTCAAAATCTTTGCTTTGAAGAGCAACTCTCGCAACCAAACGCCCGATCCTTCCAAATCCGTTGATTCCGATCTTGATCTTTCCCATAATGTAAAAAGTTAAAATCAACAAACAGAGCTGATGAAGAGGATGGAGTTGAGAGAGATCTGATAATGAAGATGTAAGAGAGTGGAGATTGGGAGGAGAAAATGGTCCATTTATAACCAATTTTTAACCTAAAAATATGTAATGTCCAAATTACCCCTCCTTTATTTTTTTCAAGTCCTTTTTTTTTTTCAAATATTTTCAATTAAAAAAAAATTATTTTAAAAATCTAATAAAACTCAAGATTAAACTTTTTTTCACCTCGGGTTTAAATTGAATTTTAAAATTAGTAATTTTACGGTCCGATTTTATTTGAACAATTAAAGCTAAAAAGGATATATATAATTTAGAACATTTTAAAAATCTAAAATCGCGACCGTGACTTTTACAAAAATATTAAACCCGAGAGGAAAACAAATCGAAATTGATTTTAAAGGCCCGGACAAAATTAGGTGTCTACAGTGGGAAAAGAAAACAACTTCAGCAGCAGAACTCTAACCAGAGTACTCCAGAATCCCAAAGACAAATCCTTTAATCCTATATCAAAACTGGAAACTCAAGAACCCCTTTGTTTATGGCAATATACCAGTAACTGGCCTCAAAACAGGGCTCTTTCTAAATCTAAAATGAAAACCCAGTTTTACTTTATAACCCCTAAAACCACAACCTCGCACCCAAAACACACCAACCTAAATTGCTCAAGCCAGCTTTTTCTTGAAAGTCAAAACCTTGAAAATATCCAAAATATACCTTCTTTAACATGTAGATCACAGAAAAAAACTCTAAATCTTTCAAAGAAACTTGCTTTAAATCCATCAAAAGATTCAATCCATGTACCCCATTGATAAAAAGCCCCCCAAACCCACTTCAAAAACACCTTCAAATCCCAGCCTAAAACCAGAGAATCCCCTAATCAGACACCAATTTGAAGTTAGCTTTTTAAGTCAACTCCTCCAATTCTTAGCCTCCCAAACAAAAAACCCACCAGCCCCTTTAAACCCTCACCAAGAAAATTCCAAAGTTTGACAAAAAAAAAAGGACCAAAACTACTCAATACCCTTTACATTAAAGAAAAAAAGACCACCCCAGTGAGTTACTGTTGAGTATGTGTTTTTCTTTTGGTTATCTTATATACCCCATAGAAATGATAATAATTCAATGGCTTTGAAGCTTTTCAAATCTTTGATGATGATGTTACTATATAGAAAAGCCAAAAAGATGACCAAAGCTTAAAAAAACTCAGACATATGGGGTGATAATGGCAGCTCTGAAACCAAATTCTTCACACATGCATCCATGTGGGACCCTTTGGCTTAGAACACGCTCATTGGTTTTCTAGAACTTTTATTACATAGAATCTTTTTGTATGTTAAAGTTTTGTTTTGTTTTGTTTTATAGATTTTGTTAATGAGTGATTATGATATAAAATAATATTTTTGTTTAATTGTATTAGAAATCAATAAAATTATTATTATAAATAATGTATTAAGTATTCTTAAAAAAATTAATATAATGAAAACAACTTTAATACAATTAGTAAAGTGTTTAAATTTTTATTGACTTGATATCTACTACTATTTATTTTTGAGTGTTAAAGACTTAAGAGTCTTTTTTTGAAATGCTTTAGGGGCAATTTTATTCTTTAAAACATAAAAAATATCTGATTTTTTTATAAAAATTTTAAGTTTATTTATTTTTAAATGATATATTTAAAAGGGTTGGTCTACACGATAGTTCACGTTTTGTTTTAAGATTCGTACTTGACACATTCGAAAAAAAAATAAAAAAAATATTATATTAATTATTTTTATTTTTTGTTTTATTTTTAAATGATGTATTTAAAAAGGTTGGTTTGCACATTGACTCGTGAGTCAATTTAGGATCAGTACTCAATCCACACGAAAAAAATTACTAAAAGAACATTTATTTTATTTCCTACAAAAATAAGGTCTAAATATTTCCTATATAAATAAAAATATACAATATACAATAAGGTCTAAATATTTTTCAAAAACATATATAAATAACATTTGAAAATGTATTTATATTATGTAATTTATAAATAAACAATTATCATAAATGTAATTTTTATAATTAAAAAAATATTATTATATTAATATTATTATCAGCACAGACTCGCTCGGGAAATTTAAAAAAAAAATGAATTTGCTGTTAACCTATGTAAGAAAATCAATCATACGAAAGAATAAATACAACCCACAATTTTATTTTTTTATTTTTCAATTATTATTTTTTATATCCTATAAATAAAACTATACAATATACAATAAGGTCTAAATATTTTTCAAAAACATATATAAATATCATTTAAAAATGCATTTGGATTATGTAATTTATAAATAAACAATTATCATAAATTTAATTTTTATAATTAAAAAATATTATTATATTAATAATATTATTTAAATTTAAAAATAAAATATTAAACTAAAATTAATTTATTATTATTAATTAATTAAAAATTTATAAAAAAAATTAAAAGTACCCCGAAGAAAACGGGGTCTTTTTTCTAGTGGTTTTTAATTTTAACTTCTCAATATTAATTCTATTTTGTGAAGTTGGTAATTTCAATGCTTCATTCATTTTAAATAAAATATAATTCTTTTGTTAAAAATAGACAGATTTTCTTTTTCTTCATATATTTTTTAATGAATAAAATATTAATAACCTAACTAAATTCTACCTTAAAAATGTATTAAAACATTGTTAACAAAACCTTTTTTCAATACCACTATTACAAAAAAAAAAAAAATCAGGAACTCTTGAGTTTGAATACAGCAATTGACCCCATAAATATTAGTAAATAATTATAAATTTCATTTATATAATCCAATGTTAATTATTGTATTTTGCTAATGAGTTTTTAAGAACACTTTTTAAAGTTATTATATATAATAATATTTTCAATTAATGTATTAAAAATGATAAATAAAATTATTAATTACTGCATTTAATATAAAATTATTATTATAAATAATATATTAACTAATCTTAAACAGTAAGTAAAGGCATTCTTGAGCAAAACACTAATCATTAAGGAAAATTAATTTTTTAAGTCTCTAAGTTTTGAGAAGTTTTTAAAGTCAAAAGGTTGATGCTAAATTCTGAGCATCATCAGCTAAGCTTTCAAGTTTTGTAGTGAATACATTAGATTGACAGGCAAGGACCCCAATTAGGTCTTATTTTCTTCTTTCACACAAATCATTTACTTTTACTCTTTTGGTAGAATTTTATTTTATAGATGAAAATGTAAGAAATTATCATATTTACCGGCAGTTGAATTATTAGATTTTACAAATAAAATTAGCAGCATGATACGTATTTTTACAATATAGTAAAAAAATAAAAATTAAGTAAAAAAAAAATAGAACATATGATAATTTTTTAATCTATTTATGAAATTAAAAAAATTTCACCGTCAATTATCAAAAATGAATTCTGAAAACTTTAAGTGTAAGAATATATATCTTAAACCATTAATTGCTTTTTGTGATAAAATGAAGATGGTTTTTTTTATTATCATAGTGATTAAGAGGGAAATAACATAGAACACCATGATCTTAAAGCAATTATGATTTTTATATGATTTTATATCCAATGTTATGTGAAATCTTAGTTGGTGCATGCAGTTATTTGTAAGAGGTGATATTTAACAAGTCTGGGATTCGAATCCCAACATATGCAATCTCTTCCTTTATTTCCAAGTTACAATCGCCTTAGTAGACCTGTCCATAGACCGGATTCGATCGCTGCCCAATTTTTTTTTTTATTTTCCTTAACCAGGTTCGAATCGAGCCCAGATTGACCCGAAAGCTCATAACACTGTTAAAAATATATATATTAAAAAAATTATATTGATATTTATAATTAAATTTAAATAAAAAAAATATTTTTTTATTGATGAACATTATTTCAGGTTGAGTCAGGTCCGAACTGAAAATTTGCTATTCAAGTTAGACCCAATATGAGTAAAGCCTTTCAAATTGGACGTGTAACTTAATCCTTGAACAAGTCTATCCCATATAAAATATATATATATATATATATATATATATATATATATATATATATATAGTATAGAGAAAAGGAAGAAGGATTCAAATTGGTTGCAAATTAATTAATTGTCTGTCTGATTCCGAACCTACAAATTAAAATGCTAATGATATTTCAATCATAAAAGACCAAAAGAAGAAAGTATTTGTTAGGTCTTTGCTCCAAATGGCAAAAAAGAAGAGGATTTGTAGAAATAGAATATCAATTTTACGTTTTTGTCTTTTATTTTTAAACAAGTTATGCTCAATTTGAGGATTAAACAAGTTAAAAGGACAAACCAGTAGTATTAAAAAAAAAAAAAATTGAGACTCGTAGACTAAAATAAAAGACACGAATGGAACTTTCTTGCTTTCTTTGGTTAAATAATTGGGTTCTAAACTTAAAAATACAAGATAAATCACTACAACAAATTGATCTTTCAACGGCGTTTTTTTTCTTCAGGAATAGCGGCGTTTATAAACGCCGCGAATAAAATTAGAGGCGTTTTAAAAAACGCCGTTACAAACGCCGGCAAAAACAATGACGAGAAATTTAGTGGCGTTTTCACCAGAAACGCCGTTAAATTAGTGGCTTTTTAGGTACATTAGCGGCGTTTATAAACGCCATAATTGAACGTCTGAAATGGTAATACTTGAAACTTTAGCGGCGTTTTCTGTTCTCAAACGCCACTAAGTGTTCGCTCTTAGCGGCGTTTTGAAATAAAAAACGCCGCTACGTGCTGCCTTTTAGCGGCGTTTTCTGATCGCAAACGCCGCTAACTTTTGGCTTGCAGCGGCGTTTTCTGATCAGAAAACGCCGCTATATTTGCAGAAATTTATGTATTTAGCGGCGTTTTTTCCTCAAACGCCGCTATAAATGCAGAATATTTTTTTTTTATTTAAAAATACTATTTATTTCCTTTAAAAAGTTGATATAAATACAAAAATATTATTTGATAAAATTACTAATTACAAAAATGTCGAATAATACACAAACAACACAAATTATAAAAAAAATATATAATATAAAAATATATTTAATATCAACCATACAAGGAATGTATTATTCAACACATCAAAACCACTAACAAATTCTTTAATCTTAAGTGGATGAGCCTCCTAAATTCTTTTGTTGCACTAAATTCATTAACGACTGAAACTGTGTCTGCAGCTCCTAATATCGTCTATCCTGTTCTTCTTTCTGAGCTTGTCTCTCTGCTTCCCTCTCATCAAAACGTTTATTCATATTTTGCATTTCTTCTCTCAGCATCTGAACTTCATATGCACTGGAGTTTTGTGAAGAAGAAGCAGTAAACCGCTGAGAACCAAGTCCATAGTAGCTAGATGGTGTCGGACCCATTCCGACACCTCGAACCCGTCCATATCGTTCTTTTCCAGCTACTTCAGTGAATATTTGATTCTCGACATCTTGCATATTCGCTGATGACCCATCTGATGCTCCGACTTGATACTCAGCAATTTTATTTCGAGCTTTCTCCTATAAAACAATAAAATTATTAAAATCTTTTGTTCATTTGTTTGTAAATGAAAACAAGTTTGAAGAAAATATACCACAATTTCCTGAGTCTCGATGTTCAAATAGGATCCATCCTTCTTAGTATGAGTTAACTGAAACAGTTCAACTCGTCCAATTTTTTCACCCCGCTCAATTTCCTACAAAACAATAATAATTAATACTAAATTGTATTAAAAGAATTGAGAACTAATATATTAATAGATTATGAATGTAAACTTACTTTTTCATTAGCTTTTTTGGCAAAACTTTTTGAACCACTGGTGTGACTGTATTTCTGTTGTTGTCTACTGCTTACCCCTATCTTTTCTCGTTCCTGTACATTAGACAAAGCACGTTATTAATGTATACATATTCCATACAATTGTATTATATCAAGTACTATAAGTAAATGACCAAAATAAATTATAAATGATACCTCTCCTTTTTTTGAATACCAGAATCTAACCAGTCTCTCATACTGCCACATAATCACACCACGCGGTATGGTTCGTAGTAAGACATTAGGATCAGTATTTCGATCGAAATACTTTTTGTTCAACTCATGCTTAAAGTCTTTCCATTTTTTCCCCAATGATTTCATAACAAATGATGTGGGAATCTGCAAAGAAAATCGTGATTGAAACGGAGAAGTTGTACAAAGTTAGTTTCGATGATCAACAAAATTATTAAAATAATGCAATACTAATTTAACACGCTTATACCTCAATAAACTTTAACAGCTCGACCTTCTCAGTATTCGGCATATCACGCCATGACTCATAATGAATAGGACACTTCATCCCATTTCGAGCAATCAGGCCAAGAAAGCTAGCCAATAATTGTGCTTCTGGACCAATTGGTTGCTGCTCATTATTTGCTGCGACAACAATACGCTCTTCAGGAGGTAGTGCCCATAACTCCTTTAATGTCGTACGACCACGAGTTCTGCGTTGTCCAACATTATCAACTACACAAAAGCAAATATATTAGCAATTTCCAAACTATTTTGCGTACTTTTAACACTTCTGTAACACGATACCTGTATTCAAGTTCGTATGAACTGCAGTTTCTGCAGCTGTGGAGGCAGCCGACAACTCTGGTGGGTTAACATCTGCAGTAGACGCATTCGGCACCTCTGAAGGCGTCACTCTAGTGTCACCCTCAACAGTCTGAATGATATTGATATCCCTTAATCTCTTCCTCGCCATGCTATCTGCATCAATTTTAAGTAAACAACATTAGTATAAGAATGAAATACTATTATGTAAAAAACATTAATAATAATATTTACAGTATAAAAACATATTATATACACAGTATTTGTTTCAAAATAATCTTACTACATTCCGTTTTTTCATCAAGTTTCATAAATGTCTTCATCAACATTGATGCACCCAAAAGAGTGTATCTTATTTAACCTTGCACTAAAAAGATAAATTGTAAGTATAGTAGTTAGCAAGGGTCGAGTCCTCAGGGATTGGGTTTTAGTTTATAAGTTAATAGTTTAAAACTTAAATTCAAGAACAATAAAAGAAAAGGGGTTTTTGAAGCCAGATTTAAACTAAAGTAAATAATAAGAAGAAGATGCAAGACGGTATAACCAGCCAATAAAAATATATATACTAAATTAGGCGGTATAACCAGCCAATAAAAATATATATACTAAATTAGGCGGTATAACCAGCCAATAAAAGTAAAACAAAGTTAATATACAAATTAGGCGGTATAACCAGCCAATAAAAATAAATATACTTTTAAAAATAAGCAAACTAGAAAAGTAAGAAAACAAGTAAGTAAGAAGAATCAAATATGAAAAATATGGTTAAGGTTTCATTCTCCACCACTAGACATCATTAAGAATCAATTTCAGATCTATCAATATCAACCAACTATCAAAGTTAACAACCGTAGATAACAACAAGCTCTGTTATCCCAATCTTTCCTTAGTTTGTCGTTAAATAGAACAAGCTCTCTATTTAATCTCTAACCATTAAACAACCTAGAATAAGCTCTCTAAATTCAATTTAATGGCAGCTTTATGATGAGAAAGATAGGTTGATCTAAGCAACAAACACATAAGCTCGGATTGTTCAACTTAGGTTATGTTCCACTTTGCAATTATTGAAAACTTGACCATAATCATTAATCACAAATTGCCACTTATGAATAGGAAATCAAGACAATTACACGGATCAAGACTCCTAGACTAGCAATAGATAATTATCAAGATCTATCTAGTTGTACACCTAAATAAATCAAGACAACATCATGAACAATTCTTGTAGAAGAACATAAGCAACTTTGATAGAAAATTAATGATAGATAGAATCTGAAAATCAATCACAAAACATGTTTAGGGCTTTGAAATCACCCTTAACCAAATAGAAGTTTAGCCTAGCATAGGCATTATAAACATAAACATAAAATTAAAGAAAATCTAAGAAGAAAATAAAAGAAAGAAAGAAGAAGAGGAAGAATATTAATTATCCAACCTCTTGCTCTCTCTAAAGAAAAAGAAAACTAGAGAAAAGAAAGAAAACTAGAGAAAAGAAAGAAGAAGAAAACTTAGAGAATTTTATTAAAATGGCTAATATCCTACCTATGTACAATATGATCCTCTACAATCATCCAAGGCCCTCTATTTATACACATTTTGGAGGGCTAAATGACAAGAGACAAGCTTTACAAATTTCAAAGGTAGGTATAATAGGTGGGTGAATTTTTCTAACAATTTTCGTCATATTGTATGACAATTTTGATCAGCCAACTTGATGGCCGATTTCGTCAATATTGGAGGCCTGATCTGATCACATGGTCTTCTAGAAAAAGGTTCCCCTATCAGTTACGGATCCATAGCCATTGGAATCAGCTCATTTTCTGATGTGGATAAGCAGATATGGGCAAACTACGAAAACAGGTCAGCACAGACGTCATTGCACATCAGCCAACTTAATGGTCGATTTCGTCAATATTAGAGGCCTGATCGGATCATATGGTCTTCTAGACAAAGGTTCCCCTATCAGTTACGGATCCATAGCCATTCGAATCAGCTCATTTGCTGATGTGGATAAGCAGATATGGGCAAAATACGAAAACAGGTCAGCACAGACGTCATTGCACATCAGCCAACTTGATGGTCGATTTCGCTAGGGAAAACGACTCCGTTTCAAGAAGTGTAAAACATGAAAAAGATATATATGCCTCTTAGCTTTGCACGGCTACAAATTTCAGCCTTATTGCTTCATTGAAACTCCAGATATAGCTGATATGGCAAAAGGTGTCGGAACTGGAACTGAACTGGATTTGCCCTTAATTCTAGTAATCTGAAATCACTCAAAGAAACTTGTGAAAAACACCAAATTACATAAAAATATAAAAGATCATAAACACAATTAGACTAAACAATAATAACTCGTATTTGACACAAAACAATAATAAAACATAACTAAAGACTATATAATTATACGAGTTATCACACCCCCACACTTAGATTGTTGCTAGTCCCTAGCAACGACTCAATAAAAATAAAATAAGAAAATCTAATCTAATCCATTTTCGTAGGAAATCACGGTGGCACTTAGCATGTGACACAAGCCTTTAAACCCCTAGGTGTCCCTAGTGGACGAGTTTAGTCTCGTGAGGGTTTACTAGAACGATACCACAAACATTGAAAAACTAAAATATAAATAAACTACATATACTAAAAATATTTACTCCTAATCCTTTCAATACAAATTAGAGACAATCTTTGAACAAGTCTTATAAACTAATCAATAGCTTAAAGAATTTCACAAAAAATCATGCTTGAATGTAAATTGTTTGAGTTAAGCCAATATTAACATAACATATTTCAATCAAAATAGTGCATATTCAAACTTAATCTCAACTACTCACATGGGATACCCTCATGATTTTCACTCTTTAAAGTAGTGGTGAAGTGTTTACACTCAATCAATCTCATGAAAACAGTTCTACCATATTCTTGCTTGTCCACCTATTCTCCACTATTTAGATCATACAACTTCATGAATCAAGAGGTCTTTAATCAAGGTTGTAATGGGGCCAAGGGGTTTGTAATGTGGTTGAAGAACAAAAGGATAAAGATATCACAAAGGTTCCAAAGAGTTCATAAAGTTTAGAGACATAAAAAGATCATACAAATAAAACTTCTCAAAACTCTTATAAAGCACATAATAACATAGGCTAAATATTCATGTTGAGCCTTTGCATCATTCTAACCAACTTTGTAACATCTTTTTTTTTTTTTTACTTTAACTAGAAGTTCAAGAGAACTTTTTTTTTTTTAATATGGGAATGTATTTGACAATGATCCCTTTCTTTTTCTCTTGACTTTTTTTCTTTCTTTTCCCCCCACACTTATTTCTTGTTTCTAACCCAAATTTTCAATAAATCTTCTTTGTCTTTGCAACTTGTCTCAAAACATGCTAATTCATCTTTGGAACAAAGGTAAAGATATAAGTATATTTAGGTTAGGGACAAGTTATGGTTACCAAAGAGATAGCTTATTCAATGTAGGCTCAAATTGGTTCACTAAGGGTGTGTTCTCTTGGAACATTAATAATGGATGGCTGTTTGGCTCTGGTTATAATCCTAATGCCTCTATCATATTCATGTTGTCACATGTATCAATATAGTCTCAAACGGTTTAAAGCAAGTTCTAGAGAATCATGTAATCATAAGAGCACTCAAGAAAGAAATTAGATTGATTTGTATAATGCATCAATCATTATAGGCTCAAAAACTCACAAGGATGATTATACAAGTCAGATTAAGTCTAAACATGCTTCTTTCTCAATCAACATATCATATTAACATTGGCTCATAAAAAGGTTGACATCAAGCTCAATTCTCATGAAAATCTTCTCACTAATAAATCTGTTTTAGACTTATGCAATTCATATCTCATCATTGTATTAAAAAGAAACTAAAACTCACAAAAAAATAATAATAATAATAATAAAGAAAAAAAATAGTAGACAAAAATAAAAGAAATCCTAAATCATTCCCCCCACACTTAATTCTTACATTGTCCTCAATGTAAGTCTATTAACCCAAATGAAAGAATCATGTGTAAGAGAAAAGAACTAATAACATAAGAATAGGAACAACTAGACTCAAAACAAAACAAAACAAACTCATGCAACCTAAATAATCCTAAAATGCTAAAGAAAAATTAACAAGTAAACATAAAAAGATTAAAATCAAACTGACAAGGTATGTCTCAAGTCTCCCTTACTCAGACCTTGTTCAGAATGAATACTTCTAAATTGCTTAAAATACAACAAACTTTTTTTTTTTTTTTGAAAAGAAGAAATCAAACTGACAAGGTATGTCTCAAGTCTCCCTTACTCAGACCTTGTTCAGAATGAATACTTCTAAATGGCTTAAAACACAACAATTTTTTTTTTCTTTTTAAATTAGCAAAATATGTCCCTTAAATTTTTTTCTTCTCCTTTTGATTTTCTTCCTGAAATTTTTTTTTAAATTAGCAAAATATGTCCCTTACCCCCTACTAAAATATGACATTGTCCACAATGTCAAATTTTAAAGGTAGAATTTAGGAGATATTACCTGCAGAGATTGCTAACCACTTATTATAACTGAGACACAACAAGCAAAATGTTAGATAATGTCACAAAGACAAAGTGCAATCCACTCCTTGCTCGTCCATATCTCTTTTTCTTTTTCCGAGCGTTTGCGAAACAACCGTAGCAGATAAACACTCATAAGCTTGGAGCTTTTTAAGTAAATCTTCAATGGTTGTAGCAGAAATTATGGTTCTCCTTGCCTCTGAAAACATGAATCCATTATCCACAGCATTATCTAAATATGAAAGCAAATTACTAAAATAACCATTAATATTAAGCAAACCAATGGGTTTCTTATTTGTGACCAAAGATGACCAAGAAGCCACGCAAGCTATTTCTTCCAATGTACCCAGACCTCCTGGTAAAGCAATGAATGCATCGGCAGAATGGTACATGATTGTCATCCGTTCAGGGATACTCCAGACTTGTATTTCCTTACCCACGGTAGGTCCACAAAAACTTGTGAATAGTTTTGGCACGATTCCTAGAACTGGACTTCCTCCGGCGTGTGCTGCTGTAGCGACTGCTCCCATTAAACCCGTACTACCGCCTCCATAAATCAAGTGGATCTTTTGTTGGGCAAGTATTACACCAACTCTTATGGCTTCATCAGCGAATATGTTATTTTTCCCTGGATAAGCACCTCCAAAGACACAAATTTTTTTAATGCGCTGGGATGAAGTACTTTCCATTTTTTTTTCTTCGAGTGCCTGAAAGAGAATGAGTACATGGTGTAATATATAGAGGACTGAGTAGTGAATCAGACAAGAGTAATAATGTCGCCGAAAGTGTATCTGACCTGTCAGAAGAAAATGTTAACCTAACAAAAGATTTTTGCGTGATTTCAGGAAGAAAATCAAAAAGAGAAGAAAAAATCAACCGTAAAAGACAAATAAAAAAAAATGAGAATAATTACACAAATCGAACAACACGTAAATTAAACCAAAATAAAGTTATTGCAAATCAAACCAAAAGCTTAAGAGTCGTTTATTGTAGTTGTGATTGTGGCTCACATCTTCCTCTGGTTTTACGTCCAGAAACGGCTTAAACGCCTTCTATGAGTCGAGGATATGCTTCCCATCCAGTTTTCTTACAAGCTGGCAAACAGGGTCTTTTAACATCAGATTCCCAAGATGTTGCCATTCCCTTTGGAATTGCGGCCATAAATCAAGAATTTCTCTTTGTACGTCTCCACTAGGATGCGTCTCAAGAGAAAGTTGGATATTACCCAAATTCTCCTTACTCAGTCCATCCTTAATGAATTCAATTTTGTCATCTCGATTAGAGGACGGAATCCCAATAGAACGACATTTACCGTTACACGTCCATCGTGCACATTTGTGGCAATTTGAACTCATGCGCTTTGCTCGTCGCTTCTTTGCAAAAGTGCTTCTACCTGTACCTGGTAAATGCAAAACAGGAAGATATTCATCTTCACGTACCTTGGCTTCAATTATCCAACGTATGTCTGCAGGAATCCCTTTGTGCATAAGCATTCTTAATCTTTCAAATCGAACTTGGTAAAGCTTCAGTAAAATATTTCGAGGAAAAGGAGGAAATCGTTTCTGCAATCTTGTGAGAATATCATCCATCCTGAAAAAAAATGAAAAAAAATGAAAGAGAAATTGGAAGAGAAATTTATATACAATATCAGTTTTGTGGGTAGCTGATGGAACCGATTTAAATAATCACGGAGTACCGTTATCCGCCATTTAACCGGGGTAAAAAATTAAAAATTATATTTACATCTAGTTATTTTCAAAACAAGGATCAGAAAGAAAAACAACATAAAAAGACTCAAAAACAAAACACTCTAAATAAAAGTCCTAAATTCTTCCCCCCACACATAATTCTTACATTGTCATTAATGTAATGCTATTATCCCCCAATGCAAGAATTATATGTAAGAGAAAAGAACTATTAAACAAAAGAAACTTATGCAGCCTAAATGAATTTAAAAGCAGAAAACACAATTAACAAAGAAATATAAGAAATAAAAATAATAAAAGAAAAAGGAAAAGAAAGAGAAAGAGAAAGAGAAAGCAAATCTGAATATGGAAGGTTGGCAATTTCATCTTTAATTGGGCTGCCTTCCCAATTAACACTTGAGTTAGTGCTTTGAATCTAACCAACACCCCTTCTTGGCTTTTTAGGCTTGTCAGGCTCATACATGAAATTTCCCAAATTTATGCGTTTGAGAGGTAGCTTTCTTTGCACAACAGTGGATGCATTCTCCATTACAAGTATTATTCCATCATCCTTGGTGGTGCATATCTCATCGAGGAATGGTGCATCTTTTGGTACTTGTTGAATGACATCCACAAACAAACTGTTTAAGGTTTCCAGCGTGTCTTGTTCATGTTCATCCTCCTTGAACTTTGCGAATCTACTAGGAAAAGGTGGAGAAGAAACATTAGTAAAAATTGGAATCTCAAACGTTACCTCAGGTGCCGAAATACTCTTATTTGGATCATTGGCTTCATTATCCTCAAGAATAGAATTCATCTCTAATTTTGTCTCATCCTCATCTTGTTCCTCATTCCTCAAGGTCACAATAGTAGCATTCTCCTTTGGGTTAATCATCGTTTGGGCAGGGAGTTCTTCAGATCTTTGTGCTACCCATCCCATCATACTACTAGTCAATTGGATCATTTGCTTTTCCAAACTCTGGATGCTTGCCCTTGTTTCCTGTTGAAATTGCAAAGTATCAGTAACAAGAGAATAGATAAGATCTTCTAAAGAAGTACCTGAGTTTTGAGTCATATGTGGTGGTTGAAAAAGATCTGGTTCTTGGGACCATGATTGATTGAAGCTAGATGGATGAGTGTAATTGGCATAAGGATCTACTTCTTGGTAATTTTTCGAGTAGCCATAATTAGTATGATCCCACCACCCCTCATGGTAAGTGTTTGAGTAATGATCATACTGTTGGTCTTGGAACACTTGATGGCCTTGACATCCTCCCATGGCCAATTGTTGAACTGGGAAGGTGAGATTGGCTTGTTGATTCTCCATGTTCATGTATGCCACCAACTCTTCAAGTGTTAGATTGCTCAATTCCATCGTTTTTTATTTTTTTATTTTTTTATTATTTGAAAAGAAAAACTTGTATGTACAAGAAAATAAAACTAATTAGAACTGAAAATAAGAATAAACCAAGTAACAAATAAACTAAAGAAAGCAATCCTCGGCAACGGCGCCAAAAATTTGATGCACCCAAAAGAGTGTATCTTATTTAACCTTGCACTAAAAAGATAAATTGTAAGTATAGTAGTTAGCAAGGGTCGAGTCCTCAGGGATTGGGTTTTAGTTTATAAGTTAATAGTTTAAAACTTAAATTCAAGAACAATAAAAGAAAAAGGGTTTTTGAAGCCAGATTTAAACTAAAGTAAATAATAAGAAGAAGATGCAAGGCGGTATAACCAGCCAATAAAAATATATATACTAAATTAGGCGGTATAACCAGCCAATAAAAATATATATACTAAATCAGGCGGTATAACCAGCCAATAAAAGTAAAACAAAGTTAATATACAAATTAGGCGGTATAACCAGCAAATAAAAATAAATATACTTTTAAAAATAAGCAAACTAGAAAAGTAAGAAAACAAGTAAGTAAGAAGAATCAAATATGAAAAATATGGTTAAGGTTTCATTCTCCACCACTAGACATCATTAAGAATCAATTTCAGATCTATCAATATCAACCAACTATCAAAGTTAACAACCGTAGATAACAACAAGCTCTGTTATCCTAATCTTTCCTTAGTTTGTCGTTAAATAGAACAAGCTCTCTATTTAATCTCTAACCATTAAACAACCTAGAATAAGCTCTCTAAATTCAATTTAATGGCAGCTTTATGATGAGAAAGATAGGTTGATCTAAGCAACAAACACATAAGCTCGGATTGTTCAACTTAGGTTATGTTCCACTTTGCAATTATTGAAAACTTGACCATAATCATTAATCACAAATTGCCACTTATGAATAGGAAATCAAGACAATTACACGGATCAAGACTCCTAGACTAGCAATAGATAATTATCAAGATCTATCTAGTTGTACACCTAAATAAATCAAGACAACATCATGAACAATTCTTGTAGAAGAACATAAGCAACTTTGATAGAAAATTAATGATAGATAGAATCTGAAAATCAATCACAAAACATGTTTAGGGCTTTGAAATCACCCTTAACCAAATAGAAGTTTAGCCTAGCATAGGCATTATAAACATAAACATAAAATTAAAGAAAATCTAAGAAGAAAATAAAAGAAAGAAAGAAGAAGAGGAAGAATATTAATTATCCAACCTCTTGCTCTCTCTAAAGAAAAAGAAAACTAGAGAAAAGAAAGAAAACTAGAGAAAAGAAAGAAGGAGAAAACTTAGAGAATTTTATTAAAATGGCTAATATCCTACCTATGTACAATATGATCCTCTACAATCATCCAAGGCCCTCTATTTATACACATTTTGGAGGGCTAAATGACAAGAGACAAGCTTTACAAATTTCAAAGGTAGGTATAATAGGTGGGTGAATTTTTCTAACAATTTTCGTCATATTGTATGACAATTTTGATCAGCCAACTTGATGGCCGATTTCGTCAATATTGGAGGCCTGATCTGATCACATGGTCTTCTAGAAAAAGGTTCCCCTATCAGTTACGGATCCATAGCCATTGGAATCAGCTCATTTGCTGATGTGGATAAGCAGATATGGGCAAACTACGAAAACAAGTCAGCACAGACGTCATTGCACATCAGCCAACTTAATGGTCAATTTCGTCAATATTAGAGGCCTGATCGGATCATATGGTCTTCTAGACAAAGGTTCCCCTATCAGTTACGGATCCATAGCCATTCGAATCAGCTCATTTGCTGATGTGGATAAGCAGATATGGGCAAAATACGAAAACAGGTCAGCACAGACGTCATTGCACATCAGCCAACTTGATGGTCGATTTCGCTAGGGAAAACGAATCCGTTTCAAGAAGTGTAAAACATGAAAAAGATAGATATGCCTCTTAGCTTTGCACGACTACAAATTTCAGCCTTATTGCTTCAGTGAAACTCCAGATATAGCTGATATGGCAAAAGGTGTCGGAACTGGAACTGAACTGGATTTGCCCTTAATTCTAGTAATCTGAAATCACTCAAAGAAACTTGTGAAAAACACCAAATTACATAAAAATATAAAAGATCATAAACACAATTAGACTAAACAATAATAACTCGTATTTGACACAAAACAATAATAAAACATAACTAAAGACTATATAATTATACGAGTTATCAAACATCTTCGCGAACCCACCGAACATCTGTATTGGTACTAGGGATATTTTCATCTAAGTTTTGATCCGTAAATGGCAAGCATTCAGTTCTTTGTTCAATATCATCTTGAAATTTATCACCCATATCAAACAGGTTTCTAGGTGTGTTACGGAGTACAACATACCAACCCGCATCATTCGGATCTTCGGAATAAAATACTTGTTTGACTTGAGATGAAAAAACATAAGGTTCGTCAATCAGTTGCTGTCCGGTGTGAATTAATCGAGAGAAATTCACCATTGTAAATCCGAACTGATCTTTTTTAACACCTCTACTAGTATTCACATCAGCCCAATCACATCGAAATAACACGACCTTCCACTTGCCATAATAATCCAACTCAATAATATCATTTAGAATTCCATAATAATCAATATCCCCCTCCACAGGATTACTATCCCTAGCACTAGCATAGCTTGTTGTTGAAGAAGAAACAACAACTCCACAATTTTGTGTTCTCCTAAAGCGTTCATGGGATTTAGTATGAAATCTAAATCCATTAATGATGTAAGCACTGTATCTTTTCACTATTCTATTCGGTCCTTGTAAAAAACACTTAATTTCTTCGCTAACATCTCTTCTACTCCAAACCTATTACAAGAAACGCAAAGGCAAACACTTCACTTTATTTATATATTAAAGAATACATTGATCGTAATAAAATGATAAAAAATTGTGTTACTTACAACTTCTCCTAACCATTCGTGGAAATTTTCCGTAAATAACTTATCAAGCTCGCGAAGTTGTCTTCTTCGAGAACGTAAAGTTCCTCTCAAGTAGCTTCTATACTCACTATCATAAAAAGTACGTTTTTTACGTGAGAAAGCAAAAGAAAAATTAAACTGTTTGTTAAATTAAAAATTATACTGAAACTTACGTGCGTAATGATTCCAGTGAATCACTATGGAAAAGCACATATCGATGCGCTTGTGCCCAAGATTTATCATCTAGCTCAACCACTTCAACCTTGCCGATTGGTTGTCCAACACTTTGAAATAAGTATGTTTCGGCTAAGTTGTTATGTGTGAGCACATCATTTCTTCCCAGTCTATTAAATCTTGTTTCAACATCATCCAAATATCTTGCACAAAATGTCATACACTCCTCCGCTAAATATCCTGTCCACCCGCTTAAGCATTTTAAGTGAAAAAGACGGACACTAAAAGACAATCTTGTATGCTTAGATCTCTCGTAAAGTTCTTCATTCATATCATCAAGCAACTTATAAAACTTTGCCGCTTCTCCATTGGGTTCCTGATCACCCATACCTCTTCCCGTTTCAGCAAAGTCATTGAACCCATCATTCCCTCCAGGAACTTCTGGTGAAGATGTGTACAAACTATGGTTACGCATGTTAAATGCATCTCGCAACATGCCTTCCATGTCATCTTGTCTAATAGACTGATGTTGATTGTTAGAATTACTTGGACGAACTCTAGAAGATGACCTAGAAGTTGCGGACTCTCCATGAAAAAACCATTGTCTGTAACCGGGGAGAAATCCTTCACAAATCAAATGTTCGAAAACAACTCCACGCATATGCCAATCAATATTGGCACACCTCGAACAAGGACATAATATCTTATTATCTTCGTTTGCGTTCTGAAAAGCGAAATCGAGAAAACTATGTACTCCATCTTCGTACTCTTGACTTAGTCTCGACTTTTGCATCCAACTCTTATCCATTTTTGTGCCAAATACCTTTTTAATCAAATTACATCATTAGCACTTGACCAACAACTTAGAGTTAAATCTGCCTATAAATCATACAAATAGAATTTAATAAGGATATCATGGGATCATACAAATAGAATTTAATAAACTACTTGGCATAGTGAAAAAGTCTTTGAAAATGATAGCATTTCCAATCCAAATATGTGTATAAATATGTATGCATGATTACCCAATTCCCCAAAGAGCACTGAGGACTTACATTTTCTTGTAAAAAAAATCTTTTGGAATCCAACACCTTTTTGACTCGTTGAAGATAATCCAAGCTATATGATTGGTGTTTAATTAAGAATAAATTCATGAAATAAACATGTTTTAAACAAATGGACTGGTTGTTTCCCTTTGAATTATTGTAACTTGCAGGATGTTGAGGAACTTATGGGGTTAGCTCCTGAGAAACTTCTATTAAAGCAGTTTGCATCCTGAGAAGTGCAAATTTGCTGCAATTACAAGATGTTACTCACCAACTTCCTGATTGATTTTCAAGTTTCAACATCTCTCCAGATTAACAATCCTGCATCCTAAGGAATCTTGGCATTGTTTAACCATTCAAGTTTCATTTTTCAAAATAAGAACTTGGCTATTATTGAGGCAAATATAAACACTTGGGTCTCTAACCTAATCTTGTGCTTATAAACTGACAACTTTTTGAGAAAAATCTCAGTATTGCATCAGGCATGGAACTCTGAGCCTTTCTTAACAATGGAATAATCAGATGCGGCTTTCTTAACAATGGGTCTCTAACGGCAATTTGGATTTGCGTAATCGACAATAAACCTTTCTTAACAATGGAATAATCAGATGCGACTTTCTTTTCTACATTTTTTTTTTTTATTTAAAATTTCCTATGAGGTTGTACATTTGTAACATTTGCACAAAGTTTTGACTTAATTAAAATTGATGGTTAACAGAATTACTTCTTAACTGAGTCCAAATGAAGATGTTATCAGTGGTCAATAAGTACCCAAAAGGATATGCACTGAGTTACTTGAAAAGTAAGGAAAATATCAAGAAACCTATCAAAGAGATGACATGACATGAGCCTTCCAAATAAATCTTAACTAAATTGTGGCTTATATATGATGATTTACTAATTGTAGCGATTGTATCCAAAATGTATCAAAAGACAGCTTAAATGGTTTACCATCTTTATGGACTGAAGCTAGCTAGCTAGCTTTATAGAGATATTAAAATATCAAAAATTACCTGAAAAGACTGACAAATGACAATCAATGGAAAATGGGGTGGATATATGATATGATAAATTTAGTTTAGGCATTAAGCTTGGACAGGGTATTTTACCTATAATTTTTTTTTTTTTTTTGGATTTCTCTATTTAATTTATTGCCTAATTAGGTCATTAGTGATGATAGAAATGATTATGATGTGAAAGTGAGTGAAACCAACCATGTAGTTGTTGGGCTAATTAATTTGTGAAACCAACCATGTAGTTGTTTGGCTAATTAATTGCATGATCATCATCAAATGGTGGGATGGGAACAACAATTAAAAAAGATAATTTATTTATTTTCTTAAGCAAGTTTAAAAGCCAGATTTCACAAATCTGAAGGTGTACATACTATGCTGCACAAACAACAAACTATAAATGCATGCATCCTTAAGTGTAGCCCAGTCCATTTAGCTTAATTATTATATATAAGTTTTATGAATTTAAAGTTTGAACTATAAAAATTAGATGATGGGGCAGGCAGGCTTGCTCCACTTAACAATAAACTTGAAACTAAAGTAGCAGCGCCAGCTAATCACTATGTTTGGGCTCATCAACTTACTAGCCAGCCCATATGTATTCAGCTGACTTGTGTAATCATGGCTTAATTATTATGAATTTAAAGTTTGAACTATAAAAATTATTACTACTTTTTTTAATTTATTTTAAATAAATAAAAGTGATAACTTTATTTTCATTCACATAGTTAATGTGTATTATTCACTTTAAACCCTTTTTTTGGGGTATTAAAGTAGTTTAAATTTTTTCTGGCAAATTCCTTTTTCTTGTGAAATGGTTTTAAGTTAAATTTAGTTTATTTTTAAAATTTTCCTTTTATTTGTAAAAAAAAAAAAGGATTCAAATCTAAGTCTTTTTAACTAGAGGGAAAATAGGAGGGGAAATAAGTTGGTCTAATTGATTGATAGATTAAAAGCATAGAGGTTGGATAGCATTAGCAGGAGGAGGAATTACCTAGAAGAATAAAAATACTGTGTCAGTGTGCATCTTTCGACAAAAAGGAGTATTTTGGTTTAATTTAGATTGAATTACATAAGACAAAAGCATAAAGCTATTCTGCCTTGGAAGAATTGCATTTTATTTATTTATTTTAGAATTGCATGCATTTATACTTTGGGCTTGGGAGTTGGGAGAAACTCAATCTCGGAAGATTTGAAGCAAAATCGTTTCACATTTCCATCATTAGATAAAACAAATTAATGCAGCAAATTCATGATATGATATGATATGGACTATATATGGAGTAGTAAACTATAGCAAAAAATGACCTAATTCTCTTTCTTTATGAAAACTGCGACTCAATCAAGGCTGCTCCCCTATCCAGTCTTTGACCATTCAAGAATCCCAATATTTTTTTTTTGGTTTTGCTTTAGCTAGCCTAGCTGTAAGCAACAACGTTTCGATTCACTCTTTTGGTTTAAAATTTTGAAATGCAAGAAAGATATTTATGGAGTATGTACTATATATGACCAAGCACCCAACAGGATAAATAACACAGAAGATGTCCTAATATTAACAACTTTTGAGGTTATTCATGTCCCTCATATAATCTAACTAAAAAGAAAACACTAACTAATTTTTTAGGATAATAATGGGGGGAATGGGAGCAAGATTTGGTACAACAGACAATGTCAGTCAGTCATTATTCAAGACAATAGACTTAGATACATAAGGGAGAAGAGGGATAGAGATCTGATGGACACATAAAGGAGGAAGTGAGCAGTGAGTAAAGCATCTCAAGCAAAACAACATAAAGGAGGAAGTAATCTAGTTCCAGAATACTAGAATAGATACAAAAGCAGGGCAACATCTAGCATTAATTAAATAGGCTCAAAAGTAATGCATTCTTTTTAGGGCTGTGCAATAACAACATTTCAGAAGCTGCTCATACATAGAATTCTGGCATAAATATTGTGTTCATTCATAGCTACAAATATTGCCATCCATCATTTGCTTAATTTGCTATATCACATATATATATATAATATCGGGAATTTGGAAGTACCAGCACTGACCTTGTTGCTTTTATGGCAATGCTGAGTATTTGTCTTTAGAACCCCGCCTTTATGGCTGCTGGAGATGCTTAAATTCCTGACAATCAGCTCCAACTTCGTTAAGTGCTGATAAAAGCTTTGGCACAATCTTGCCTAACATCAGCAAAATTTTGGAATTACTAATTCTAACAACAAACCAGAATCACAAAAAGAAACAAAAACTCATCAGCAAATTTTGGAATTACTTACGATTTGACGATTTGGAGATGAATAGAGACAAATCGGCTTCGAGATTATGATTTTCGAGATGAAGAGAGAAAAATCGGCTTGGAGATGACTATTTCGGCTTGGAGATGTGTGAGAGAGAGAGGGAGAGAGAGAGAGAGAGACTCGGTTTAGGTTTCTGAATTGGGGTTTAGGGTTTCATATTAGAAAGAATAGCGGCGTTTGTATCAACAAACGCCGCAACTTTACAAGGTAAAACACATCGTTTTGCCTTAAGCCATAAATGAATCAATATAGCGGCGTTTCTATTATCCAAACGCTGCTATATCGAAATAATTAGCGGCGTTTATATTTACAAACGCCGCTATATCGAAATATTTAGCGGCGTTTATATTTAAAAACGCCGCTATATTATATTATTTAGCGGCGTTTGTGGACACAAACGCCGCTAAAACAAAAACCTAAACGCAGCGTCTCGCCTCTAAATTTTGGCGCCCAAATTTTGGCGAAAATTTAAGAAACTGATAAAAATTGATTATACTTTAGCGGCGTTTGTATAATGCAAACGCCGCAATTAGTACAGATTTAGCGGCGTTTGTGCACATAAAACGCCGCTAATTTACAACTTCCCGGCGTTTTCTATAGAAACGCCGCCGGGTATTCAAAAACACGGTACTCCGCGGCGTTTTTGAGTCAAACGCCGCTATATTAGCGCCACTGAAAACCAATTTGGTTGTAGTGAATGTTCGCATTTAACTGCGGGCATATTATTAGAATTGATAGTTTATAATAAATTTGAAAGATAAAAAAATAAAAGGAGTAAAGATAATTTAGAAAAATAATAACTCTTATCTTTATACGACACATGGTATAAAATTAAAAGTTATTTGAATATAATCAATTAGATCCAGCAATTTTAGACACAACATAATTATACGATAAGAATATAACATGAGAAAAATAATTAAAACACGACATAACACGAAAAATAACATGAACACTACACAAATACATGAACATGTTAAAATCTACATAAACGAATTATTAATGTGTCAAAATTTATATAAATATACAATATCTTGCATACGATTATGACAGAACTGTGGGCCAATGTTATACCGATGTGGAGAACTGTGGGTACAGCTTTTAGGACCATGGGGAGTAGTAAGTTACGCTCCACTGATGGTACTGAGACAGTATGGGGTAAAGCAATTCGTCCCGGCTACGCACAGACTCGACCAGGTGGAATTTTCTTATGGAGATCCGAATATGTCAAAAAGAGTAGAGCCAATAGTCCGAGCTTGGAAAGAAAATCAAAGAACCAGGTTAGGATCCCTCAGTGAGAGCGTCACTCCAAGGTACCAAGTGTGGAGAGCAAATCGGGTCAACAATATGGTGCTTCCCGAAGAAGAGGTCATGTATCAGCCAAGTCTCGCTCCATCAAAGAGAATATCAGAACTCGAAATCGCTCAGCAAGGCTTCAATATTGAAAGAAAGAAGATGAAGCAGGAAAGTCAGAGGTTCCAAGAGGAGGCCGAGAATTGGAAAGACAAGACTGAAATACAAGGGGTCAGAATCAAAAAAATAATAAAGGAACGTGACACTGCATATGCCGATGTGAAAGACTTGCACTTGGAAAACAAGAAACTAAGGACACAACTGAAGGTCAAAAGTATACTCGGACCAACTTATAGGCAGGAAAGAGAGCTTAGTCGACTTCAGGAGGAAGTAGAACAGTGGAAGAGAAAGGCACAAGAAAACGAGGCAAGAGCCGCTCGGCTGTCTCGCGATAAGCAGAAATATAAGGGCATGTATTCCCAGGCTTCCATGAGTTTAGCTGAGTCTCTGCATATAAACGAGAAACTAAAGGCTGAGCTCGAGAGCAAGAGGGAGAGTTCTTCTCAGATGCAAGAAGAGAGAAGTTCCCTACACCAAGTAATCTGAGACCTAGAACGACATTTATATAGCCAAAAAAATCACATCGACGAGATCGTGACGGAATGGAGGGATAGAGAAAGTGATTGGATTTATACATGTGATTTGGCTACGGATGCTAGCAAGAGATGGGAAGCCAAAAGTATGGGAAGGCAGCAGTACATAGAACACTTGGGTACAAAAATTGGCAAGGCCGTGAGGAAAGCCAGCAAGATGATCGAGAAAGTGGAAGTTCTAAGACAAAGAATCCAGCCAACCGGAGAATACGGACAGCAGTTGCTTAATTTTCTAAACGAAGCCAGAAATCAGTATAAGTAGATTAGCTGTATTTGTGGACATGATTCTAAGAAGTTATGTTGATGTAATGAAAACTATATGTGGGATCAATGAAAAATCAACTTCCTGAAATTTATCTTTGAGTATCTATACCTCGTATGCATTTTTTTTATTTGCTTGTTCATTCATTCATCCATCCATTCATTCATACAATAAGGAATAAAGAAATAATATGTCATGAGGTTCTAACCCGAGGTATTTGAAATAAGGTATAAAAATTGAGCGCCGACTAAAGTACCCGGACAAAAGTGCTCCACACTCGTATAATACACGAGCACACGCAAAGACCATGGACAACGAACAGGCAACAAGAATTGAGAGAATGGAAAGGGCACAGAAAGAATTGCAAGAACAGCTGGGCAGATCTCAACAGGAACTACGGGAACAGATAGCAAGGTCCCAGGAAGACTCACGAGAACAAAAGGCCAAGATGATGGAAATGATGATAAGTTCGACAAGAGAAAAAGGGCCAGCCGAAAGCTTAATGGTAAGGGGAGAACCCTGACCCCGAGAAAGTAACAACGATGATCCTCTATACCTACCGGGTTTTACCCCGACCCACGCCCAAGTGACATAAGATGGGCACCCACAAGGGGAACCTCCAATGGGAGAACAACCTTATGTGTACATTAAAACGCCAAGTCCCACAGGTCAACAAGCCCAAGGACAGTTCGCATCTAACCCAGGGACCCATCCTTCAAACCAATCCACGTCCCGAACTTGGATGACCCCTTAGAACAAGAAAAGTTGAGAAGAAGCGTGACGAAATAAATAGAGGATGTCGGGACAAAGCATAAGTATGATATGTTAGAAGAGAGACTCAAAGCAATAGAAGGGATGGACGCCTTCGGAAAAGTCGATGCCAGTGAACTGAGCTTAGTTCCGGATTTGGTAATACCGCAAAAATTCAAAGTCCCAGAATTTGAGAAGTATGATGGGACCAAATGCCCTTCATTTCACATCACCATGTTTTGTCGCAAAATGGTCGGGCACACTCATAATGACAAATTATTAATTCACTATTTCCAAGACAGTCTGCAAGGATCAGCCGCAAGATGGTATAACCAACTAGATCGCAGTCGCATTCATATTTGGACAGATTTGGCGAGAGCCTTTTTGGCCCAGTACAAGCATATGGCCGACATGCCGCCGGATAGGCTATCCCTCCAAAACATGGAGAAAAAGGCAGGAGAAAGATTTAAAGAGTACGCCCAAAAATGGAGGGACTTGGCTGCTCAAGTACAACCACCTCTGACAGAAAAAGAGACCACTGCTCAAGTACATTGCTAGGACCATATTACGACAGGTTGGTCGGCAGTGCTACCAAGAATTTTGCCGATATGGTCATTTCTGGCGAGATGATAGAAAGCGCCATAAAAAATGGCAAGATCAAGGGAAGCAAAACCACCAACAGTAAGAAGATGGGGGCGACAAAAAAGAAAAAAGGAGAAGTGCAAGCGGCTTCGTATGAAAGCCGACCACCATAAAGCTATACTCATTATCCAACAAACAGACCCTACAGTTACCCCCCTATTCCATACTCCTACCCTCCTACACAACCCCAATATTCAATGAGTTATCGACCAACAGCGCCAGTGTATACGCCATCACCCATGCCAGCACCCGTATACACGATATCTGTTCCTGCTCCCAACCCGACCATTAAGATGAGCATACGAGAGTTGCCCGCACACTGTATGCATGTTGAAGAAGAGTCGGATGGGAGGCCATGGTACCATGACATCCTGCAATACGTAAAACATCAGCAATACCCAGAACATGCCACAGAAAATGACAAAAGAACTTTGAGAAGATTGGCGATGGGATTCTTTCTAGATAAAGAAGTATTGTACAAAAAGAGTAGAGATCTTACATTGCTAAGGTGTGTGGAAGCAAATGAAGCTAAAAGAATGCTTAAGGAGGTTCACGAAGGGGTTTGTCGAACACATGCAAACGGCCACATGATGGCTAAGCAGATTATGAGAGCAGGTTATTATTGGATGACCGTGGAGAGGGATTGCATCAGGTATGTCCGAAAATGCCATAAGTGCCAAATATACGCGGATAAGGTACATGCTCCTCCGACAGTTCTGCACGTCATGACAACACCGTGGCCTTTTTCTATGTGGGGAATGGATGTGATTAGGCCAATTACCCCTAAGGCCTCGAATGGGCATCGCTTCATTTTGGTGGTGATCGGTTATTTCACAAAGTGGGTTGAAGCTGCTTCTTATGCTAGTGTGACCAAGTCAGTGGTGTGTAGGTTCTTGAAGAATGAAGTGATCTGCCGATACGGTCTCTCAGAGAAAATCATTACAAATAATGCTCTCAATCTAAACAATGACATGATGAAAGAGATTTGTACCCAGTTTAAAGTCAGACATCACAACTCAGCGCCTTACCGTCCCAAGATGAACGGGGCAGTGGAGGCCGCTAACAAGAATATAAAGAAAATCGTGGCCAAAATGACTGATAAGTACAAAGATTGGCACGGAAACTCCCGTTTGCTCTGCAAGCTTATAGTTCATGATAATTAATGAAAACAAATATTCAAATAGTTTCACCATCATCAACAACACAAGAAAAGTAAAGAAGAGAAAAGAAAAGCAAACTAAGATTTGTCAATTCTTGAATCTTGAGTCTTCACCAATCTTCCAATCTTCTTGAGAGCTTTTGGTGGCAACTATCCTCTTGAGAGAATTAGGTTTTTAGAACTCCAACCCCCCTTTATTCAGCCTAAAAAGTCCTATTTATAGTGTCCAAAGCCTCCTGGAGTCCGAAACTTCGCGCACAAGCAAATGGGTAAGCTGCAGGCTTTTTTTTTCATCCTTTTTTTTTCGCTCAAGAGCTGCAGCGCCAGCTTTCTAGCGCTGTAGTGTTGACTTTCTGCCTTCGGGCGTCGGCCCCTCTTTTTGCTGCACTTCGCTTCTGTTGTCTTCTCGCACTTCCTTGGCTGATTTGGATAGGCAAATCTCGTCCGATTTTGATATGTAAACCATCATTAGAAAGGTATGTAAGTCAGATTCAAAAGTGATGAAGGAATTTTTCTCAAATAGATTTAAGATCATGTTTTCTTGAAACAAGCTCCGGAGGTCGAATCTGCCTACTTATTGCTTTGCACCGTTTTTCATCGTTTTGTACTCCGAAGCTCCATATCACCTTGGACCTATAAAAACACATAAATAATAACTAAATAACTATTTTAAACATAAAATGGATAAATAAAATAAATCTAAAAACATCTAAAACTAATCAAATCCTAATAAAAGCCTCAAAGAATTTAAATGCATATAAGGTGTTAAAATAACTATATTTCCTAGAGTTATCAGTCATGTCATTCATACATATGCTATGTCATTTAGATTTTGCCATTCATACATATGCTATGTCATTTAGATTTTTCCATGTCAAGCATGCCATGTCATTCATACATATGCTATGTCATTTAGATTTTGTCATGTCCAGCATGCCATGCCATGCCATGTCATTCATACATATGCTATGTCATTTAGATTTTGCCATGTCAAGCATGCCATGTCATTCATACATATGCTATGTCATTTAGATTTTGCCATGTCAATCATGCCATGTCATTCATGCATATGCTATGCCATTCAGATTTTTGCCATATCAAGCATGCTACGTCATTCATTCATGTGCCATGTCATTTGCATTTTGCCATGTCAAGCATGCCATGCCATGCCATGCCATGTCATTCATTCATGTGTCATATCATCTAGATTACGCTATGTCAGGATAAATATGCATGTTGTTTAATTTTTGTCTTGGTAATATTTTTGCATATTCATGATCATTTTTTTATGATTTCAAAATACATGAAAAATAAATATTGTTTTTATAAAACAAGATTATTCCCGAGTTAAAATAATTCATGAATTTTCTGCTGGGTCTGTCGGGGAGGATATTATCAATTATCATTAATGACAAAATATCTATTTTAAAAAAAACAAGGGTGATCCGAAAGATTTCAAAATCAAGAAAAAACTTCATGTTTTGCTGAGTTTATCAGGAAACATGAGAAATTTTATATTAATAAATTTCGAATCATTTTTAAATAAAATATGATTATTTTTTAAGGAAATTATTTTTAAACACAAAATTTAAAATCGACTTTCACTAAGACTTGAGATAACACATGACTAATAAGGTACGTTTTATACGGGCGTTGTGGGGGTGCTAATCCTTCCTCACACGTAACCGACTTCCGAACCCGCACTTATTTTCTCTGGTTCAAAGCGCAGACTTCAAAATTGGTTTTAAAAAATATTTTGATTAATTTTAAAATGTTTTATAAAAACCGGTTTTAATAGGTGGCCGATCACACCTAGCCAAAAAAGATTGGTGGATACTTCATTTTATTTTTCGAGGTTGTTTTCAAACCCTCAATTATTTTACTTAAGAGAAATTAAGTCGTCTTTTCCTCTTTTTCTCCCTGCACGTATTATTTTTCAACGTCGCTTGACGGATCCCGCGAATGATTCGTTGCGACACCCGTATTCGACACTTACATTCGAATCCGAATAACATAACCTTCATATATATATATATATATTTCCTGAAAATAAGCCTTTGATTTTTCTTTTCTTAAAATTCTTACTATCTGTTTTTATTACTTTATTTTATAGACAACTGAGAAGCTATAAATCAATATACGAAGTTAGATTCTGTGTTTCAAAAATTAGTGTTAATTCTGTAAACTTTGTTCTTTGTAGGAATTGGCGGAAAAGCCACCAATAGTTACAGTAACGGGATTAGAAATTTTTAATAATTTGAGAAGAAAATCTTATATTTAATCTTTGAAAGACAAAATTATAATTTTTTTATTTATATAAACTTATATATAATTAAATTTTATATGAATATTAAAAAAATTTAGGAACTTTCCATCCATGAATAGTTAAAATGTAATGGCTCTGCCCTATTTCTTTTTAGATTTTGAAATAATTTTTTTTAATTATCCAAAAAATATATACGAAGTTAGCTATTTTGTATTCATATCTGCTATTAATCTTAATCAACTAAAACTTTTTACTGCTATACATTAATATGTTTTAATTTTTGTGATCATTGTCTTATGGAGTACTAAATTCCTACTATTGGTTTCAAGATTAAAGTACTTATTCACTAATTGGGGGAAATTCTTTCTATATTCTCTTGCTCAAAGGTAAGGGTAAACTTGCTCAAGGGTTGAGTAGTCTGTTCGGTTCATATTAGATTGGATCTGAATAGCACTTTTTGTGATTCAGGTCGACTTGGCCTGAATTATTGTTCACCTAATAAAAAATATATATATTTTTTAAAATTTAATTATAAAAATATATAAATATTAACAAAAAAAAATATTTTTTTAATTTTTTTTAAATTATTATATGAACAATAAATCGGGCTAGCAAGCCGGGCTTGGGCGAAGGAAATGAAAAATTTTCGGGTCGCGGCCCGACTCGACCCAACCCATATAAGTAGGTCTAGTTTGGGGTATGTGAAATTATGTTACCCGATTTTTTTTTTTAAAGTATTCGTATTTAATATTTGTGTCCGACATATATTTGGATATGAGTATGCAAATATGATCTTCCAATATATGAAAAAACCTGAAAAAATTGAGTATACCTATATCAAATACATATCCGTATCCGACATTTACCTCAAATCCGGATAACATAGGTGTGAAACCTGAAAAAACGAGGCTGCAAATATAACATGTAGAAGTACCAAGTAGCTTAGTTTTATTCATATATATATATATATATATATTTATACAAAGCTTCTTAATTCATAGTGCATACAGCCCACGCATCTTACAGTTATATATGATTACTGATTAATCATAGTAGGAAGATTATTGAATATACAAACAAAGACACACTTAAAACATACAGAGACATTATCCAATAAAAAAACAAACAAGCATAGAATTTTCACTTATTTGATTTTGCTTTTGTCATTTTGGCCGTCTTCTCGAATATCTTTTAGCTGTTCAGTTGGAAACCCAGACGAGGGTATCTCTGACAAGGAAATGGCAAATGGGGACGGTTCCTGGCTTAACTTTGAGAATCTGAAAGGCCGAGTGCTTTGGGTTCCGACCTGATGTATCTTTGTGACAGACAGCCACTGCATTGGCTTTTGTCCCATCTTTGCCAACCAATGGAACTTTATAAATTGCTGTTTTGTTGATTGAATGGCACAAAAATACAGCACCTGGATACTTCATCTTGTGGCAAACTAGCTCATTTTCTCCCATGTTTTGCACTCCCCTAGCAATGTTAAACAATGGGTTTTTCGTTTCCTTTGAAAGCTCATTTGATAGAAGCTGGATTTTTCTCCCAAGCTTTGAAATACTCAAATCTACAAAGGACTCTAATGATGTAGCACAATACTTTTGTTCTCCATTAATGGCTACCCTTTCACAACCTGTAATTGTTTCATTCATGGTGTCTGCAGCTTCCCTTGATTCGAATTTTAAGGAGAAGTGATTCAAAATTTCAGGTAATTTGTCACTTGAAAAGGGTATTGACTTGGCAACTCGATCAGGCAAGAATGGAGTCGTGTCCCTTGTCGTTATGAGAAGTGGTAAATTCACCATCTTCCCAGGGCGTAGATCCTTTTGGAAGAAATAGATTGTTTCATTGATTGCAGCATTTTCAACCTAGAATTTCTTTTTGGGATTTGATTCCACTAATACGTCGTGGTTACCTTCTAAAGAGATCGTTTTCCCTACATTTGGTTCCCAAAAGAGGTAAAGAGTCTTAGAGACAGCTTATGAATTAGAGTCCTGTTCGGATCCAATTTCTTATTTTCTAATTTTATGTCAAAAAGTTATTTCTTTCTACCTGCTACTGTTGTTTCTTTGGAACATATATTATTAAGTAGTTAAAAGGTACAAATTAAAGACTGTTAATTATTTTCTCTTACAGTTAAAATTAAAATTATCGGGGATTGCTTTATTTAGTTTATTGGTTTATTCTTATTTTCAGTTGTAATTAATTTTATTTTTCTTGTACATACAGGTTTTTGTTTTCAAATTTCAAGCAAGAAGAGATGGCAGGTGCTACATCAAAACTTCAGAACCTTCAGAACCAACTAGACAATCTCATCTCCATAGTTCAACAAGTGGCCATAAGTAAGATTCAACAATCAAAGCAGTGTGGAGTGTGCTTCTTGATGGATCATCCAACCAATTGATGCCCATACTACCAAAAAGATAATTTTGAAGCAGCCTATGATGTGGGAGAATACCAAAGCCATCAAGGGTTCCAAGGACAACAGTATGATGCTTTCCCAAACACTTACAATGTGGGATGGTGGAATCATACTCATTATGGCTACTCGGGAGATTATCAAGAAGTAGATCCTTATGCTAATTACACTAATCAATTTGTCTTCAATCAACCATGGGATCAACAACAAGATCTTTTTGAGCCACCACCTAAAAACTCAGGTAATTCTTTAGAAGAACTTGTCAATTTTATTGTTATTAATACTCTGCAACTTCAACAGGAAACAAGGGAAACAAAGGCAAGTATCCAGAGTTTGGAAAAGCAAATGAGCCTATTGGCTAGTAGTACGATGGAATTAATAGCACAAAGATCTCAAGCACTCCCTTCCCAATCGATGATTGATCCAAAGGAGAGTGTTAGTGCCACACAACTTGAGGATGAATCAGAAAATCCAAGGGAACCCGAGGACGAGAAAGAACTAAAGATGGATTCAACTATTGAAGATAATGAAGCTTCAATTCCGAAAGAGAGTACTTCGGCACCTGAGGTAACGTTTAAGGTTCCACTTTTTACTAATGTTTCTTCTTCACCTTTTCCTAGTAGATTTGCAAAGTTCAAGGAGGAAGAACATGAACAACACATGCCGGAAACCTTAAACAACTTGTTTGTGGATGCCATTCAACAAGTATCAAAATATGCTCCATTTCTCGATGAGATATGCACCACAAAAGATGGTGGAATAATACTTGTAATGGAGAATGCATCCGCTGTTGTGCAAAGAAAGCTTCCTCTCAAACGCATAAAATTGGGAAATTTCATGTATGAGCCTGACAAGCCTAAAATGCTAAGAATGGGTGTTGGTTAGATTCACAACACTAACTCAAGTGTTAATTGGGAAGGCAGCTGATGCACCCAAAAGAGTATATCTTTATTTAACCTTGCAGTAAAAAGATCAATTGTAAGTATAATAGTTAGCAAGGGTCGAGTCCTCAGGGATTGGGTTTTAGTTTATAAGTTAATAGTTTAAAACTTAAATTCAAGGAAAACAAAAGAAAAAGTGGTTTTGAAATAGTTTTAAAAATAAGCAAACAAGAAAAGTAAGTAAGTAAGAAATAAGAAATCAAATATGAGAGAAATATGGTTAAGGTTTCATTCTCCACCACTAAACAAATAAACATAGAGAAAGAGTTCAAGTCACTTACTTGTCTGCCTATGCAATGCTCGCTTGTTATGGATATGAGTAATGAACTCAACCGAATGCCTAAGGCACTCTTGTAATCAATCGGTTAAGGCAACTACAGGAACTTTCCAGCAACCTATCTTGCTCGTCCAAACCAGAATGCTTACTGCTTTCCTTCTTGATAATCCAACCAATCAAGAACCCCTCACTCACTTAGCAATTGCACTTAGCAATCTGCCTCTGATTATTGGTGTTATACACTTGTGTATTGTCTTGGCTGAATCCTCTCCTATTTATAGCCACTCAAGGGTTGCTTCATGAAAGGGTTAAAGGACACAACCCCTTCTAGAATTGCACCCTTCATTTGGGACATAATGGCTCGGTCAACAAAACCATGCTCTTCCAAATGATCACATCTATTCGGCTATTAGGAGGGAACCTCTCTTACTCGAAACACCATGTTGTTTCGGTCTATGTGGCAGCCACATGATGTATGATGTCACATGTCACAAACCGATTGGTGACACTTATACATGATGATGCTGATGTGTCACACCTATGTGCCACATCATCTAGGCCACCTAGCTACCACTAGCTAGTGTCAGTCCACCTCATAAAGTGTCACTCACCTAGCTACCCTTCAGCTACATCTAGCTGAGTGAGCTAGTTTTCCAGCTCCTTGAGCTGAGCTACCTGGTGTCCAGCTACCTTGAGCTAACTTGAGCTGAGTAAGCTTTCACTCTTAGCTCTTTATGACTTCCATAAGCTTATCTCATCTCCTTGCTAGTTTACCATCATCATACATCATTCATGTTAAGTTAATCTTATGCGTACCTGGTGTATTTGTTCACTTATGTCCAAATACATCCAACAGCTCCCACTTGCACATTATGAACATATTCAGACCAAAAACATAATTAAAGGAAAGCATTCAAACATTGGAATAACATATGCAAGTAGGTCATGTGACCCTGGGCTTTCAATTGAATTCATCTCAATATGCAACTGTTAAATTAGACATAAGAGATCTTACTCAATCCATATAACACATCCATGACTTATCATAGATATCAAATCATAATTACTCTTAAGTTATTCATGTTAATGATCCATATATCATTAACCATGCCTCATGTGCTCTAAGACTTGTCGATACATAGTTATACTCTCATGATTTTCACTCTTTAAAGTAGTGGTAAAGTGTTTACACTCAATCAATCTCATGAAAATAGTTCTACCATATGCTTACTTGTCCACCTATTCTCCACTATTTAGATCATGCAACTTCATAAATTAAAAGGTCTTTATTCAAGGTTGTTATGGGGCCAGGGGGTTGTTAATGTGGTTAAAGAACAAAAGGAAAAAGATATTACAAAGGTTCCAAAGATTTCATAGAGTTTAGAGACATAATAAGATTCATACAAAGAAAACTTCTCAAAACTCTTTACAGAGTACATAATACATAGGCCGAATATTCATGTTGGGCCTTTTCTTCATTCTAAACAACTTTGTAACATCTTTTTCTTTTTCCACAAGTTCAAGAGATGATTCATATTTTTTTTTTTTTTTTTTTACATGGGAATTATTTGGCAATATTCCCTTTCTTTTTCTCTTGACTTTTCTTTTCTTTTCCCCCATGATGCACCCAAAATAGTGTATCTTATTTAACCTTGCACTTAAAAAGAATCAATTGTAGAGTATAGTGATTAGCAAGGGTCGAGTCCTCAGGGATTGGGTTTTAGTTTATAAGTTAATAGTTTATCACTTAAAAACAAGTAAACAAAAGTATAGGGGATTTTGAGATCAGATTTAAACTAAAGTTAACAATAAGAATGAGAAAACAAGTAATTAAGAAGAATCAAATATGAGAAATATGGTTAAGGTTTCAATCTCCACTACTAGACATCATTAAGAATCAATTTCATATCTATCAACATCAATTAACCATCAAAGTTAACAACCTTAGATAACAACAAGTTCTGTTACCCTAATCTTTCCTTAGTTCGTCGTTAAATAGAACAAGCTCTCTATTTAATCTCTAACTATCAAACAACCTAGAATAAGCTCTCTAAGTTCAATTTAATAGCAGCTTTATGATGAGAAAGATAGGTTGATTTAAGCAACAAACACATAAGCTCGGATTGTTCAACTTAGGTTATGTTCCACTTTGCAATTATTGAAAACTTGACCAAAATCATTAATCACAAATTGCTACTTATGAATAGGAAATCAAGACAATTACACGGATCAAGAATCCTAAACTAGCATTAGACAATTATCAAGATTTATCTAGGTGGCCACCTAAACAAATCAAAACATCATCATGAACAATTTTAATGGAAGAACATAAGCAACTTTGATAGAAAACAATGGTAGATAGATTCTGAATATTAATTACATAACATGTCTAGCATAGGCATTGTAAACATAAACATAAAATTAAAGAGAATCTAAGAAAAAAATAAAAGAAAGAAAGAAGAAGAAGAATATTAATTATCCAGCCTCTTGCTCTGTAAAAAACAAAGAAACAAAGAAGAAATCAAAACTCTAATGCTTGGAGAAGTGTAAATTTCGTTTGCCCCCTGTTCTGTATTTATAGGCAACAACTATGGCATCAAACAAGTGAATTTCAGCTCTTTCCCCTCAATAAATGCTGACTCATGGTTAAAGTTAAGGAAAGGTGGCTGACTTTTGTGTTTTAAGGAAAGATATAAGCCTTGGCAGCCAAGTTTGAATAAAGTAGGAAAGTCTTAGTCAAAGCACTCTTTAATGAGGAGAGATTACAAACTTGCAGCCAAAGTAAGTGTAAGGAAGGAAAGTCTTGACTGATTTAATTCTCATACTTTGACTAGGATTAGCTTTAAGGAAAGATACTTGCAATTAATGCAAGTTGGACAAAGTTGAAGCCAATAATATTAGGAGATGCCACCACCTTTTATTTATCTAAGAAACCATGTTATCAGCTAGGGTATTTAAAGGAAGAATTAGGGCAACCCATAATAATGCAAAAGGAAGGTGGTGGCTGACATTCTTCATGGTGGAATAAAAGCTGCCGCTAGCCCTAATTTGGGTGTGGGAATGGTGTTTTCAACTAGGGTTTTCATGGATAAAAAGTATATAATACACCACTAGTTTATTTAGGGAAGGTTTAGCTTACGTTTAGCCACATAGTGTCTCCTTGATGGGCAATCAGCTTTCCTTTGTGCTTGAAGCTTCAATTTTTTGTCCAAATTCATTCTTTTCAACTCCATAGCAATCCTTACCTTCCAAAGCACCTACAAAACACAAAACCATAGTAAACTATCAAGGATTTCAAGGAACTAAGCATAAAATATAAGGAATTAATATATAAAAATCCATGCATTTAAGCACTGATCAAATTCCCCCACACTTAGCCTTTTGCTAGTACTCGAGCAAAATCAAATAGAGAACAAAGTAAAGAAAACCTGATTTAGCTCACTTTCAAAACAACTTATAGATAATCATTGAACAAATCTTATAAACTGATCAATAGCTTAAAGAGTTTCACAAGAATCATGCTTGACAGTAAAGGGTTTGAGTTTAGCTAACATTAACATAACATATCTCAATCAAAATAGTGCATGTTCAAACTTAATCTCAACTTCTCACATGGGATACTCTCATGGTTTTCACTATTTAAAGTAGTTGTAAAGTGTTTACACTCAATCAATCTCATGAAAACAGTTCTACCATATGCTTGCTTGTCTACCTATTCTCCACTGTATAGATCATGCAACTTCATAAATCAAGAGGTCTTTATTCAAGGTTGTAATGGGGCCAAGGGGTAATAATGTGGCTAAAGAATAAAAGATAAAGGATATTACAAAAGTTCCAAAGATTTTATAGAGTTTAGAGATATAATAAGATTTATAAAAAGAAACTTCTCTAAACTCTTTACAATTACATAATCACATAGGCCGAATATTCATGTTGGGCCTTTTCTTCATTCAAAACAACTTTGTAACATCTTTTTCTTTTTCCACAAGTTCAAGAGATGATTCATATATATTTTTTTCTTTTTCATTTTTTTTCACATAGGAATGTATTTGGCAATATTCCCTTTCTTTTTCTCTTGACTTTTCTTTTTCCCCATACTTATTTTTTGTTTCTAACACAAATTTTCAATAAATCTTCCTTGTCTTTGCAATATGTCTCAAAGCATGCTAATTCATCTTTAGAATAAGGGTAAAGATATAAATAAGTATAGGTTAGGGACAAGTTATGGTTACCAAAGAAATAGCTTATTCAATGTAGGCTCAAATTGGTTCACTAAGGGGGATGTTCTTTTGGAACATCAATAAGGGATGGCTGTTTGGCCCTGGTTAAAAATCCTTATGCCTCTATCATATTCATGTTGTCACATGCATCAATATAGTCTCAACAAGGTTTAAAGCAAGTTCTAGAGAATCATGTAATCATAAGAGCACTCAAGAAATAAATTAGATTGATATGTATAATGCATCAATCATATAGGCTCAAAAACTCACAAGAATGATTATACAAGTCAGATTTAAGTCTAAACATGCTTCTTTCTCAATCAACATATCATCTTAACATTGGCTCATAAAAAAAAATGATATCAAGCTCAATTCCCATAAAAATCTTCTCACTAATAAATCAGTTTTAGACTTATGCAATTCATATCTCATCATATTATTGAAAGTAACTAAAACACACTCAAAACAACATAAAAAGACTCAAAAACAAAACACTCTAAATAAAATCCTAAATTCTTCCCCCCACACTTTATTTTTACATTGTCCTTAATGTAATGCTATTATCCCCCAATGCAAGAATTATATGTAAGAGAAAAGAACTACTAAACAAAACAAAAGAAAAACAATAAAAGATAGAATGATGGAGAGTAAGGAATATGCAAATCTGATTATAATAGATGCTCTCCATCCTTTTGGGTTGCCTCCCAAGAAGCGCTTGGTTTATTGTCCTCAGCCTGACTTAGACCCATGCCATTATTATTCAACATAATTTGGCTCAAAGAGTGGTAACTCCTCCACATCTTGTATTGGAATGTTCCCATAGTAAGGCTTCAATCGATGACCATTCACTTTGAATGCCTTATCTGTTTTTGGGCTTTGGATTTCAACTGCACCACGAGTAAACACATTAGTAATAACAAAAGGCGTGAATGGAAGAGAAGAACTTTTTGTCCAACAACAAAGTCCTTTCTTGATATTATCTTGTCATGGAATGCCTTAGTCTTTTCCTTGTAAATGCTAGAATTCTCATAGGCATCATTCCTTATCTCATATAATTCTTGTAGGTCTAGTTTTCTTTGCTTATCTGCCTCATCCATCTCCATGTTGCATTGTTTGATAGCCCAATATGCCTTATATTCTAATTCAACCGAAAGATGACAAGGCTTACCACAAACAAGTCGATAAGGAGACATACCAATGGGTGTCTTATATGCTATCCTATAAGCCCAAAGTGCATCATCAAGTCGTGAACTCGAATCCTTCCTATTTGGGTTAACTATCTTTTCAAGGATGGACTTAACTTCTTGGTTTGACACTTCAGCTTGCCCATTAGTTTGAGGATGGTATGAGGTGGAGACCTTGTGTGTGATGTTATATGATGCACCCAAAAGAGTGTATCTTATTTAACCTTGCATTAAAAAGATCAATTGTAAGTATAATGATTAGCAAGGGTCGAGTCCTCAGGGATTGGGTTTTAATCTATGAGTTATTAGTTTATAACTTACGTTCAAAGAAAACAATAAAAGAAAAGGGGTTTTTGAAGCCAGATTTAAACTAAAGTAAATAATAAGAATAAGATGCAAGGCGGTATAACCAGCCAATAAAAATATATATACTAAATTAGGCGGTATAACCAGCCAATAAAAATATATATACTAAATTAGGCGGTATAACCAGCCAATAAAAATAAAACAAAGTTAATATACAAATTAGGCGGTATAACCAGCCAATAAAAATAAATATACTTTTAAAAATAAGCAAACTAGAAAAGTAAGAAAACAAGTAAGTAAGAAGAATCAAATATGAAAAATATGGTTAAGGTTTCATTCTCCACCACTAGACATCATTAAGAATCAATTTCAGATCTATCAATATCAACCAACTATCAAAGTTAACAACCGTAGATAACAACAAGCTCTGTTACCCCAATCTTTCCTTAGTTTGTCGTTAAATAGAACAAGCTCTCTATTTAATCTCTAACCATTAAACAACCTAGAATAAGCTCTCTAAATTCAATTTAATGGCAGCTTTATGATGAGAAAGATAGGTTGATCTAAGCAACAAACACATAAGCTCGGATTGTTCAACTTAGGTTATGTTCCACTTTGCAATTATTGAAAACTTGACCATAATCATTAATCACAAATTGCCACTTATGAATAGGAAATCAAGACAATTACACGGATCAAGACTCCTAAACTAGCAATAGATAATTATCAAGATCTATCTAGTTGTACACCTAAATAAATCAAGACAACATCATGAACAATTCTTGTAGAAGAACATAAGCAACTTTGATAGAAAATTAATGATAGATAGAATCTGAAAATCAATCACAAAACATGTCTAGGGCTTTGAAATCACCCTTAACCAAATAGAAGTTTAGCCTAGCATAGGCATTATAAACATAAAATTAAATAGAATCTAAGAAGAAAATAAAAGAAAGAAAGAAGAAGAAGAAGAATATTAATTATCCAACCTCTTGCTCTTTCTAAAGAAAAAGAAAACTAGAGAAAAGAAAGAAGAAGAAAACTTAGAGAATTTTATTACAATGGCTAATATCCTACCTATGTACAATATGATCCTCTACAATCATCCAAGGCCCTCTATTTATACACATTTTGGAGGGCTAAATGACAAGAGACAAGCTTTACAAATTTCAAAGGTAGGTATAATAGGTGGGTGAATTTTTCTAACAATTTTTGTCATATTGTATGACAATTTTGATCAGCCAACTTGATGGTCGATTTCGTCAATGTTGGAGGCCTGATCTGATCACATGGTCTTCTAGAAAAAGGTTCCCCTATCAGTTACGGATCCATAGCCGTTGGAATCAGCTCATTTGCTGCTGTGGATAAGCAGATATGGGTAAAATACGAAAACAGGTCAGCACAGACGTCATTGCACATCAGCCAACTTGATGGTCGATTTCGTCAATATTAGAGGCCTGATCTGATCATATGGTCTTCTAGACAAAGGTTCCCCTATCAGTTACGGATCCATAGCCATTGGAATCATCTCATTTTCTGATGTGGATAAGCAGATATGGGCAAAATACGAAAACAGGTCAGCACAGACGTCATTGCACATCAGCCAACTTGATGGTCCATTTCGCTAGGGAAAACGACTCCGTTTCAAGAAGTGTAAAACATGAAAAAGATAGATATGCCTCTTAGATTTGCACGGCTACAAATTTCAGCCTTATTGCTTCAGTGAAACTCCAGATATAGCTGATATGGCAAAAGGTGTCGGAACTGGAACTGAACTGGATTTGCCCTTAATTCTAGTAATCTGAAATCACTGAAAGAAACTTGTGAAAAACACCAAATTACATAAAAATATAAAAGATCATAAACACAATTAGACTAAACAATAATAACTCGTATTTGACACAAAACAATAATAAAACATAACTAAAAACTATATAATTATACGAGTTATCACACCCCCACACTTAGCTTTTTGCTAGTCCTCGAGCAAAATCAAATAAAAATAAAATAAGAAAATCTAATCTAATCCACTTTCGTAGGAAATCACGGTGGCACTTAGCATGTGACACAAGCCTTTAAACCCCTAGGTGTCCCTAGTGGACGAGTTTAGTCTCGTGAGGGTTTACTAGAACGATACCCACAAACATTGAAAAACTAAAATATAAATAAACTACATATACTAAAAATATTTATTCCTAATCCTTTCAATACAAATTAGAGACAATCTTTGAACAAGTCTTATAAACTAATCAATAGCTTAAAGAATTTCACAAAAAATCATGCTTGAATGTAAATTGTTTGAGTTAAGCCAATATTAGCATAACATATCTCAATCAAAATAGTGCATGTTCAAATTTAATATCAACTTCTCACATGGGATACCCTCATGATTTTCACTCTTTAAAGTTGTGGTGAAATGTTTACACTCAATCAATCTCATGAAAACAGTTCTACCATATTCTTGCTTGTCCACCTATTCTCCACTATTTAGATCATACAACTTCATGAATCAAGAGGTCTTTAATCAAGGTTGTAATGGGGCCAAGGGGTTTGTAATGTGGTTGAAGAACAAAATGATAAAGATATCACAAAGGTTCCAAAGAGTTCATAAAGTTTAGAGACATAAAAAGATCATACAAAGAAACTTCTCAAAACTCTTTACAAGTACATAGTCACCTAGGCCGGATATTCATGTTGGGCCTTTTCTTCATTCTAAACAACTTTGTAATATCTTTTTCTTTTTCCCCAAATTCAAGAGATGATTCATATTTTTTTTTTACATAGGAATGTATTTGCCAGTATTCCATTTCTTTTTTTTTTTTCTTGACTTTTCTTTTCTTTCCCCCCCCCCCACACTTATTTCTTGTTTCTAACCCAAATTTTCAATAGATCTTCCTTGTCTTTGCAACTTGTCTCAAAACATGCTAATTCATTTTTGGAACAAAGGTAAGGATATAAGTATATTTAGGTTAGGGACAAGTTATGGTTACCAAAGAGATAGCTTATTCAATGTAGGCTCAAATTGGTTCACTAAGGGTGTGTTCTCTTGGAACATCAATAAGGGATGGCTGTTTGGCTCTGGTTATAATCCTAATGCCTCTATCATATTCATGTTGTCACATGTATCAACATAGTCTCAAACGGTTTAAAGCAAGTTCTAGAGAATCATGTAATCATAAGAGCACTCAAGAAAGAAATTAGATTGATTTGTATAATGCATCAATCATATAGGCTCAAAAACTCACAAGGATGATTATACAAGTCAATATCAAGTCTAAACATGCTTCTTTCTCAATCAACATATCATATTAACATTGGCTCATAAAAAAAATGGTATCAAGCTCAATTCTCATGAAAATCTTCTCACTAATAACTCTGTTTTAGACTTATGCAATTCATATCTCATCATTGTATTAAAAAGGAACTAAAACACACTAAAAATTATAATAAAGACTCATAAAAAAAAATAGTAGACAAAAATAAAAGAAATCCTAAATCATCCCCCCCACACTTAATTCTTACATTGTCCTCAATGTAAGTCTATTAACCCAAATGAAGGAATCATGTGTAAGAGAAAAGAACTAATAACATAAGAATAGGAACAGCTAAGACTCAAAACAAAACAAACTCATGCAACCTAAATAATCTTAAAATACTAAACAAAAATTAACAAGTAAACATAAAAAGATTAAAATCAAACTGACAAGGTGTGTCTCAAGTCTCCCTTACTCAGACCTTGTTCAGAATGAATACTTCTAAATTGCTTAAAACATAACATTTTTTTTTTTTTTAAGATTAGCAAAATATGTCCCTTACCCCCTACTAAAATATGACGTTGTCCCCAATGTCAAATTTTAAAGGTAGAATTTAGGAGATATTACCTGCAGAGGTTGCTAACCACTTATTATAACTGAGACACAACAAGGAAAAGGTTAGATAATGTCACAAAGACAAAGTGCAGTCCACTCCTTGCTCGTCCATATCTCTTTTTCTTTTTCCGAGCGTTTGCGAAACAACCGTAGCAGATAAATACTCATAAGCTTGGAGCTTTTTGAGTAAATCTTCAATGGTTGTAGCAGAAATTATGGTTCTCCTTGCCTCTGAAAACATGAATCCATTATCCACAGCATTATCTAAATATGAAAGCAAATTATTAAAATAACCATTAATATTAAGCAAACCAATGGGTTTCTTATTTGTGACCAAAGATGACCAAGAAGAACGCAAGCTATTTCTTCCAATGTACCCAGACCTCCTGGTAAAGCAATGAATGCATCGGCAGAATGGTACATGATTGTTATCCGTTCAGGGATACTCCAGACTTGTATTTCCTTACCCATGGTAGGTCCACAAAAATCTGTGAATAGTTTTGGCACGACTCCTAGAACTGGACTTCCTCCGGCGTGTGCTGCTGTAGCGACTGCTCCCATTAAACCCGTACTACCACCTCCATAAATCAACGGGATCTTTTGTTGGGCAAGTATTACTCCAACTCTTATGGCTTCATCAGCAAATATGTTATTTTTCCCTGGATAAGCACCTCCAAAGACACAAATTTTTTTAATGCGCTGGGACGAAGTACTTTCCATTTTTTTTCCTTTTTTTCGATGCCTGAAAGAGAATGAGTAATGGTGTAATATATAGAGGACTGAGTAGTGAATCAGACAAGAGTAATAATGTCGCCGAAAGTGTATCTGACCTGTCAGAAGAAAATGTTAACCTAACAAAAGATTTTTGCGTGATTTCAGGAAGAAAATCAAAAAGAGAAGAAAAATCAACCGTAAAAGACAAATAAAAAAAAATGAGAATAATTACACAAATCGAATAACACGTAAATTAAACCGAAATAAAGTTATTGCAAATCAAACCAAAAGCTGAGAAGTCATTTATTGTAGTTGTGATTGTGGCTCACATCTTCCTCTGGTTTTACGTCCAGAAACGGCTTAAACGCCTTCTATGAGTCGAGGATATGCTTCCCATCCAGTTTTCTTACAAGCTGGCAAACAGGGTCTTTTAACATCAGATTCCCAAGATGTTGCCATTCCCTTTGGAATTGCGGCCATAAATCAAGAATTTCTCTTTGTACGTCTCCACTAGGATGCGTCTCAAGAGAAAGTTGGATATTACCCAAATTCTCCTTACTCAGTCCATCCTTAATGAATTCAATTTTATCATCTCGATTAGAGGACGGAATCCCAATAGAACGACATTTACCGTTACACGTCCATCGTGCACATTTGTGGCAATTTGAACTCATGCGCTTTGCTCGTCGCTTCTTTGCAAAAGTGCTTCTACCTGTACCTGGTAAATGCAAAACAGGAAGATATTCATCTTCACGTACCTTGGCTTCAATTATCCAACGTATGTCTCCAGGAATCCCTTTGTGCATAAGCATTCTTAATCTTTCAAATCGACCTTGGTAAAGCTTTAGTAAAATATTTCGAGGAAAAGGAGGAAATCGTTTCTGCAATCTTGTGAGAATATCATCCATCCTGAAAAAAAAAATGAAAAAAATTGAAAGAGAAATTGGAAGAGAAATTTATATACAATATCAGTTTTGTGGGTAGCTGATGGAACCGATTTAAATAATCACGGAGTACCATTATCCGCCATTTAACCGGGGTAAAAAAAATAAAAATTATATTTACATCTAGTTATTTTCAAAACAAGGATCAGAAAGAAAAACAGCATAAGAAGACTCAAAAATAAAACACTCTAAATAAAATCCTAAATTCTTCCCCCCAAACATAATTCTTACATTGTCATTAATGTAATGCTATTATCCCCCAATGCAAGAATTATATGTAAGAGAAAAGAACTATTAAACAAAAGAAACTTATGCAGCCTAAATGAACTTAAAAACAGTAAACACAATTAACAAAGAAACATAAGAAATAAAAATAAAAACAATAAAAATAATAAAAGAAAAAGGAAAAGAAAGAGAAAGAGAAAGAGAAAGCAAATCTGAATATGGAAGGTTGGCAATTTCATCTTTAACTGGGCTGCCTTCCCAATTAACACTTGAGTTAGTGTTTTGAATCTAACCAACACCCCTTCTTGGCTTTTTAGGCTTGTCAGGCTCATACATGAAATTTCCCAAATTTATGCGTTTGAGAGGAAGCTTTCTTTGCACAACAGTGGATGCATTCTCCATTACAAGTATTATTCCATCATCATTGGTGGTGCATATCTCATCGAGGAATGGTGTATCTTTTGGTACTTGTTGAATGACATCCACAAACAAACTGTTTAAGGTTTCCAGCGTGTCTTGTTCATGTTCATCCTCCTTGGACTTTGTGAATCTACTAGGAAAAGGTGGAGAAGAAACATTAGTAAAAATTGGAATCTCAAACGTTACCTCAGGTGCCGAAATACTTTTATTTGGATCATTGGCTTCATTATCCTCAAGAATAGAATTCATCTCTAATTTTGTCTCATCCTCATCTTGTTCCTCATTCCTCAAGGTCACAATAGTAGCATTCTCCTTTGGGTTAATCATCGTTTGGGCAGGGAGTTCTTCAGATCTTTGTGCTACCCATCCCACCATACTACTAGCCAATTGGCTCATTTGCTTTTCCAAACTCTGGATGCTTGCCCTTGTTTCCTGTTGAAATTGCAAAGTATCAGTAACAAGAGAATGTACAAGATCTTCTAAAGAAGTACCTGAGTTTTGAGTCATATGTGGTGGTTGAAAAAGATCTGGTTCTTGAGACCATGATTGATTGAAGCTAGATGGATGAGTGTAATTGGCATAAGGATCTACTTCTTGGTAATTTTTCGAGTAGCCATAATTAGTATGATCCCACCATCCCTCATGGTAAGTGTTTGAGTAATGATCATACTGTTGGTCTTGGAACACTTGATGGCCTTGACATCCTCCCATGGCCAATTGTTGAACTGGGGAGGTGAGATTGGCTTGTTGATTCTCCATGTTCATGTATGCCACCAACTCTTCAAGTGTTAGATTGCTCAATTCCATTGTTTTTTTTTTTTTTTTTTTTAAATTTGAAAAGAAAAACTTGTATGTACAAGAAAATAAAACTAATTAGAACTGAAAATAAGAATAAACCAAGTAACAAATAAACTAAAGAAAGCAATCCCCGGCAACGGCGCCAAAAACTTTGATGCACCCAAAAGAGTGTATCTTATTTAACCTTGCATTAAAAAGATCAATTGTAAGTATAATGATTAGCAAGGGTCGAGTCCTCAGGGATTGGGTTTTAATCTATGAGTTATTAGTTTATAACTTACGTTCAAAGAAAACAATAAAAGAAAAGGGGTTTTTGAAGCCAGATTTAAACTAAAGTAAATAATAAGAATAAGATGCAAGGCGGTATAACCAGCCAATAAAAATATATATACTAAATTAGGCGGTATAACCAGCCAATAAAAATATATATACTAAATTAGGCGGTATAACCAGCCAATAAAAATAAAACAAAGTTAATATACAAATTAGGCGGTATAACCAGCCAATAAAAATAAATATACTTTTAAAAATAAGCAAACTAGAAAAGTAAGAAAACAAGTAAGTAAGAAGAATCAAATATGAAAAATATGGTTAAGGTTTCATTCTCCACCACTAGACATCATTAAGAATCAATTTCAGATCTATCAATATCAACCAACTATCAAAGTTAACAACCGTAGATAACAACAAGCTCTGTTACCCCAATCTTTCCTTAGTTTGTCGTTAAATAGAACAAGCTCTCTATTTAATCTCTAACCATTAAACAACCTAGAATAAGCTCTCTAAATTCAATTTAATGGCAGCTTTATGATGAGAAAGATAGGTTGATCTAAGCAACAAACACATAAGCTCGGATTGTTCAACTTAGGTTATGTTCCACTTTGCAATTATTGAAAACTTGACCATAATCATTAATCACAAATTGCCACTTATGAATAGGAAATCAAGACAATTACACGGATCAAGACTCCTAAACTAGCAATAGATAATTATCAAGATCTATCTAGTTGTACACCTAAATAAATCAAGACAACATCATGAACAATTCTTGTAGAAGAACATAAGCAACTTTGATAGAAAATTAATGATAGATAGAATCTGAAAATCAATCACAAAACATGTCTAGGGCTTTGAAATCACCCTTAACCAAATAGAAGTTTAGCCTAGCATAGGCATTATAAACATAAAATTAAATAGAATCTAAGAAGAAAATAAAAGAAAGAAAGAAGAAGAAGAAGAATATTAATTATCCAACCTCTTGCTCTTTCTAAAGAAAAAGAAAACTAGAGAAAAGAAAGAAGAAGAAAACTTAGAGAATTTTATTACAATGGCTAATATCCTACCTATGTACAATATGATCCTCTACAATCATCCAAGGCCCTCTATTTATACACATTTTGGAGGGCTAAATGACAAGAGACAAGCTTTACAAATTTCAAAGGTAGGTATAATAGGTGGGTGAATTTTTCTAACAATTTTCGTCATATTGTATGACAATTTTGATCAGCCAACTTGATGGTCGATTTCGTCAATGTTGGAGGCCTGATCTGATCACATGGTCTTCTAGAAAAAGGTTCCCCTATCAGTTACGGATCCATAGCCGTTGGAATCAGCTCATTTGCTGATGTGGATAAGCAGATATGGGTAAAATACGAAAACAGGTCAGCACAGACGTCATTGCACATCAGCCAACTTGATGGTCGATTTCGTCAATATTAGAGGCCTGATATGATCATATGGTCTTCTAGACAAAGGTTCCCCTATCAGTTACGGATCCATAGCCATTGGAATCACCTCATTTTCTGATGTGGATAAGCAGATATGGGCAAAATAGGAAAACAGGTCAGCACAGACGTCATTGCACATCAGCCAACTTGATGGTCCATTTCGCTAGGGAAAACGACTCCGTTTCAAGAAGTGTAAAACATGAAAAAGATAGATATGCCTCTTAGCTTTGCACGGCTACAAATTTCAGCCTTATTGCTTCAGTGAAACTCCAGATATAGCTGATATGGCAAAAGGTGTCGGAATTGGAACTGAACTGGATTTGCCCTTAATTCTAGTAATCTGAAATCACTGAAAGAAACTTGTGAAAAACACCAAATTACATAAAAATATAAAAGATCATAAACACAATTAGACTAAACAATAATAACTCGTATTTGACACAAAACAATAATAAAACATAACTAAAAACTATATAATTATACGAGTTATCATTATACTTCCTCCAAAGTGCTTCCATAGTCTTATTGCAAAAGTGAGTACCTCTATCGCTGATTATAGCCTTTGGTGTTCTAAACCTAGCCAAAATGTTAGTCTTAAAAAAATCTGAAACAACTTTAGAGCCAATAGTCCTAGTGGATTTTGCATCCACCCACTTTGAAACGTAATCAACGGCAAGTAAAATATGATGATTACCAAAAGAACAAGGAAAAGGTCCCATGAAATCCATAACTCATAAGTACTGGAGTTTGGGGCATTTGATTTCTAGCACCTAAGTTACCTTTTCTTTGGCAACGATCACATGACTTGCAAAAGAGGTATGCATCTTTGAACATAGTAGGCCAATAAAATCCAGAATCAAGAACTTTCGTGGTTGTTCTTTTGGATCCAAAGTGTCCTCCACATGCATAAGAGTGACAAAAGGTGAGAATAGGTTGAAATTTAGATTCGAGTACACACCTTGTAATAATCTGATCGGAGCAATGCTTCCAAAGGTAAGGATCATCCCATATGTAGTATTTGGGATCACTCTTGATCTTATTTCTTTGAGCTTGTGTCAACTCTTGTGGCAACTTCTTGGTAACTAAGTAATTAACAATATCGGCATACCAAGGAGTTGTTGTACTTATAAAAAGAAGTTGCTCATCTGAAAAGTTCTCATTCAAGGGTAGTGCATCCTCTTCATGAACTAAACGGCTAAGATGGTCTGCAGCCAAGTTGTCACTACCTCTCTAATCTTTTATCTCCAACTCAAACTCTTGTAAGAGAAGTATCCATCTTATCAACCTTGGTTTGGCCTCTTTCTTAGTGAGTAAGTACCTAAGGGCTGCATGGCCAGAAAATACAATTACTTTAGTACCAATTAAATAAGATCGAAAAATTTCAAAAGCAAATACAACAGCAAAAAGTTCTTTTTCAGTAGTGGAATAGTTTAATTGAGCATCAGTAAGAGTTCGAGAGGCATAATAAATGGCATGTGAGGCTTTGCCACCCCGTTGGCCCAAAACAGCTCCAATGGCTTAGTCACTAGCATCACACATGATTTCAAAAGGTACATTCGAATCTGGTGGTTGCATGATAGGAGCTGATGCTAAGAGTCCCTTCAATGTTTCAAACGCCTCTTTGCATTTATCATCAAAGTGGAAAACCACATCTCTTTGTAGTAGCTTGCAAAGAGGTAATGTGATCTTTGAGAAGTCTTTAATAAATCTCCTATATAAACCTGCATGTCCAAGAAAAGAACGAACCTCTCTCACATTTGTGCGAGGTGGTAAAGAATGCATAATATCTATTTTAGATTTATCTACCTCTGTCCCTATAGAAGAAATAACATGGCCTAAAACTATTCCTTGTTCTACCATAAAGTGACATTTTTCCCAATTCAAAACAATGTTAGTTTCCATGCATCTTTCAAGTACAAGTGTAAGGTTCTCTAGATATCAATCAAAAGAATCACCATAGACACTAAAATCATCCATAAACACTTCTATGATGTTCTCCACATGATCTGAAAATATGCTAACGATACACCTTTGGAATGTAGCTGGGTGCATTACAAAGACCAAATGGCATACGCCGATATGCAAAAGTACCAAATGGACATGTGAATGTTGTTTTCTCTTGGTCCTCCGGAGCAATGGCAATCTGATTATAACCTGAAAAACCATCAAGAAAACAATAATGAGAATGGCCAGCTAACCTTTCAAGCATTTGATCAATAAAAGGTAAAAGAAAGTGGTCTTTGCGAGTTGTGGAATTAAGTTTTCGATAATCAATACAAACTCGCCACCCTGTTTGAACCTAGTAGGAACAAGTTCATTCTAATTATTTGTTACCACAATTACATTTGATTTCTTCGGAACCACTTGGATCGGGCTCACCCATTTGCTATCCGAGATAGGATAGATCACTCCAACATCTTGGAGCTTCAGTATCTCCTTTTTCACAATCTCCATCATAGGAGGGTTCAATCTTCTTTGTGCCTCTCTTGTTGGTTTTGGCCCTTCCTCTAACAAAATCCGGTGCATGCACATGGATGGGCTTATTCCCTTGATATCGGCAATTGACCAATCAATTGCTGTTTTATGCTCTCTAAGCACCCGGATAAGTCGTTCTTCTTGCAAATGTGTGAGCTCTTTGGTAATGATGACCGGTAGTGTGTCCTTTTCACCTAAGAACACATATTTCAAGTGGTCTGGTAGTGGTTTCAACTCTAAAGTTGGTGCCTGCAAAATGGAAGGTAGAAGTTTCTCATTCGATAAAGGCAAATCAATAAATGAAACATCAAACCTTGTATCTTTAGGTGGCAGCGAGTGTAAAGATTCTAGTGCCCCTTCCACATGGTCATTTAAGGCTAGTTCCCTTTTAGCATTCCCCATTCCAAGATGTTTGCTAAGGACTATCTCCAAACTATCTTCACCATCTAGCTCATAAGCTTGCTGCATAATTGAGTCAAAGATATGAATATTAAAAACATAATGCACATCACTATGATATCTCATGGCCTCAAAAATGTTAAAGCGAATTATTTCACCATCAAATTCCATAGTTAAAGTGCCATCATGTATATCTATTTTAATTCTTGCTATTTTCAAGAATGGTCTTCCTAATAGAAAAGGTGTGGGATTAGAAGACATCTCATCTTCCATCTCAATAACATAAAAGTAAGCGGGAAAAACCAATTCATTAACCTGTACAAGAACGTCTTCTACAACTTCTCTTGGGTAAGTGTTAGAACGGTCAGCAAGTTGTATTATAACACTGGTTTCCTCTAATGGTCCTAGATTCAATGAAGCATAAATTGAATATGGCATGACATTAATAGATGCCCCTACATCTAGCATAGCACGCTCAAACCTGGTGTTGCCTATCTTACAAGGAATGGTAAACATACCTGGATCCTTGCATTTAGGTGAGAGTTTCTTTTGAAGAACAGCTGAGACATTCTCCCCTACACTTACCTTTTCATTCCCTTTCAACTTCCGTTTAGATGTGCATAACTCTTTTAGGAACTTGGCATATCTTGGCACTTGCATCTAGTAAAGAAATGTTCACGTCTACTTTCCGGAAGGTTTCCAAAATTTCCTTTTCTTGCTCCTCATTCTTGGACTTTTCTAACCTGCTAGGAAAAGGTGGAGGAGTTATATAAGAAGGAAAAGTTGGTTTAGGAGTTACCTTTTTTAGTCGATTATTGGGATGTGAAGGGGATGCCATGGTGTTGTTCTCCCCTTGAGCACTATCTTTTTGTGGTGTCTCTAGCTGTTTCCACTTCTTAAAGTTATAGCATTGGCATTCTCTCTTGGATTCACTATGGTTTGGGAAGGTAATTTCCCGAAATTCCTTGCTTGCATTTGACTCATGGTTGTTGCCAATTGCCCCATCTGAGCCTCTAACTTTCGGATACTTACCTTTGTCTCCCTTGATTCCTGTTGAAGTTGAATTGTATTAGTAGTATGGGTTTTGACAAGATCTTCAAGTGTCTCACCTGAATTTTTTTGTGGTGGCACTTGTTGTCGGGTTTGATATGGTTGTTGCACTCTTTTCTGAAAACCCGGTGGCCTGTTGTCAAATGGTGGAGGAACAGCTTGTGATTTGTTCCCTCTATAATTGAAGTTTGGATGATCCCTCCATCCTGGATTATAAGTGTTTGAGTAGGGATCATATTTCCTTGGTTGGTTCTGAAATCCACCCATGGAATTCACATGTTCATTGGTGTCTTCTTGAAGTGTTGGATACATATCAGTTTGGTGCCCCATGTTTGAACATATGCCACAAGCCTTTATTTGCTGCATATTTCCTACAGCCAATTGTTGAATAAGAGAAGTCAGTTTATCAAATTTTTGTTCAAGGTATGATATACTTACCTCATTAACTCTCTTGGGTTGTGGTGGTGGATCTTATCTCATTGAGAATTATTGAGAATTGGCTGCCATGTTGGAGATTAGAGTTTTAGTAGCCCCGAGAGTCTTATCAACTAGAGCTCCCCCACTAGCGGCATCTATCATACTTCTCTACATGGGCATGAGACCTTCAAAGAAGTATTGGATGAGAAGTTGTTCACTTATCTGATGGTGTGGACATGATGCACAAAGTTTCTTGAACCTCACCCAATATTCATATAAGGACTCTCCGTTGTATTGCCTAATCCCAACTTAACTTTCTCTTCCATGACTCTTGTTGGTCTCATGCTTGAGCAAACTACATGGAATTCCTTGAGGGGCTTATTTGGATCCTTTGGATCCTCTCCTGCAAAACCATGAAAAGTTGGGAGAAGATGAATTAAACCAGATTTTAATTCAAAAGCTACCTGAAGATTAGCATATTCAATGCATAATGGCTGTTGACCCAAGTCTGGAGCGGCTAGCTCCTTGAGAGTTCGGTTGTTAGCTGCTGCCATCTCTCCTTGCTCCTCTTGGATATTTTGGATCAACTCCTCGATTGGTTGTTGGTGAGAAGTTATAAATTCCCGAATTCACCTAAGTCTTAAGTCTTCTTCGAGAGCTTGGAACATTCACTAATAAAAAAAAAGTAAATAATTAGAACAGAAAATAAGAATAAACCAATAAACTAATAAAATAAAGAAAACAATCCCCGGCAACGGCACCAAAAACTTGATGCACCCAAAAGAGTGTATCTTATTTAACCTTGCACTTAAAAAGAATCAATTGTAGAGTATATTGATTAGCAAGGGTCGAGTCCTCAGGGATTGGATTTTAGTTTATAAGCTAATAGTTTATCACTTAAAAACAAGTAAACAAAAGTAAAGGGGATTTTGAGATAAGATTTAAACTAAAGTTAACAATAAGAATGAAAAAACAAGAAATTAAGAAGAATCAAATATGAGAAATATGGCTAAATGTTCATTCTCCACCACAAGACATCATTAAGAATCAATTTCTTATCTATCAACATTAATTAGCTATCAAAGTTAACAACCGTAGATAACATCTAGTTCTGTTACCCCAATCTTTCCTTAGTTTGTCATTAAATAGAACAAGCTCTTTATTTAATCTCTAACTATCAAACAACCTAGAATAACCTCTCTTAGTTCAATTTAATAGTTGCTTTATGTTAAGAAAGATAGGTGGATCTAAAGCACAAACGCATAAGCTCGGATTGTTCAACTTAGGTTATGTTCCACTTTGCAATTATTGAAAACTTGACCACAATAATTAATCACAAATTGCTACTTATAAATAGGAAATCAAGACAATTACAAGGATCAAGACTCCTAAACTAGCATTAGACAATTATCAAGATTTATCTAGTTGGCCACCTAAACAAATCAAAACACCATCATGAACAATTTTAATGGAAGAACATAAGCAACTTTGATAGAAAACAATGATAGATAGATTTTGAAAATTAATTACATAACATTTCTAGGGCTTTGAAATCACCATTAACCAAATAAAAGTTTAGGCATTGTAAACATAAACATAAAATTAAAGAGAATCTAAGAAGAAAATAAAATAAAGAAGAAGAAGAAGAATATTAATTATCCAGCCTCTTGCTCTCTCAAAAACAAAGAAACAAAGAAGAAATCAGAACATTGTAGCTTGGAGAAGTGTGATTTTTGTTTGCTCCCTTGTTCTCTATTTATAGGCAATAGCTAAGGCATCAAACAAGTAAATTTTCGCTCTTTCACTTCAATAAATGTAGACTTGCGGCTAAAGGTAAAAAAAGGTGGCTGATTTTTGTGTTCTAAGGAAAGGTGACTGATTTTTGGCAGCCAAGCCATGTAGATATAAGGAAAGAAATAATTAATTAATAAGATCCAAGATGGCCCAATCCCATGGCAATTTCTATATGGGCCAAGATCCAAGAAAATCTAGGAAACATGGCAAGAATGGGTGGAATTCACTTGGGCCATGTTGCAAGTTATTCAAGAAAGGCTTCAACATGCAAGATGGGCTTGCATCCAAGTTTGGTCTATGTGATTCAAGAACACAAGGTGGCACATTAAGAGGACTTATTTGGGCTTATTTTAATTCTTATAATTACTTAGGCATTTGGGCCTATATTATGTAACATGGACATCTTTTAATTATTTAGGTTTGGGCTTGAGCATGTTCAGCCCATATTTTACATATTATTACTTAGTAGATTAGGGTTATCGTAGGGAGGCTATAAATATATGTCTTAGCCGCCTACTTCAATTATCTTTTGATCAATTAAGTCTTGATTTTATTCAGTGAGAGTTTTTCTCTTTTAGTTCTTGAAAGAACTTAGGAACTTATCAAAGAATTCTTTCTTTGTGGCGTTCAACCTATCAAACTTAGGTTCTTGAAACGAGAGTTCTTAGGGTCTAGCTTACATGCTTAATCTAGGTTCTTTGAAACAGGCTTTTAAGGGTTTAAGTTTTCTTTGCCTGAATCTTGGCTTTTCTGGGTTAAGTATTTTAATTTGTTAGTGGGTTCAAAGGGTTTAACCCCTAGGGTTCACATCAGTTGGTATCAGAGCTTAGGCTTCCAATCATGTTTTTATAGTTATCGCTTTGATTTGTTGTTTGTTACTTCTTTTTGGGGTTTCAGATACTATCACAGCAAAATCAATAACAAGATTTTGGGGTTTTAGGCATTCTTGTCTTAGGGTTATAGCTTTAGGCATTCTTACCCTGGGTTATAGTTTTTAGGCAGTCTTGCTTTGGGGTTTCGTTTCTTGTAATTGAATCAAATCAATCTAACAAGATTTTTGGGTTTCAGCATTCTTGTCTTGGGGTTATAGCTTTAGGCATTTTTCCTAAGGTTATAGTTTTTAGGCAGTCTAAGTTTGGGGTTTCAGTCTTGAAAAGTGGTTTAAATCAAGATTTCGTTTCTTGAATTCTTAATCAATTAAAATTTCTTCTTATTGATTCTTGATCCGAATTTTGAAAAAAAAAAATTCAAGAATTCAGAGGGGCATTCGAACAGTCCCAAGAAAGAAAAAAGAAGTTCATCCGAGATTTCAAGAAAATCAAGAAGTCTCGTTCTTGAAAAAAAAAAGAAGAGTGTTCGAATAGACAGAAAAAGAAAGAAAGATTCGAAAAAGATTGAAAAGAAGAGGAAAGAATCGACATTCGTTTTTTTTTTTAACCAAATTTGTTTTGCAGCAACTTTAAGATGTCTCTCACTTTATGCGACGAAGTAAAGCAAGCTCTACAAGAGATGAAAGATCTCACCTCATTGTTTGAGAGGTTTGTGCAACAAGAGGAAGAAAGATGGAGAAGAAAAAAAAGAGAAAAAGAGAGAAGAAAAAAAGAAAAAGAAAGTGAGGTAGCTGCAAATAAAGAAAAGCAAGAGGAAACGGAGAGTAAAAAAAAAGTGAAAAAGAAATAGAGGTGACTGAAATTAAAGAAGTAATAGAGGAGCCACTAGTGGAAAAGGAGATAATTCCTGCCGAGGAAAACAAAGAATTTGCGAATTTTTCTGATGCAAAGGAGAGTGAGGTTCTTATTCTTGATTCTCCTAACCAATCTCTTCCTATTTTGCCTATTTCTTTGTTGAAGGATTGTGAGGATTTACTTTCGAAGGAGTTGCAAGATGGGTTGCCACCCATAACCGGCATTGAGCATCACCTTGATTTAGTTCCTAGCACTGTCATTCTCACACACAAGGCTAAGATTCGAGGGCGAATCTTTTCGAGGAAAGGGGGAATAATAAGATCCAAGATGGCCCAATCCCATGGCAATTTCTATATGGGCCAAGATCCAAGAAAATCTAGGAAACATGGCAAGAATGGGTGGAATTCACTTGGGCCATGTTGCAAGTTATTCAAGAAAGGCTTCAACATGCAAGATGGGCTTGCATCCAAGTTTGGTCTATGTGATTCAAGAACACAAGGTGGCACATTAAGAGGACTTATTTGGGCTTATTTTAATTCTTATAATTACTTAGGCATTTGGGCCTATATTATGTAACATGGACATCTTTTAATTATTTAGGTTTGGGCTTGAGCATGTTCAGCCCATATTTTACATATTATTACTTAGTAGATTAGGGTTATCGTAGGGAGGCTATAAATATATGTCTTAGCCGCCTACTTCAATTATCTTTTGATCAATTAAGTCTTGATTTTATTCAGTGAGAGTTTTTCTCTTTTAGTTCTTGAAAGAACTTAGGAACTTATCAAAGAATTCTTTCTTTGTGGCGTTCAACCTATCAAACTTAGGTTCTTGAAACGAGAGTTCTTAGGGTCTAGCTTACATGCTTAATCTAGGTTCTTTGAAACAGGCTTTTAAGGGTTTAAGTTTTCTTTGCCTGAATCTTGGCTTTTCTGGGTTAAGTATTTTAATTTGTTAGTGGGTTCAAAGGGTTTAACCCCTAGGGTTCACATCAGTTGGTATCAGAGCTTAGGCTTCCAATCATGTTTTTATAGTTATCGCTTTGATTTGTTGTTTGTTACTTCTTTTTGGGGTTTCAGATACTATCACAGCAAAATCAATAACAAGATTTTGGGGTTTTAGGCATTCTTGTCTTAGGGTTATAGCTTTAGGCATTCTTACCCTGGGTTATAGTTTTTAGGCAGTCTTGCTTTGGGGTTTCGTTTCTTGTAATTGAATCAAATCAATCTAACAAGATTTTTGGGTTTCAGCATTCTTGTCTTGGGGTTATAGCTTTAGGCATTTTTCCTAAGGTTATAGTTTTTAGGCAGTCTAAGTTTGGGGTTTCAGTCTTGAAAAGTGGTTTAAATCAAGATTTCGTTTCTTGAATTCTTAATCAATTAAAATTTCTTCTTATTGATTCTTGATCCGAATTTTGAAAAAAAAAAATTCAAGAATTCAGAGGGGCATTCGAACAGTCCCAAGAAAGAAAAAAGAAGTTCATCCGAGATTTCAAGAAAATCAAGAAGTCTCGTTCTTGAAAAAAAAAAGAAGAGTGTTCGAATAGACAGAAAAAGAAAGAAAGATTCGAAAAAGATTGAAAAGAAGAGGAAAGAATCGACATTCGTTTTTTTTTTAACCAAATTTGTTTTGCAGCAACTTTAAGATGTCTCTCACTTTATGCGACGAAGTAAAGCAAGCTCTACAAGAGATGAAAGATCTCACCTCATTGTTTGAGAGGTTTGTGCAACAAGAGGAAGAAAGATGGAGAAGAAAAAAAAGAGAAAAAGAGAGAAGAAAAAAAGAAAAAGAAAGTGAGGTAGCTGCAAATAAAGAAAAGCAAGAGGAAACGGAGAGTAAAAAAAAAGTGAAAAAGAAATAGAGGTGACTGAAATTAAAGAAGTAATAGAGGAGCCACTAGTGGAAAAGGAGATAATTCCTGCCGAGGAAAACAAAGAATTTGCGAATTTTTCTGATGCAAAGGAGAGTGAGGTTCTTATTCTTGATTCTCCTAACCAATCTCTTCCTATTTTGCCTATTTCTTTGTTGAAGGATTGTGAGGATTTACTTTCGAAGGAGTTGCAAGATGGGTTGCCACCCATAACCGGCATTGAGCATCACCTTGATTTAGTTCCTAGCACTGTCATTCTCACACACAAGGCTAAGATTCGAGGGCGAATCTTTTCGAGGAAAGGGGGAATAATAAGATCCAAGATGGCCCAATCCCATGGCAATTTCTATATGGGCCAAGATCCAAGAAAATCTAGGAAACATGGCAAGAATGGGTGGAATTCACTTGGGCCATGTTGCAAGTTATTCAAGAAAGGCTTCAACATGCAAGATGGGCTTGCATCCAAGTTTGGTCTATGTGATTCAAGAACACAAGGTGGCACATTAAGAGGACTTATTTGGGCTTATTTTAATTCTTATAATTACTTAGGCATTTGGGCCTATATTATGTAACATGGACATCTTTTAATTATTTAGGTTTGGGCTTGAGCATGTTCAGCCCATATTTTACATATTATTACTTAGTAGATTAGGGTTATTGTAGGGAGGCTATAAATATATGTCTCAGCCGCCTACTTCAATTATCTTTTGATCAATTAAGTCTTGATTTTATTCAGTGAGAGTTTTTCTCTTTTAGTTCTTGAAAGAACTTAGGAACTTATCAAAGAATTCTTTCTTTGTGGCGTTCAACCTATTAAACTTAGGTTCTTGAAACGAGAGTTCTTAGGGTCTAGCTTACATGCTTAATCTAGGTTCTTTGAAACAGGCTTTTAAGGGTTTAAGTTTTATTTGCCTGAACCTTGGCTTTTCTGGGTTAGGTATTTTAATTTGTTAGTGGGTTCAAAGGGTTTAACCCCTAGGGTTCACATCATTAATTGTAGTCAAAGCACTCTTTAATCAGGAGAGATTACAGACTTGCAACCAAAGTAAGTGTAAGGAAGGAAAGTCTTGGCTGATTTAATTCTTCTACTTTAACTTGGATTAGCATTAAGGAAAGATTCTTGCAATTAATGCAATTAATGCAAGTTGACAAAGTTGACAGCCAATAATCCTTCTTTGGCAAGGAGATGCCGCCACTTCTTTTTTAACTAAGAAGAACATGTAAATCAGCTAGGGTATTTAAAGGAAGAATTAGGGCAACCCATAATAATACAAAAGGAAGCGGTGGCTGAAATTCTTCAAGGCTAGATAAAAGCTGCTGCTAGGGTTCTTTTGAGCTTGAAAGTAGGTTTTCCAACTTTAGTTTTTATTGAATGAGATGTAGGCAACCACATCTAGTCTTCTTGAAGTGTCCCTTGTGCTTGAAGCTTCATTTCTTATCCAAATTCACCCATTTCAACTCCATAGCAAATCTTATCTTCCGAAACACCTACAAAACACAAAACCATAGTAAACTATCAAGGATTTCAAGGAAGTAAGCATAAAATATAAGGAATTAATATATGAAAATACATGATTTTAAGCATTTATCAATTCATATTTCTTTTTTTTTTCTTTTTTTACATGGGAATGTATTTGGCAATATTCCCTTTCTTTTTTTCTTGACTTTTCTTTTCTTTTCCCCCACACTTATTTCTTGTTTCTATCCCAAATTTCCAATAGATCTTCCATGTCTTTGCAATATGTATCAAAACATGCTAATTCATCTCTAGAACAAGGGTGATGATATAAATAAGTATATTTAGGTTAGGGACAAGATATGGTTACCAAAGAAATAGCTTATTCAATGTAGGCTCAATTTGGTTCACTAAGGGGAATGTTCTCTGGGAACAACAATAAGGGATGGCTGTTTGGCCCTGTTTAAAAATCCTACTGCCTCTATCATATTCATGTTATCACATGCATCAATATAGTCTCAAAAAGGTTTAAAGTAAGGGAATCATGTAATCATAAGAGCACTCAAGAAAGAAATTAGATTGATATGTATAATGCATAATCATATAGGCTCAAAAATTCACAAGGATGATTATACAAGTCAGATTTAAGTCTAAACATGCTTCTTTATCAATCAACATATCATATTAACATTGGCTCATAAAAAAAAATGATATCAAGCTCAATTCTCATGAAAATCTTCTAACTAATAAATCAGTTTTAGACTTATGCAATTCATATCTCATCATAGTATTGAAAGTAACTAAAACACACTAAAAACAAACTAAAAAAAAAACTCAAAAACAAAACACATTAAAAGAAATCCTAAATTTTTTCCCCCACACTTAATTTTTACATTGTCCTCAATGTAATGCTATTATCCCCAATGAAAGAATCATGTGTAAGAGAAAAGAACTAATAAACAAAATAACTAAGACTCAAAACAAAATAAACTTATGCAGCCTAAATGAACTTAAAAACACTAAACACAATTAACAAAGAAATATAAGAAAAAAAGAGAGCAAATCTAAGGTTGGCAGTTTGGCAATGCTTTCACTAATTAGGCTGCCTCCCAATTTGCACTTGATTGATTATTTTCAGCCTAGCCAATACCCCTTCTTGGCTTTTTAGGATATTCTGGCTTAGATATGAAACTTCTTGGATTTTTACATTTTGGAGGAAGTTTTCTTTGCAAAACAGCCAATGCATTCTCCCCCACACTTATTATTTCATCATTCTTGGTTGGGCATAGCTCTTTGAGGAACTGTGCATATCTTGGTACTTGTCTAATGGCATCCACAAGGAAGCTGTTTAAGGTTTCCAGAATTTATTGTTCATGTTCCTTCTTCTTGGACTTTGCAAATCTTCTAGGAAAAGTTGGAGAAGAAACATTAGTATAAATAGGAACCTTAAAAGTTACCTGAGGTGCCGAAATACTCACAATTTGAATGGTGGCTTCATTATCCTAAAGAAGTGAATCCATCTTTGGTTTTGTCTCATCCTCAACTTGTTCCTCCTTCTTCAAGGTCACAATAGTAGCATTCTCCTTTGGGTTAATCAGCGATTAGGAAGGGAGTTCTTGAGATCTTTGTGCTACTAATTCCACCATACTACTAGCCAATATGCTCATTTGCATTTCCAAACTCTGGATACTTGCCGTTGTTTCCTGTTGAAATTGCAAAGTATTAGTAACAAGAGAATTGACAAGTTCTTCTAAAGAATTACCTGACTTTTGATGTGGTGGCTCAAAAAGATCTTGTTGTTGATCCCATAGTTGATTGAAGACAGATTGATGAGTGTAATTGGTATAAAAATCTACTTCTTGATAATCTCCCTAGTAGCCATAATTAGTACGATCCCACCATCCCTCATGCTAAGTGTTTGAGTAATGATCATACTATTGGTCTTGGAACCCTTGATGGCCTTGACATCCTCCCATAGCCAATTGTTGAATTGGAGAGGTGAGATTGGCTTGTTGGTTCTCCATGTTCATATATGCCACCAACTCTTCAAGTGTTAGATTGCTGAATTCCATCCTTTTTTTTTAACTTGAAAAGAAAAACCTGTATGTACAAGAAAAATAAAACTAATTAGAACTGAAAATAAGAATAAACCAATAAACTAATAAACTAAAGAAAGCAATCCCCGGCAACAGCGCCAAAAACATGATCTCCCAAAAGAGTGTATCTTATTTAACCTTGCACTTAAAAAGAATCAATTGTAAAGTATAGTGATTAGCAAGGGTCGAGTCCTCAGGGATTGGGTTTTAGTTTGTAAGTTAATAGTTTATTACTTAAAAAAAGTAAACAAAAATAAAGGGCGTTTTGAGATCAGAATTAAACTAAAGTTAACAATAAGAATGATAAAACAAGTAATTAAGAGGAATCAAATATAACAAATATGGTAAATATGGATAAGGTATCATTCTCCACCACTAGACATCATTAAGAATCAATTTCATATCTATCAACATCAATTAGCTATGAAAGTTAACAACCGTAGATAACAACAAATTCTGTTATCCCAATCTTTCCTTAGTTCGTCGTTAAATAGAACAAGCTCTCTATTTAATCTCTAACTATCAAACAACCTAGAATAAGCTCTCTAAGTTCAATTTAATAGCAGCTTTATGATGAGAAAGATAGATTGATCTAGCAAAAAACACATAAGTTCGGATTGTTCAACATAGGTTATGTTCCACTTTGCAATTATTGAAAACTTGACCATAATCATTAATCACAAATTGCTACTTATGAATAGGAAATCAAGACAATTACACGGATCAAGACTCCTAAACTAGCATTAGACAATTATCAAGATTTATCTAGTTGGCCACCTAAACAAATCAAAACATCATCATGAACAATTTTAATGGAAGAACATAAGCAACTTTGATTGAAAACAATGATAGATAGATTCTGAAAATTAATTACATAACATGTATAGGGCTTTGAAATCACCCTTAACCAAATAAAAGTTTAGCCTAGCATCGGCATTGTAAACATAAACATATAATTAACGAGAATCTATGAAGAAAATAAAAGAAAGAAAGAAGAAGAAGAAGAATACTAATTATCCAGCTTCTTTGATGCAACCAAAAGAGTATATCTTATTTAACCTTGCACTTAAAAAAAATCAATTGTAGAGTACAGTGATTAGCAAGGGTCGAGTCATCAGGGATTGGGTTTTAGTTTATGAATTAATAGTTTATCACTTAAAAACAAGAAAACAAAAGTAAAGGGGATTTTGAAATCAAATTTAAACTAAAGTTAACAATAAGAATGAGAAAACAAGTAATTAAGAAGAATCAAATATGAAAAATATTGTTAAGGTTTCATTCTCCACCACTAGACATGATTAAAAATCAATTTCATATCTATCAACATTAATTAGCTATCAAAGTTAACAACTGTAGATAACAACAAGCTCTGTTATCTCAATCTCTCCTTAGTTCGTCGTTAAATAGAACAAGCTCTCTATTTTATCTCTAACTATCAAACAACCTCGAATAAGCTCTCTAAGTTCAATTTAATAGTAGCTTTATGATGAGAAAGATAGGTTGATCTAAGCAACAAAAACATAAGCTCGGATTGTTCAACTTAGGTTATGTTCCACTTTGCAATTATTGAAAACTTGACCATAACCATTAATCACAAATTGCTACTTATGAATAGGAAATCAAGATAATTACACGGATCAAGACTCCTAAACTAGCAATATATTAATTATCAAGATCTATCTAGTTGTACAGCTAAACAAATCAAAACATCATCATGAACAATTTTAATTGAAGAAAATAAGCAACTTTGATAGAAAACAATGATAGATAGAATCTGAAAATCAATTACAAAACATGTCTAGGGATTTGAAATCACCCTTAACCAAATAGAAGTTTAGCCTAGCATAGGCATAGATAATATATACATAAAACTAAGAAGAAAATAAAAGAATGGAGAAGAAGAAGAAGAATAATGATGATCCTTGAGTCTCCTCAAAAGATGTCTAGTTTGTGGCTCAAAAGATGGTATTTATAGAGATTTAAAACCCTGAGAATAAGTCCTTGCCGCACAAGTAAGCCTGGAGGTGCAAAAATCACGTTTTTGCCTTTTTTTTTTTTTTTTTTTTTTTTCAGATTTGTGATTAGGGTTTTTCTGGCCGCAGGGTTCTTTAGGGAGATTTTCTAGCGCCATTTTGGATGCCCATTTCTTATCCGATTTGGGCCCATAATATATCGTTGGAAAGATAATGAAGTCAACTTCAAAAGTCAAGAGGAAGTTTCTTCAAATAAAGAATCTAACATCATGTTTTCCTTACAACAAGCTCCAGAGGTCAAATTTTCCTGATTGCTTTTCAATCAGAAATTGATATTTTTGACTCCCAAGTCTTCTTCCATCTTGTGATTATGATTTTGTAAGCTCTTTACCATAATTATTGACATCTTTTGACTTCATTCTCCTTATTGTACCTAAAATTCAAAAACATATTATAAGTAAACAAGGTAAAGATCGAAAACATAACAAAAACTAAAGGTAGAAAGGCATAAAATGTATATTTTGTGAGCTTATCAAATACCCCCACACTTAGCTTTTTGCTAGTCCTCGAGCAAAACAAAATAAAAATAAAATAAGAAAATCTAATCTAATCCTCTTTCGTAGGAAATCACGGTGGCACTTAGCATGTGACACAAGCCTTTAAACCCCTAGGTGTCTCTAGTGGACGAGTTTATTCCCGTGAGGGTTTACAAGGACGATACCCACAAACATTGAAGACATAAGAAAAACTAAATATAATAATAATAATAATTACATCTAATCTTTCCAATATAAATTAGAGATATCATTGGACAAGTCTTATAAACTAATCAATAGCTTAAAGAAATTCACAAAAAATCTTGCTTGAATGCAAATAGTTTGAGTTAAGCCAATATTAACTGATAAGCTCATAAAATATAAATTTTACGCATTTCTACCTTTAGTTTTTGTTATGTTTTCGATCTTTATCTTATTTACTTATAATATGTTTTTGAATTTTAGGTACAATAAGGAGAATGAAGTCAAAAGATGTCAATAATGATGGTAAAGAGCTTACAAAATCATAATCACAAGATGGAAGAAGACTTGGGAGTCAAAAATATCAATTTCTGGTTGAAAAGTAATCAGGCAGATTTGACCTCTGGAGCTTGTTGTAAGGAAAACATGATGTTAGATTCCTTATTTGAAGAAAATTACTTTTTTACTTTTGAATTTGACTTGATTATCTTTCCAACGATATATTATGGGCCGAAATCGGATAAGAAATGGGCATTCAAAATGGCGCTAAAAGATCTCCCTAAAGAACCCTGTGACCAGAAAAACCCTAACCGCAAATCTGAAAAAAAAGAAGGCAAAAACGTGATTTTTGCACCTCGAGGCTTACTTGTGCGGCAAAGACTTATTCTCAGGGTTTTAAAGCTCTATAAATACCATCTTTTGAGCCACAAACTAGACATCTTTTGAAGAGACTCAAAGGATCATCATTCTTCTTCTTCTTCTCCATTCTTCTATTTTTCTTTTCAGTTTTATGTATATATTATCTATGCCTATGTTAGGCTAAACTTCTATTTGGTTAAGGGTGATTTCAAAGCCCTAGACATGTTATGTTATTAATTTTCAGAATCTATCTATCATTGTTTTCTATCAAAGTTGCTTATGTTCTTCTATTAAAATTGTTCATGATGATGTTTTGATTTGTTTAGGTGGCCAACTAGATAAATCTTGATAATTGTCTAATGCTAGTTTAGAAGTCTTGATCCGTGTAATTGTCTTGATTTCCTATTCATAAGTAGCAATTTGTGATTAATGATTATGGTCAAGTTTTCAATAATTGCAAAGTGGAACATAACCTAAGTTGAACAATCCGAGCTTATGTGTTTGTTGCTTAGATCAACCTATCTTTCATATCATAAAGTTGCTATTAAATTGAACTTAGAGAGCTTATTCTAGGTTGATTGATAGTTAGAGATTAAATAGAGAGCTTGTTCTATTTAACGACGAACTAAGGAAAGATTGGGGTTACAGAGCTTGTTGTTATCTACGGTTGTTAACTTTGATAGCTAATTAATGTTGATAGATATGAAATTGATTCTTCTTAATTACTTGTTTTCTCATTCTTATTGTTAACTTTAGTTTAAATCTGATTTCAAAATCCCCTTTACTTTGGTTTACTTGTTTTTAAGTGATAAACTATTAACTTATAAATTAAAACCCAATCCCCGAGGACTCGACCCTTACTAATCACTATACTCTACAATTTTTTTTTTAAGTGCAAGGTTAAATAAGATACACTCTTTTGGGTGCATCAAGTTTTTGGCGCCGCTGCCGGGGATTGCTTTATTTAGTTTACTAGTTTATTGGTTTATTCTTATTTTCAGTTGTAATTAATTTTATTTTTCTTGTACATACAGGTTTTTGTTTTCAAATTTCAAGCAAGAAGAGATGTCAGGTGCTACATCAAAACTTCAGAACCTTCAGAACCAACTAGACAATCTCATCTCCATAGTTCAACAAGTGGCCATAAGTAAGATTCAACAATCAAAGCAGTGTGGAGTGTGCTTCATGATGGATCATCCAACCAATTGGTGCCCATACTACCAAAAAGATAATTTTGAAGCAGCCTATGATGTGGGAGAATACCAAAGCCATCAAGGGTTCCAAGGACAACAGTATGATGCTTTCCCAAACACTTACAATGAGGGATGGTGGAATCATACTCATTATGGCTACTCGGGAGATTATCAAGAAGTAGATCCTTATGCTAATTACACTAATCAATTTGTCTTCAATCAACCATGGGATCAACAACAAGATCTTTTTGAGCCACCACCTCAAAACTCAGGTAATTCTTTAGAAGAACTTGTCAATTTTCTTGTTATTAATACTCTGCAACTTCAACAGGAAACAAGGGAAACAAAGGCAAGTATCCAGAGTTTGGAAAGGCAAATGAGCCTATTGGCTAGTAGTACGGTGGAATTAGTAGCACAAAGATCTCAAGCACTCCCTTCCCAATCGATGATTGATCCAAAGGAGAGTGTTAGTGCCACACAACTTGAGGATGAATCAGAAAATCCAAGGGAACCCGAGGATGAGAAAGAACTAAAGATGGATTCAACTATTGAAGATAAAGAAGCTGCAATTCCGAAAGAGAGTACTTCGGCACCTGAGGTAACGTTTAAGATTCCACTTTTTACTAATGTTTCTTCTCCACCTTTTCCTAGTAGATTTGCAAAGTTCAAGGAGGAAGAACATGAACAATACATGCTGGAAACCTTAAACAGTTTGTTTGTGGATGCCATTCAACAAGTACCAAAAGATGCACCATTCCTCGATGAGAATGCACTACAAAGGATGATGGAATAATACTTGTAATGGTGAATGCATCCACTATTGTGCAAAGAAACCGCCCTACAAAATGCACAAATTCGGAAAGTTTCTTGTATGATCTTGCAAATCCTAAACAGCCAAGAAGAGGTGTTGGTTAAGTTTAAAACACTAACTCAAGTGTTAATTGGGAAGGCAGCCCAATTAAAGAAGAAATTGCCAACCTGCCATATTCAGATTTGCTTTCTCTTTCTTTTCCCTTTTTCTTTTATTATTTTTATTGTTTTTATTTATTTTTATGTTTATTTGTTAATTATTTGTTTAGTATTTTAGGATTATTTAGGTTGCATGAGTTTGTATTGTTTTGAGTCTTAGTTATTTCTATTCTTATGTTATTAGTTCTTTTCTCTTACACATGATTCTTTCATTTGGTTAATAGCATTACATTGAGGACAATGTAAGAATTAAGTGTGGGGGGAAGGATTTAGGATTTCTTTTATTTTTGCCTATTATTTTTTTTATGAGTCTTTAATATAATAATTATTATTATTTTTAGTGTATTTTAGTTCTTTTTAATACAATGATGAGATATGAATTGTATAGGTCTAAAACTAGTTATTAGTGAGAAGATTTTCATGAGAATTGAGCTTGATACTATTTTTTATGAGCCAATGTTGATATGATATGTTGATTGAGAAAGAAGCGTGTTTAGACTTAAAATTGACTTGTATAATCATCCTTGTGAGTTTTGAGCCTATATGATTGATGCATTATACATATCAATCTAATTTATTTCTTGAGTGTTCTTATGATTACATGTTTCTCTAGAACTTGCTTTAAACCGTTTGAGACTATATTGATACATGTGATAACATGAATATGATAGAGGCATTAGGATTATAACCAGAGCCAAACAGCCATCCATTATTAATGTTCCAAGAGAACATCCCCCTAGTGAACCAATTTAAGCCTACATTGAATAAGCTATTTCATTGGTAACCACATCTTACACCTAGCCTAAACACATTTATATATTTATCGTTGTTCTAAAGATGGACTAGAATGTTTGAGACATATTCCAAAGCAAGGGATACTTTCTAAATTTGGGTTAGAACAAAAGATAAGTGTGGGGGAGGAGAAAGGTAAAAGTCAAGAGAAAAAGAAAAGGGAACATTGTAAAAATACATTCCCATGGAAAATAAATGAAAAAAAATTGAATCATCTCTTGAACTTTTGGTTAAAGAAAAGAAAAAGAATGTTACAAGGTTGGTTAGAATGAAGTAAAGGCTCAACATAAAGTATTCAGCCTATGTGATTATGTACTTCCAAGGAATATTGAGAAAGTTTTATTTGCAAAATCTTATTTTGTCTCTAAATTCTATGAAGTCTTTGGAACCTTTGTAATATCTTTTATCCTTTTGTTCTTTAACCACATTACAAACACTTTGGCCCCATTACAACCTTGATTAAAGACCTCTTGATTCATGAAGTTGTAAGATCTAAATAGTGGAGAATAGGTGGACAAGCAAGCATATGGTAGAACTGTTTTCATGAGATTGATTGAGTGTAAACACTTTACCACTATTTTAAAGAGTGAAAATCATGAGAGTATAGTGAGAAGTTGAGATTAAGTTTGGATATGCACTATTTTGATTGAAATATGTTATGTTAATATTGGCTTAACTCAAACTATTTACATTCAAGCAAGATTTATTGTGAATTTCTTTAAGCTATTGATTAGTTTATAAGACTTGTCCAATGATTATCTCTAATTTATATTGGAAGGATTAGTTGTAATTATTATTATTAATTTTTTTTATTTTTTTTTAGTTTTTCTTATGTCTTCAATGTTTGTGGGTATCGATCTAGTAAATACTCACGAGACTAAACTCGTCCACTAGGGACACCTAGGGGTTTAAAGGCTTGTGTCACATGCTAAGTGCCACCGTGATTTCCTACGAAAGTGGATTAGATTAGATTTTCTTATTTTTTTTTTTTTTGCTCGAGGACTAGCAAAAAGCTAAGTGTGGGGGTATTTGATAAGCTCATAAAATATACATTTTACGCCTTTCTACCTTTAGTTTTTGTTATGTTTTCGATCTTTATCTTGTTTACTTATAATATGTTTTTGAATTTTAGGTACAATAAGGAGAATGAAGTCAAAAGATGTCAATAATGATGGTAAATTGCTTACAAAATCATAATCACAAGATGAAAGAAGACTTGGGAGTCAAAAATATCAATTTCTGGTTGAAAAGTAATCAGGCAGATTTGACCTCTGGAGCTTGTTGTAAGGAAAACATGATATTAGATTCCTTATGTCAAGAAAATTCCTTCTTGACTTTTGAAGTTGACTTGATTATCTTTCCAACGATATATTATGGGCCAAAATCGGATAAGAAATAGGTATTCAAAATGGCGCAAAAATATCTCCCTAAAGAACCCTGCGACCAGAAAAACCCTAATCGCAAATCTGAAAAAAAAAAAAAAGCAAAAACGTGATTTTTGCACCTCCAGGCTTACTTGTGCGGCAAAGACTTATTCTCAGGGTTTTAAAGCTCTATAAATACCATCTTTTGAGCCACAAACTAGACATATTTTGAAGAGACTCAAAGGATCATCATTCTTCTTCTTCTTCTCCATTCTTTTATTTTTCTTTTTAGTTTTATGTATATATTATCTATGCCTATGTTAGGCTAAAATTCTATTTGGTTAAGGGTGATTTCAAAGCCCTAAACATGTTATGTTATTAATTTTCAGAATCTATCTATCATTGTTTTCTATCAAAGTTGCTTATGTTCTTCTATTAAAATTGTCCATGATGATGTTTTGATTTGTTTAGGTGGCCAACTAGATAAATCTTGATAATTGTCTAATGCTAGTTTAGGAGTCTTGATCCTTGTAATTGTCTTGATTTCCTATTCATTAGTAGCAATTTGTGATTAATGATTATGGTCAAGTTTTCAATAATTGCAAAGTGGAACATAACCTAAGTTGAACAATCCGAGCTTATGTGTTTGTTGCTTAGATCAACCTATCTTTCTTATCATAAAGCTGCTATTAAATTGAACTTAGAGAGCTTATTCTAGGTTGTTTGATAGTTAGAGATTAAATAGAGAGCTTGTTCTATTTAACGACGAACTAAGGAAAGATTGGGGTAACAGAGCTTGTTGTTATCTACGGTTGTTAACTTTGATAGCTAATTAATGTTGATAGATATGAAATTGATTCTTAATGATGTCTAGTGGTGGAGAATGAAACCTTAACCATATTTTTCATATTTGATTCTTCTTAATTACTTGTTTTCACATTTTTATTGTTAACTTTAGTTTAAATCTGATTTCAAAATCCCCTTTACTTTTGTTTACTTGTTTTTAAGTGATAAACTATTAACTTATAAATTAAAACCCAATCCCCGAGGACTCGACCCTTGCTAATCACTATACTCTACAATTTGTTTTTAAGTGCAAGGTTAAATAAGATACACTCTTTTGGGTGGATCATTAACATAACATATTTCAATCAAAATAGTGCATATTCAAACCTAATCTCAACTTCTCACTAGGATACTCTCATGATTTTCACTCTTTAAAGTAGTGGTAAAGTGTTTACACTCAATCAATCTCATAAAAACAGTTATACTATATGCTTGCTTGTCCACCTATTCTCCACTATTTAGATCATGCAACTTCATAAATCAAGAGGTCTTTAATCAAGGTTGTTATGGGGCCAAGGGGTTGTAATGTGGTTAAAGAATAAAATATAAAAGATATTATAAAGGTTCCAAAGACTTTATAGAATTTAAAGGCAAAATAGGATTTTGCAAATAAAACTTTCTCAATATTCCTTGGAAGTACATAATCACATAGGCTGAATATTTTATGTTGAGCCTTTGCTTCATTCTAACCAACTTTGTAACATTCTTTTTCTTTTCTTTAACTAGAAGTTCAAGAGATGATTCAATTTTTTTTTCCACGGGAATGTATTTTTACAATGTTCCCTTTTCTTTTTCTCTTGACTTTTACCTTTCTCCTCCCCCACACTTATCTTTTGTTCTAACCCAAATTTAGAAAGTATCCCTTGCTTTGAAATATGTCTCAAACATTCTATAGAACAAGGGTAAAGATATAAATGTGTTTAGGCTAGGTGTAAGATATGGTTACCAAATAAATAGCTTATTCAATGTAGGCTCAAATTGGTTCACTAGGGGGATGTTCTCTTGGAACATCAATAATGGATGGCTTATTTGGCCTTGGTTATAATCCTAAAGCCTCTATCATTTTCATGTTATCACATGTATCAATATAGTCTCAAACGGTTTAAAGTAAGTTCTAGAAAATCATGTAATTATAAGAGCACTCAAGAAGGAAATTAGATTGATATGTATAATGCATCAATTATATAGGCTCAAAACTCACAAGGATGATTATACAAGTCAATTTTAAGTCTAAACATGCTTCTTTCTCAATTAACATATCATATTAACATTGGCTCCATGAAAAATGATATCAAGCTTAATTCTCATGAAAAATCTTCTCACTACTAAACTAGTTTTAGACCTATACAATTCATATCTCATCATTGTATTAAAAACACACTAAAAATAATAATCTTAATATTAAAGACTCATAAAAAAAATAATAGACAAAAATAAAAGAAATCCTAAAACCTTCCCCCCACACTTAATTCTTACATTGTCCTCAATGTAATGCTATTAACCCAAACGAAAGAATCATGTGTAAGAGAAAAGAACTAATAACATAAGAATAGAAATAACTAAGACTCAAAACAAAACAAATTCGTGCAACCTAAATAATCCTAAAATACTAAACAAATAATTAACAAATAAACATAAAAATAAATAAATAAAAATAATAAAAGAAAAAGGAAAAGGAAAAGAAAAAGAAAGCAAATCTGAGTATGGCAGGTTGGTAATTTCTTCATTAATTGGGCTGCCTTCCCAATTAGTACTTGATTTAAGTTGTCCAACCTAACCAACACCCCTTCTTGGCTTTTTAGGCTTGTTAGGCTCATACATGAAACTTTCCAAATTTGAGCGTTTGATAGGAAGCTTTCTTTGCACAAAAGTGGATGCATTCTCCATTACAAGTATTATTCCATCATCCTTTGTGGTGCATATCTCATCCAGGAATGGAGCATATTTTGATACTTGTTGAATAGCATCAACAAACAAGTTGTTTAAGGTTTCCGGCATGTGTTGTTCATGTTCCTCCTCCTTGAACTTTGTGAATCTACTAGGAAAAGGTGGAGAAGAATCATTAGTAAAAATTGGAATCTTAAACGGTACCTCAGGTGCCGAAATACTCTTATTTGGAAATGTGGCTTCATTATCCTCAAGAATAGAATCCATCTCTAATTTTGTCTCATCCTCATCTTGTTCCTCATTCCTCAAGGTCACAATAATAGCATTCTTATTTGGGTTAATCATCGTTTGGGCAGGGAGTTTTTCAGATCTTTGTGCTACTTATCCCACCATACTACTAGCCAATTGGCTCATTTACTTTTCCAAACTCTAGATGCTTGCCCTTGTTTCCTATTGAAATTGCAAAGTATCAGTAACAAGAGAATAGACAAGATCTTCTAAAGAAGTACTTGAGTTTTGAGTTATATGTGATGGCTGAAAAAGATTTGGTTCTTGAGACCATGATTGATTGAAGCTAGATGGATGAGTGTAATTGGCATAAGGATCTACTTCTTGGAAATTTTTTGAGTAGCCATAATTAATATGATCCCACCATCCCTCATGGTAAGTGTTTGAGTAATGATCATGCGGATGGTCTTGGAACCCTTGATGGCCTTAACATCCTTCCATGGCCAATTGTTGAACTGGGGAGGTGAGATTGGCTTGTTGATTCGCCATGTTCATGTACGCCACCAACTCTTCAAGTGTTAGATTGCTCAATTCCATCGTTTTTTTTTTTCAAAATTTGAAAAAAAAAACCTGTATGTACAAGAAAATAAAACTAATTAGAACTGAAAATAAGAATAAATCAAGTACCAAATAAACTAAAGAAAGCAATCCCCAGCAATGGCGCCAAAAACTTTGATGCACCCAAAAGAGTGTATCTTATTTAACCTTGCACTTAAAAAAATCAATTGTAGAGTATAGTGATTAGCAAGGGTCGAGTGCTCAGGGATTGGGTTTTAGTTTATAAGTTAATAGTTTATCACTTAAAAACAAGTAAACAAAAGTAAAAGGGATTTTGAAATCATATTTAAACTAAAGTTAACAATAAGAATGAGAAAACAAGTAATTAAGAAGAATCAAATATGAAAAATATGGTTAAGGTTTCATTCTCCACCACTAGATATCATTAAGAATCAATTTCATATCTATCAACATTAATTAGCTATCAAAGTTAACAACTGTAGATAACAACAAGCTCTGTTATCTCAATCTCTCCTTAGTTCGTCGTTAAATAGAACAAACTCTCTATTTAATCTCTAACTATCAAACAACCTAGAATAAGCTCTCTAAGTTCAATTTAATAGCAGCTTTATGATGAGAAAGATAGGTTGATCTAAGCAACAAACACATAAGCTCGGATTGTTCAACTTAGGTTATGATCCACTTTGGAATTATTGAAAACTTGACCATAATCATTAATCAAAAATTGCTACTTATGAATAGGAAATCAAGACAATTACACGGATCAAGACTCCTAAACTAGCAATATAATAATTATCAAGATCTATCTAGTTGTACACCTAAACAAATCAAAACATCATCATGAACAATTTTAATAGAAGAACATAAGAAACTTTGATAGAAAACAATGATAGATAGAATCTGAAAATCAATTACAAAACATGTCTAGGGCTTTGAAATCACCTTTAACCAAATAGAAGTTTAGCCTAGCATAGGCATAGATAATATATACATAAAACTAAGAAGAAAATAAAAGAATGGAGAAGAAGAAGAATAAAAATGATGATCCTTGAGTCTCCTCAAAAGATGTCTAGTTTGTGGCTCAAAAGATGGTATTTATAGAGGTTTAAAACCCTGAGAATAAGTCCTTGCCGCACAAGTAAGCCTGGAGGTGCAAAAATCACGATTTTGCCTTTTTCTTCCAGATTTGCGATTAGGGTTTTTCTGGCCGTAGAGTTCTTTAGGGAGATTTTCTAGCGCCATTTTGGATGCCCATTTCTTATCTTTTTTAGGCCCATAACATATCGTTGGAAAGATAATCAAGTCAACTTCAAACGTCAAGTAGGAAGTTTCTTCAAATAAAGAGTCTAACATCATGTTTTCCTTACAATAAGCTCCAAAGGTCAAATCTACCGGATTGCTTTTCAACCAGAAATTGATATTTTTGACTCCCAAGTCTTCTTCCATCTTGTGATTATGATTTTGTAAGCTCTTTACCATCATTATTGACATCTTTTGACTTCATCCTGCTTATTGTACCTAAAATTCAAAAACATATTATAAGTAAACAAGATAAAGATCGAAAACATAACAAAAACTAAAGGTTGAAAGGCATAAAATGTATATTTTATGAGCTTATCACTCGTGCTCTCTCAAAAACAAAGAAACAAAGAAGAAATCTGAACTCTAATGCTTAGATAAGTGTAAATTTCGTTTGCCCCCTTGATCTCTATTTATAGGCAATAGCTAGGGCATCAAACAAGTGAATTTTAGCTCTTTCCCTTCAAGAAATGCTGACTTGTGGCCAAAGTTAAGGAAAGGTGGCTGACTTTTGTGTTTTAAGGAAAGATATAAGCCTTGCAGCCAAGTTTGAATAAAGTAGGAAAGTCTTATTCAAAGCACTCTTTAATGAGGAGATATTACAAACTTGCAGCCAAAGTAAGTGTAAGGAAGGAAAGTCTTGGTTGATTTAATTCTCTTACTTTGACTAGGATTAGCTTTAATGAAAAATTCTTGCAATTAATGCAAGTTGACAGCCACTAATCCTTCTTTGACAAGGATAAACATAAATGTCAGCTATGGTATTAAGAAAAAAATGTGATTTGCGGCTAGGGTTTTTTCTGCCACTAGGGTTGTTTAAGGAGATATTCCGATGCCGATTTGGATGACCATTTCTTATCTGATTTAGGCCCATGACCAACTGTTTGAAAGGTAATCAAGTGTTCTTCAAAAGTCAAGAACGAAGTTTCTTCGAATAAAGAATCTAACATCATATTTTCTTAGCAACAAGATCCGAAGGTCAATTCTGTCTTCTTGCTTTGCACCAAGAATTTGATTTTTTTGACTCAAGTCTTTTTCCATCTTGTGATTGTGATTTTGTAAGCTCTTTAACATCCTAATTGACATGTTTAGACTTCATCTCTTCCAAAATACCTACAACGCATAAAAACCTAGTAAAATGTCAAGGAACTTAAGAATCAAAACACAAAGTGATAAGCTCATAAAATATATATTTTATGCCTTTCTACCTTTAGTTTTTGTTATGTTTTCGATCTTTATCTTGTTTACTTATAATATGTTTTTGAATTTTAGGTACAATAAGGAGAATGAAGTCAAAAGATGTCAATAATGATGGTAAAGAGCTTACAAAATCATAATCACAAGATGGAAGAAGACTTGGGAGTCCAAAATATCAATTTCTGGTTGAAAAGCAATCAGGCAGATTTGACCTCCGGAGCTTGTTGCAAGGAAAACATGATGTTAGATTCTTTATTTGAAGAAACTTCCTTCTTCACTTTTGAAGCCGACTTGATTATCTTTCCAACGATATATTATGGGCCCAAATCGGATAAGAAATGGGCATTCAAAATAGCACTAGAAGATCTCCCCAAGGAACCCTGCGGCCAGAAAAACCCTTGTCGCAAATCTGAAAAAAGGCAAAAACGTGATGTTTGCACCTCCAGGCTTACTTGTGCAGCAAGGACCTATTCTCAGGTTTTAAAGCTCTATAAATACCATATTTTGAGCCACAAACTAGACATCTTTTGGAGGAGACTCAAGGATCATCATCATTATTCTTCTTCTCCATTCTTTTATTTTCTTTTAGTTTTATGTATATATTATCTATGCCTATGTTAGGCTAAACTTTTATTTGGTTAAGGGTGATTTCAAAGCCCTAGACATGTTATGTAATTAATTTTCAGAATCTATCTATCATTGTTTTCTATCAAAGTTGCTTATGTTCTTCCATTAAAATTGTTCATGATGATGTTTTGATTTGTTTAGGTGGCCAACTAGATAAATCTTGATAATTGTCTAATGCTAGTTTAGGAGGCTTGATCCGTGTAATTGTCTTGATTTCCTATTCATAAGTAGCAATTTGTGATTAATGATTATGGTCAAGTTTTCAGTAATTGCAAAGTGGAACATAACCTAAGTTGAACAATCTGAGCTTATGTGTTTGTTGCTTAGAACAACTTATCTTTCTCATCATAAAGCTGCTATTAAATTGAACTTAGAGAGCTTATTCTAGGTTGTTTGGTAGTTAGAGATTAAATAGAGTGCTTGTTCTATTTAACGACGAACTAAGGAAAGATTGGGGTAACAGAGCTTGTTGTTATCTACAGTTGTTAACTTTGATAGCTAATTAATGTTGATAGATATGAAATTGATTCTTAATGATGTCTAGTGGTGGAGAATGAAACCTTAACCATATTTTTCATATTTGATTCTTCTTAATTACTTGTTTTCTCATTCTTATTATTTACTTTAGTTTAATTCTGATTTCAAAAACCCCTTTTCTTTTATTGTTCTTGAATTTAAGTTTTAAACTATTAACTTATAAACTAAAACCCAATCCCTGAGGACTCGACCCTCGCTAACTACTATACTTACAATTGATCTTTTTTTTTAGTGCAAGGTTAAATAAGATACACTCTTTTGGGTGCATCACAAAGTATAAGGAAATTCAATAGGAAAATGCATGAAATTAAGCACTTATCAAACTTCCCCACAGTTAATAGTTTGCTAGTCCTCAAGCAAAATCAAATAGGGACAAAATAATAAAACCTAATCTAATGCACTTTCAATACAAATTAGAGACAATCATTGAACAAGTCTTATAAACTAATCAATAGCTTAAAGGAATGTTCACTTCTACTTTCCGGAAGGTTTCCAAAATTTCCTTCTCTTGCTCCTCCTTCTTGGACTTTGCTAACCTGCTAGGAAAAGGTGGAGGAGTTATATAAGAAGGAATGGATGGTTTAGGAATTACCTTTTTTAGTGGCTCGTTGGGACGTGAAGAGGATGCCAGGTTCTTGTTCTCCCTTGAGCACTATCATTTTGTGGTGTCTCTAGCTATTTCCCACTTCTTAAAGTTATAGCATTGGCATTCTCTCTTGGATTCACTATGGTTTGGGAAGGTAATTTCCCAGAATCCCTTGCTTGCATTTGACTTAGGGTTGTTGCCAATTGCCCCATCTGAGCCTCTAAGTTTCGGATACTTACCTTTGTCTCCCTTGATTCCTTTTGAAGTTGAATTGTATTAGTAGTAAGGGTTTTGACAAGATCTTCAAGAGTCTCACCTGAACTTTTTTGTGGTGGCACTTGTTGTCGGGTTTTATATGGTTGTTGCACTCTTTGCTAAAAACCCGGTGGCCTATTGTCAAATTTAGAGGAGCAGCTTGTGATTGGTTCCCTCCATAATTGAAGTTTGGATGATCCCTCCATCCTGGATTGTATGTGTTTGAGTAGGGATGATATTTCCTTGGTTGGTTCTGAAAGCCACCCATGGCATTCACATGTTCATTGGTGTCTTCTTGATGTGTTGGACACATATCAGTTTGGTGCCCCATGTTTGAACATATGCCACAAGCCTTTATTTGCTGTATATTACCTACAGCCAATTGTTGAACAAGAGAAGTCAGTTTATCAAATTTTTGTTCAATGGATGATATACTTACCTCATTAACTCTCTTGGGTTGTGGTGGTGGATCTTGTCTCATTGAGAATTGTTGAGAATTGGCTGCCATGTTGGAGGTTAGAGTTCTAGCAGCCCCGGGAGTCTTATCAACTAGAGCTCCCCCACTAGCGGCATCTATCATACTTCTCTCCATGGGCATGAGACCTTCATAGAAGTATTGGATGAGAAGTTGTTCACTTATCTGATGGTGTGGACATGATGCACAAAGTTTCTTGAACCTCTCCCAATATTCATATAAGGACTCTCCATTGTATTGCCTAATCCCACATATCTCTTTTCTAATGTTGGCAGCCTTAGATGCTGGGAAATACCTTTCCAAGAATGCTTTCTTCATATCATTCCATGTAGTGATGGTCCCGGATGGTAGATAGTAGAGCCATTCCTTTGCTGAATCAGCTAGAGAGAACGGGAAGGCTCTCAACTTAACTTGCTCTTCCGTGACTCCTGTTGGTCTCATGCTTGAGCAAACTACATGGAATTCCTTGAGGTGCTTATTTGGATCCTCTCCTGCAAAACCATGAAAGTTGGGAGAAGATGAATCAAACCAGATTTTAATTCAAAAGCTACCTCAAGATTAGCATATTCAATGCATAATGGTTGTTGATCCAAGTCTGGAGCGGCTAGCTCCTTGAGAGTTCGGTTGTCAGTTGCTGCCATCTCTCCTTGCTTCTCTTGGATGTTTTGGATCAACTCCTCGATTGGTTGTTGGTGAGAAGTTATAAATTCCCGAATTCTCCTAAGAAAGTAAATAATTAGACATAAAATAAGAATCAACCAATAAACTAATAAACTAAAGAAAGCAATCCCCGGCAACAGCGCCAAGAACTTGATGCACCCAAAAGAGTGTATCTTGTTTAACCTTGCACTTAAAAAAAAATCAATTGTAGAGTATAGTGATTAGCAAGGGTCGAGTCCTCAGGGATTGGGTTTTAATCTATGAGTTATTAGTTTATAACTTAGGTTCAAAGAAAACAAAAGAAAAAGGGGTTTTGAAATAGTTTTAAAAATAAGCAAACAAGAAAAGTAAGATGCAAGTAAGAAATAAGAAATCAGATATGAGAGAAATATGGTTAAGGTTTCATTCTCCACCACTAGACATCATTAAGAATCAATTTCATATCTATCAACATTAATTAGCTATCAAAGTTAACAACTGTAGATAACAACAAGCTCTGTTATCTCAATCTCTCCTTAGTTCGTCGTTAAATAGAACAAACTCTCTATTTAATCTCTAACTATCAAACAACCTAGAATAAGCTCTCTAAGTTCAATTTAATAGCAGCTTTGTGATGAGAAAGATAGGTTGATCTAAGCAACAAACACATAAGCTCGGATTGTTCAACTTAGGTTATGATCCACTTTGCAATTATTGAAAACTTGACCATAATCATTAATCAAAAATTGCTACTTATGAATAGGAAATCAAGACAATTACACGGATCAAGACTCCTAAACTAGCAATATAATAATTATCAAGATCTATCTAGTTGTACACCTAAACAAATCAAAACATCATCATGAACAATTTTAATAGAAGAACATAAGAAACTTTGATAGAAAACAATGATAGATAGAATCTGAAAATCAATTACAAAACATGTCTAGGGCTTTGAAATCACCTTTAACCAAATAGAAGTTTAGCCTAGCATAGGCATAGATAATATATACATAAAACTAAGAAGAAAATAAAAGAATGGAGAAGAAGAAGAATAAAAATGATGATCCTTGAGTCTCCTCAAAAGATGTCTAGTTTGTGGCTCAAAAGATGGTATTTATAGAGGTTTAAAACCCTGAGAATAAGTCCTTGCCGCACAAGTAAGCCTGGAGGTGCAAAAATCACGATTTTGCCTTTTTTTTTCCAGATTTGCGATTAGGGTTTTTCTGGCCGTAGAGTTCTTTAGGGAGATTTTCTAGCGCCATTTTGGATGCCCATTTCTTATCTTTTTTAGGCCCATAACATATCGTTGGAAAGATAATCAAGTCAACTTCAAACGTCAAGTAGGAAGTTTCTTCAAATAAAGAGTCTAACATCATGTTTTCCTTACAATAAGCTCCAAAGGTCAAATCTACCGGATTGCTTTTCAACCAGAAATTGATATTTTTGACTCCCAAGTCTTCTTCCATCTTGTGATTATGATTTTGTAAGCTCTTTACCATCATTATTGACATCTTTTGACTTCATCCTGCTTATTGTACCTAAAATTCAAAAACATATTATAAGTAAACAAGATAAAGATCGAAAACATAACAAAAACTAAAGGTAGAAAGGCATAAAATGTATATTTTATGAGCTTATCACTCGTGCTCTCTCAAAAACAAAGAAACAAAGAAGAAATCTGAACTCTAATGCTTAGATAAGTGTAAATTTCGTTTGCCCCCTTGATCTCTATTTATAGGCAATAGCTAGGGCATCAAACAAGTGAATTTTAGCTCTTTCCCTTCAAGAAATGCTGACTTGTGGCCAAAGTTAAGGAAAGGTGGCTGACTTTTGTGTTTTAAGGAAAGATATAAGCCTTGCAGCCAAGTTTGAATAAAGTAGGAAAGTCTTATTCAAAGCACTCTTTAATGAGGAGAGATTACAAACTTGCAGCCAAAGTAAGTGTAAGGAAGGAAAGTCTTGGTTGATTTAATTCTCTTACTTTGACTAGGATTAGCTTTAATGAAAAATTCTTGCAATTAATGCAAGTTGACAGCCACTAATCCTTCTTTGACAAGGATAAACATAAATGTCAGCTATGGTATTAAGAAAAAAAATGTGATTTGCGGCTAGGGTTTTTTCTGCCACTAGGGTTGTTTAAGGAGATATTCCGATGCCGATTTGGATGACCATTTCTTATCTGATTTAGGCCCATGACCAACTGTTTGAAAGGTAATCAAGTGTTCTTCAAAAGTCAAGAACGAAGTTTCTTCGAATAAAGAATCTAACATCATATTTTCTTAGCAACAAGATCCGAAGGTCAATTCTGTCTTCTTGCTTTGCACCAAGAATTTGATTTTTTTGACTCAAGTCTTTTTCCATCTTGTGATTGTGATTTTGTAAGCTCTTTAACATCCTAATTGACATGTTTAGACTT